>OY720354.1:18957167-19477722 GCA_963082945.1 Cerastis leucographa
CTGGCTACCTATCATGGTTCATGAGATACAGCCTGGTGACGGACGGACGGACGGACGGACAGCGAAGTCTCAGTAATAGGGTCCCGTTTGAATTTTTAGGTACGGAACCCTAAAAATGAAGCTACAGTCCCAGTCACAAGACATAATAACTGTGAAAGTACTGTAGTTGCCCATTCCAAAGCGTAAATCTCTATGGAGAAGAATGGGCAAGAAACTCCATGGACACCCTTTTAAATCAGAATCTTGTTACAAAATCCTTGGTTACATCATTCATGTTGAGACGGTACATTATGTGAGAACGATGTAGCAAGACGTGCACGTTAAACAAATAATTAGTTCGAAATATTATTAGTGATGTCACAATACTTATAAGCTATATGTTAGTATCAAAAGTAATTTATTATACCTTTGAACATCTCTTTTGCTACTGCAAGAGAGATGTTTACAGGTCAAACCATGTGCGGTTAAGCAGACGTTCATCATTAGCATTATCCACTTAATTGTAAGCAAGGTTTATTAGTAGACGAGAAAAATTATGTTATGTTTTGTAACAGCCGTCATTCAAACATCTTTGACAGTCGCTACGTGTAGTCAGCCGCGTGAAGTCTGTCTGCCAGTCTCAACAAACAGTATCGTTTAACCCAGTTACTGCTTTGTTGAAGGCTAATTGACCATCAGTCTAAGTAAAATACTGATGTGCAGCTGCATCTTTTTAGAATATAAATCGAATCCAACATAGTTAAGCAAAGGCTAGGTAAGTTTGTATTTATTTTACACAATCACGCTAAAATTTCTGAACGTATTTCGATGTTTATCACAGATTGTTTAAAACCTGTATTAACACAAGATCTTTTTGTTCCCAGTAGTACGCGACGTACGACGTAACTCCGCGTGAGTGAGTAACCGGATACGGCTGAGTACCAGTATTTGACATGACGCGACTGCCTATCTGACCTCCACATCCCAGTAACTGGGTAATACGATACCCCTCGATAAGACTGGATGTCAGACTTTCGACTTCTGACTACTCGCAACGACTGTCAAAGATCTACAAATGACAGCCGGGACCAACGGCTTAACGTGTTTTCCGAGGCACGTATGAAACTCGGTATGTAATTATGGTCACCCATCCACGGACCAACCTCGGCCAGCATGGCTTTACCTTGAAGAACGTCCCGTGTGGCTGGTATTATTTAGCCACGAGCTCCTTTCCGAGTCCTTCCAATTTATGCCTTTATAAAATTTTCTACCCAAGTTTACCAGTTTTACCACAAACATTTACGAAACAATATTAATAATACACCGTGTCTAACGAGCAACAAAATACCAATAAGTGATGGTTCCTTAAAGCGAGATCGTTTATTTGTCTCATTACGATACGGCGAAGCCGCCGCCCGACGCCGCAGCGATTTATTATTGTTTGCTTACTAAATTAATTTCTTCAACTCCGAGGGCTGGTACCAACGGGACGGGACGGGGATGTAGAGAAAATAGATGAGACTGGCTCATTGATGGCACAGGTCGTCTGGTCGAAATCGTAACTGCTGTGCATGAGGTTCTGGGTTCGATCCCCGTGTTGGGCAAATTGTTATTGGGTTCTTCCATCAGGTATTTCTCAGTGGCAGCCACGGAGTCTAGATTTATGCTAAATTGAAAAAAAACGGGCCAGTTGCCCCGTTTTTTTCAATTCCATAGCCCCAAACAATATAATAACAATATTTTGAACGGTCATTCATTAGTAAACTTCCACTCAACCGCAAAACTAAATTTGGTTTCCATAGTAAGTGAATAAAAAACAAAGTTACTGCTGCAGTTTTGTGAAAAAGTCCCATATCTCAAAAACTAAATATCAAATCTTATTCAAACTTTGAAAAAAAATGGTTTGAGGAACCTCAATGTCATTTTTAAAGACCTATCTATAGACACTCCACACGTGTAGGTTTGATGGTTTTTTTTTTAGTTTCAGTTCCGTGTGGGGGCGGGATATCTTTATCTATATTTTTTTTTTGTACAAAAATCATAAAGCGGTTCACAGAATACATCTACCTAACAAGTTTCAGCTGTGTAGTCCTCATAGTTTCGGAATAAAGTGGCTGTGACATACGGACGACAGACAGACAGACATGACAAATCTATAAGGGTTCCGTTTTTTGCCATTCGGCTACGGAACCCTAAAAAAAGACAAAATAAAAGGACAGAGAGTGACAAAAAATAAACAACATCATGAAAAGGTTTAGTTGTTACTTTGGAAGGCTTTGGGGCCGTACAAAAAACAGTTGAAAATTAAGGTTGGCGAAATGGGACTCAATGTATATCAAAATAGTTACGAAATGGCACTGTTTTTCACTTATTTTGCACGTCTTTTATTTAGTTGTCCAAATCGAAAAGTTACCAAACGGAATGTAGCCGAAAATTTCAATAAAATCTACTGCTTTGCCCCGTCAACCTGATAAAAAAGGGGTTTGTTGGGACAGGCCTAAGACCTAATCAAATGTGTATTTGAGGAGCTCTAGGATCCAGAATTACATGGATACAGATTAAAGAAGAATGCAAGCACTCAAGAACGCTCAACAAGCGCTTTCTAGTCTTCTCTACATCCTTGTAAAGAACGAACGCAACTTAATATTTGCATAATCTCTTTGATTTGCAAAATAATAAACCGGTAGAGTTTGTGCTTTTAATAACGTGCCGTAATATTGTGTAATAAAGGGTTTCCGTGAATCAGGAGCTTAATCGGCTGTTATTGTAGAATTTTGAACGCTTTCCTGACGATTTTGCGAAAGGAAAACTTCACTTGGTAAAGTTAAAGCTGCTTGGAACGAAAGATAAACATTAATTATGTTTTCTTAATTGTATTGGCTTCTAAGTATACCTAAGCTGAGTAATGCTTACTCAGAAGTCTTTGTTCCAGGATTCCGTGTACTCGTTGACCTGGTTATCAAAAGCGACTTTGCCTACAATTTCAGGTCGGGTAAAAAGTTATTAGTTTATTACATAATAGTACGCCTGTAAACCCCGAAGCATTAGGCAGAGGGGTGCCTAATAGGACGTTCAAAATTCGCCAGTTATGTTTGAGTCTCATGGAAGTCTCTCTGAGAAATCCTTGATGGAAAAACCCAATAACACTTTGCCCGACCCGGAAATCGAACCCAAGACCTCATACTCAGCAGTTGCGATTCATCATCATCATCATCAGCCTATAATATTCCCACTGCTGGGATACAGGCCTCCTCTCTATGAGAGGGCTGTAATCTGTTGTGACATCACTATGTAGTATGTTACTAAGAGTCAAGCTCTAGTGATTGTCTATGATCGACAAGCTTCCGGATGCCATAACTTGATCTCAACCCGTCTGCGACTCTACGCACTGTCTGTATGTATTAAAACCTGTGTCCTGTGATTATTAAAATAAGTATACCCAACGGTATCTTTCATTCCAACCATCCAACATAACATAATCTACCACGCGGGCCCAGTGCGGGTTTGTAGATGTCACATGTCTTCGAAGTTTTAGTTCTAGGTCATGCCGGTTTCATCACGATGTTTTCCTTCACCGTTTTTGAGAGCAGCGGTGATGAAAAAAAAAATACACAAAGTAATGGGCCTGCCTGGGTTTGACCCCACGGCTTACTGCTCGAAAGTCGGGGCTGCCACCACTTGGCCACGACTGCTCTCATGCTGCCTTATTGCCCGGTTGATGACAATAGACTCGCAACCTATCAGGACAGGACTTACATACATATCAAAATACTAAGACATGTGATTGTGTTATCCACCTACCTGTGCTGAGCCGGTGTGATGGATTTAGCCCACTCCTGCTCACTAAAAAGGCGGTTGTTGTGAATCAGCTGTGCTAACATTATAGACGTCATCTCACTGCGGTCTCTCCCCATGACGTCCAGTCCTTTAAATGAAGGTCTGATTACGCTTAAACATATAATGTTGGCAATAAGTCTGCGACGTTAAAATAGGACTGGGTGGGCCACATTTTCCGGATAGGTAGTGACAGATGGGCCAGGATCATCACACAATGGTGCCTGAAGACGGTTGTCGTCACCGAAACAGGCCCAAAAACACTAGGATGATCATTTGAACTCGTTATTGTCTGATTCGCCAGAGAAGGCAAAATAACTTTTTATCTTGTTCTACGTTTTGTAGCAAGCAACGACTTATTGTCGGGCCTACGATGTCCTCCCGTACTTAAGTAAAAACGTTGTAACATAAAAATATTATAAACCAAATGATTTTAAAAGAGTAACCATGAAGTTTCTTGCTGGTTCTTCTTCATAGGAACGACCAAGCCGAACCGTGCACCTTTTTGTCGACGTTTTACAAGTGCCCATGTAGGGCATTGTAGGGCTATGTGAAATAAGATATTTTGATTTTGAAAAACGGAAGAGTTGAAGACTGTGACAGAATAGGGTAATAGAAAATATTATCAGGTGCAGTAATACGACTCCACTACTGAATGTCGAAGTTTGAAATGTCGACGTATGTTAGTTCTAAAGTACAGGGTCTCGATGTACGCCAGTTCGAAAGTTCACTGGAGCGAAGTGTGCAAGGCCGACGTATCGTTAGTTAGAAACCCTAAAAGCATAGTCGACGTAGCCCCGCTACGGGCTCCTATTTTTGTCTGCAGGGTTTACAGTAACCTAACACGAAGGGGATGTCGGGGTCTTAGCTCCCATCCATCCCGCCATCCCCTTCAGACTTAACCTGTCCGAGTCGGGGTGCCCCAAGTCCAGAGCTCGCTTCGCTCGCTCTTTAACAATTATGCTTTCTAACTAACGATACGTCGGCCTTGCATACTTCGCTCCAGTGAACTTTCGAACTGGCGTACATCGAGATGCTGTACTTTAGAACTAACATACGTCGACATTTCATACTTCGACATTCAGTAGCGGAGTGCAGTAATACATATGTATGCTTGGGAAATACAGCAGTGATATTATGTTATGCAGTTTAAATCTACCCACAAAACTAACGCTACGTTGCCTCAATAAATTAAAACTAGCAGAAACAATCCTTGCATCCAATATATCGAGTTAAACTAGAATTTAGACCGTTTAGTTTAAATTCCCCGTGTTTGGGAAACGGAACGTAATTTAGTAGAAAACTTCTAAAGCACCAACTGGACGGTAGCTGGAGCTGGTTGTGTTTGGTTTACGTTACCTTATGTAGCTCGATATTCTGTGGAACATGTGATGGTAAATTGGGATGATTTATTAGAGCTGAATGTCGGTAAAGGTGTGGGCCCTTATATCGCAAGACTGGAGCACTGTGCAGCTAGATGGGGTCGCGGCAGACCAAGGAGCAGATGGCGGGACGCCCTGGATGGCTTCTTAACAAACGGGCGCGAAGAGGCAGAATACCGAGAGAAGTGGAAGGAATGGGGGAGGGAGGCTTTTGCCCAGGAGTGGGATAGTACAGGCAAACAATTTTTTTTAACTGTACGTTATTTTTGTCTATGCTTAGGATGATCCCCAGTTGCTGGTTTTTTATTCTTGTTTAAGCTATAGCATCCATAGTAATTGATATCTATCTATTCTAAGTGGCTGCAGTATCAAAATTAATACCAAAGTTATATTTAACTCCAAACTCCAAATTAAAAACACGTTCAACAGCCACTGCTAGGCAGTTGATGAAATAAATTAGAGGGGCAGGGGTAAGAAGGTGCGGGGCGAGAGGATGCGGGCGTCGATCGCGAACTGAACTTGTAAAACAATCAAGACACCTCGAACGCTCACGGCGTTTTGCACGTAGCTACGGTGTGGGGCCGGGAAAACTGTGGGAAAGAAGGTCGATCTATACTGTTCTTGTTACATAAACTTTGAAAGAAGAAAGGGGAGGCCTTGCCAGCACTGAGACACTTGACAGGCTAACAAAAAAAAAACTTCTTTTTACTGGTTTTTTTTTTTATTTACTTAGGTTATTCACAGAGAAAAGACTGTATGGAACTCTGTCATTTCGCAAGTTACGTACCCTTCAAGTCAGTGTGACATGAGGCGAGCCTTCATTGTAAGCTTCCACAAATCGAAACTCTGGGTACTACTCAGTAATGCAACATGTAAAAACCCAATCACACTAGCCTTTTCCAAAATATACCTTTCAATATCATAACTATAAATTAGAAGCTCAAATAGAATTCTTTTCGATCCATTTTCAAAATCGATTGAAGGCCCAATCATCATTAATTCCCTTTCTTCTACCACTCTTCTAGATTCCATGCGTCTCTCATCTAATCAAAATTACCCAATAGGAACAAAAAACCATCAGTCCTCCTTTCTCTTGGCCCCGCATCACCGTTGAACCACGCCGACACCGCTCATATTAACTCCGGACAGGCAATGATGGCCGACAATTTGTTACCGCGTTGTGTTGCAAAGAAGCGAAGAAAATTACGAGCTGCACTGAGCCTTAATTATATGTCGTTACTCACAAATGAAAGGGATCGAGCTAAAGCTGGGTATTCAAGCGGTGAAACGTATCTTTTTTATCCCCCAAACAAAAAAGAGGGGTGTTATAAGTTTGACGTGTATCTGTGTATCTGTGTGTCTGTCTGTGGCATCGTAGCTCCTAAACGGATGAACCGATTTTGATAAAATTGGCTTTGTTTGAAAGGTAAAAGTTAAGTAGACCACTTAGCACAAGCACAAAACAAAGCGGACCCCCAACGCTACGACGCTTGGATTAATTTTTTAAAGGTTTTTAAGAGGTTTTTTGTGTCGGGATAAATTTTTTTTTTTTTTTGTTTGGGGTTTTTTTATCTGGAGTTCTCTTTGTAACAATTGAATAAAATACACATATCGGAAAGCAGCCTTATTAATAATAGCCGCAAGATTCAATGCTTTAAGCTAATTAGCTCTTTGCCAAGGTCAGTCCGTGGATGGTTGACCATCCTTAACATACCTAGCTTCCGCCGTGCCTTGGAAAGTACATTAAAGTTTTGGTCTCGGCTGTCATTTGTAGATCTTTGCCAGTCGTAGAGGTATAAATAATCAGTGGCTCGAAAGCCTGACAAACTGTTTTACCAGTACTAACTAGGTTGTAGAGGTCAGATAGGCAGACGTTCCATGCAAATACTGGTATTCAGCTGCATTCGGTAAGACTGGAAGCCGACCCCAACATTGTTGAGAAAAGACTAAGCAGATGATGATGAGGCTTCGCCGAAAAGGGTGCCATCAAAGACTCATAACACTGGTTAAAATGCCTAATTATCAAGCATTACCATTATAATTGTAGTTTTATTGTCATAAGGTAGATACGAAGGAATTTTATCAGAAAACTTGGCATAAAAGCACTTGCAAAAGTTAAAACTGTTTTAAGTGATTATCGAGCTCGTCGAACTCTTCAAAATCCGATTTAACAAGGCAAATACCGCTCATAACTCTGCGAAGAAAACTGTGACCTGAAATACAGGCTCAGTCTAGCTCACGCGCCTCATGCTCATATTTATTACTAGCCTATGCCCGGTGCTTCGCACGCGTAGATTTCGGTAATTGTCCCACTGGAACGTACTACCCGGATAAAAAATATCCTATTGTTAATCCAGGATATAAACTACCTGTGTGCCAAATTTCATACAAATCCGTTCAATAGTTTTCGCGTGAAAGAGTAACAAAGATACATACGCACAAACTTTCGCATTTATAATTAAATATTAAGTAGGATTTGTTCCTAATTCTAACTGTACTTAAATACTGTTCAACCTGTTATATATTTTTACGGAGAAATAAATAAACTTATAAATCCCAACAAATAAATAAATCACGTTAAATTAAATCTGATATAACAAATATTACGCCCATATTACGCCCCAGTGATAATTCAGCCTAAAGAAACTTCAACTAAAGTATTGGGCAAATAGCGATCCTAATTCAGAACCCTAAAACAATAGATTTATGGTCTTCTTTGTCCTCACCAGCGAAGTGACCTTCATTGTGCTGAGTGGCTGTTTTCAGCATGAATATTAAATATCCACTCGACCACCATTTTCTATTCTTTCATAAATCTGAATATTCTTTTGTACCTCTATAATGGAATGCCAACAGACTGACCGACGCGACTGGATGAAAAGTCATAACCACCTTTTGCGTCGAACTGCCTCAATGATTTAATCAATCGATGGTCATCGCCTGTCCCATCTATCTATACAAATATAAATTATTTTATGTTTAAATAATATCATAATACCACGCCTGTAATCACCGAATCAAGGCAGAAATATGTAAAAAATAACATGTACCTAATGGGGGGCGAGAACGGGACACAAGTCTGCTATCCAGGGCCTCCTGCCCAGCATACGAAATTACAAAAGGAAGACCGTCATGACGACGGCCTTGTTGGTCGGTAGAGGATATCTTACAAGGCGATAGCTATAAATATTCTATAATAGCTATCACCTTTTAAATTACACTTTCTCCAACAATATTTCAATCAAAGTAAGAAGACCAATCTCACTCAAAAATTGATGCTCAAAACAAAATTCATAAAACGAAAATCTAAAACCGACATGTTCAAATAAAAACAACGTCTTCATACGCGATCTTTCCCACTTCTTATTTCAAATCTTTTCCGTACAAAAAAAAAAACACTTCATAAAATCAGGTGAACAATATATGCAAAAAGGGAAAACAACGGAAAACCATTTTACTAACACAATTTACACTCAACGTAGAGTTTTTTTTTTTTATTAAAACCCCAGGCGAGCCGTAAAGACAAGGGGGGTGAAGAAAATTTATTCATTTCGAGACATAATTCCGAGCATATTTTAATAAAAATGTTACTTGAGCACCGGTAGAGAGTTCGGGAATTTGAATTCTGATGCTGCAATTCCTTATTTCATTTCGGCTACCATCGGTAATGTTCGCGATGTGTGGACATTCCAGAATAGATTTTTATTTCAAGATATTGGTACGCTTTGTGCTGAAGTAGATAGTCTGTGGTGAATTTTTTTAAATGGTTTGACAGCTTTAGCTATATACTAGTGACGTAATCTATAATACGAGTGTATAAAAATCTCGTGCCACAATGTTTGCGTTGGAATTCCTCGGAAACGGCTTGACCGATTTTTGTGTTTTTTTTTTTCGAGTATATTTGGTAGGTCTGTCGCAAGCTATTTTATTATACCCGTAAAACACATCTAAATTCCCACGCGAACGAAGTCGCGATCAGCAGCTAGGAGCAAATAAATTTGTTGTTTTAAGAACTTAAATTCCATATCAAATTAAGTTTAGTAGATACTTTTTTAAGTTTTCTTTTAAGCTCCCACATTTATTTGTAACATTTTGTATTCTCATCAAGTGAAAAAATATCTAAAGGTAACGAATCTAAGTGAACATATGGGTGCCTATTTATTTAATCACATTTTAACAGTTAGACTACATTTGACACTATTGCAAAAAATAAAAATAAACCTCCATAGAAATGAGATTTTAAAAGTAAAAAGAGGCACACAGCCTAAAAAGATCGCATCACATTACAGTATATCAGGTTGCGGACAGCGGGAACATTAAAATGCAAAGAGTGACTTAACTTGATAGTATCTCGCAAGGAATAGGATAAATCTTAGCGAGCGTTTTATTTACTTACAGAAGGCAAGAGAATGTTCTTGTAAGTTTTTTTTTTTATACGAAGTTTGTCTTTTCTACCTATTTTTTTAAAATTACTTGAATATACTTTTTAAAATAGTTTTTCACATCGTCTGTCTGCTTGTGACTGTCATGCAAACCTAACATAAAGCAAGTAATTTTTGGCCAATATCTTTTTTTCTCGCTGGTCAGTAATGAGATTTGAATTTGGAAGTAAAAATTGTACATTTTCATACAACTATTTTGTATGAAAAAAATTACCAAATTTTTTTTTTACGTTAATTCATTACGCAATTTAATAGTAATATTATGTGGATTAAGAAACAATAATGTAAATGCAATAAATAGGTTAAACAAAAATATTTTTTTCTGAAAATGGCCATAATGATTGAATAATTTATTTCTATTAAGCTATTTCTACAATATCTGTGGCAGTAATGTGGCATGTCATCGCAAAACGGCAAAACCCATAGTTTTTTTGTTCCTTGCGTTAGGTGCTTTAAATTATGGTATTTATGTGGTGCCGCAAAGAGGCTGCTGTACCCAATGATATATAAACTATAGATAGTTGCCCGCGCTCTGTAGTGGCAAGATGATACTAAGGTACTTGCCGGAGTGACATTTAGTCACGTACGAACCAGCGCCGCGGCCGTACGTGATATTCAATTATCTTACTTGAAAAAGTTCTCTTAATAAGAAAAGAAAATGCCGTCTTGTCTTTCTATGAAATGTTTTAACTATACTGCAACTGTGAAAGATAAAATAATATCATTTCATACGTAAGTATCAAGTAAAAATGTATTTTATTTTATTTTTTTCGATGTCTTTAATGGCGTCTGACGCCTGAGGTAAGTCACGTGCTTTTGTACGCGCTCGGCCAATGAGCATGGAGCACAGAATGACAATGCAATTAAAGAAATATATTTATCTCTCTCTAACAACAGGAATTCCGTAGATGACATTTAATTTTCCTTCCCTCTCTTCGTGCGTCTATGTAGCTGTCTAGCTACCGATAGGTATTTACGCTGTTTTCGAGTGCCGTGATGTTCATGCATGACGCGTCTATTTGTAATACGTCATTGGCTGTACCCGATATTTTAACCTATCCTTTATAGCCATTTTTTATTACATTGGTTAGCTATTTCAATAACAAGCATACTCGAGTTTACGCAAAAAATGAATAAATCCAATGTCACTTTCTTATTCCTGAAATTATAGAGCTCACATCTCACTCAAGAAAAAGAAGAATATAAACTTTATTTAGCAGACCTCTATGCTCTCATATTTCTGTCTAGCAGAGACAAAAATAATAAGGCCAATTTCTTAGGTACGTACTAGACTTTTTTATCAAGAGATACGACCTTATATCACGTTACTAAAAAGTCGCATGTGTTGGGACACTCAACAGTCATGTTGCTTGCTCAAGATTATTATAAATTCAATATATTATTTTACTGACAGCCGCGTTTATTAAAACAAAGTTTCTTTCTTTATTGTTTTCAAAGGAAAATCCAAACTGACTGCTCTAAAGTTTTCAGAGCAAAATAATTTTCTTTTATTAATTTATAAACAAGAGTTCATGTTCAAAACAATTGTTGACTCCTTTTGATGTTGGCTTTCAGTGGTTTTAAAGAAGCTAAATCGTTTGCTTATTCTAATTTTTGTAATAAAAAACTACAACGTCATTATCATGAACCACAAGGTTGGGTGCAGAGGGCAAAAAGATACAGTAGGATAAGAGTTTTATTTATTTATTTGATTTGATTTTCTTGCCTTTAGATATTGTTATATATAATATAATATCACGCCTGTAATCCCTAAAGGGTTGAGCAAAGGTCTAACTAATATTACTTTCATATTTTTTTATTTAGTCATGGTATATTAAGTCTAATGTATTAAGGAGCGAACCTATTGCCATTAACCGGGAACAAATCCAGACTCCATGTTTGCTACATAGAAATTCCTGATGGAAAAACCCAATAACACTTTGCCCGACCTGGAATCGAACCCAGAACCTCATGCTCAGTAGCCGCAGAAGTGGTCTCTAGACCAAATAGGCAGTTTTTACTATAAACTAGATGTGCCCGCGACTTCGTCAACGTGGAATTACAATTTTTCTAAAATAGTAGTAGCCTTAGTTGCTCCTTATTACATCAGCTATCTGCCAGTGAAAGTCCCGTCAAAATCGGTTCAGCCGTTACAGAGATTAGCCAAAAACAGTCAGACAGACAGACAAAATTTTTGCAAGCAAGCATGTAACATGCAAGCAAGCATGCAACATGCAGCGTGCATGCAAGCATGCAGCGTGCAAGCAAGCATGGTTTCTGTCACGGCTCCGGCGCTGCGGGGCTCCGGCGGCTCCACGCGAGTTTATCGTCGCAGATGGTATTAACGCTCCACCACCGCAGCTTCGGCTTGCTGGCCGGCAAACCGGCCAGCCTCAGCCACGGCGGCGACCGTTAGAACCACCTGCTCCTCAGCTCGCGGGCCGCCTCATCCCTCCGCGCCTACGCGGGCTTAAATTACACTCTAGGGGTAGGGCAGACAAGACTACGTGGAGTCTGGTTTGCAGCCATTCGTTTTTTGTCACTAACTTTTGTAGTAAAACATATTGACTTTTAACACAATATTTTAATTTAAGGTTAATAATTTCGTTGAAATAAAATACCATGGACACATACATCGAACAAACAATATTCGTTATAAAGTAATTCTACTGTTTGATAAATTTGTTAAATAAAAAAATGTGATTATAAAATTCATTGAAATGTGTTTCTTTAAAATATGTTTCATTCAAGTAAACAGTAGTTGAAACAAAAATATTCGAAATAAAAATACGAGGACAAATATTATGTGAAACATTTTCTGCGAAACGAAATTCTGTGAAACTTCTGTCAGCGAAACAAGGTGACACCACCGTATATACATTCATATGCATGTAGTAAAAAAACCGACCAAGTGCGAGTCGGACTCGCGCACGAAGGGCTCCGTACCAATATTTATAAAAACCACCATATATGGTCTGCAAATGAGACTCGTTTTGAGTACAAGAGACGCTTAGCGCCATCTATCGACATTTCTATGGAGTTGTTCGAAATTTTCGAGTCAAATACAATTGGTCGACTGTTACTCGTAAACATGTAAAGCCCACTTAAGTGTGATAGTTTTCCTTTAAACTTCGTTATATACAGGGTGTAACGGAAAGGGTATATACATCCTTAAGGGTGTGCTACAGACCATCAAACTGAACATGTTTCACATCATAAAAAAAAATTGCAGCAAAAAAAAAACATTAATTATCATCCCTACTTTACATGAAGGGGAGGTAACCTAAATAATTGTTTTTTTCAAAATTTTATTTTACCAATTTTCTGGCGTCATTAACGTGTATACTCATGCCAAATAACAACTTTCTAGTACCAACAGTTTTTGAGCTAAACCGCGGACAGACAGACGGACATACCGAAACTATAAGGGTTCCTTTTTGAGTACGGAACCCTAAAAACGGTTATTTTAATATTACATTAACAGACACTTTCATTTTATTTATTTGTATAGTAGTATAGATACTATAATTCATAACTTCACTTCGATAATTACAAAAGTTGTAAGATATTCATTTTATTTTCGAGAATTTGTTCTTACTTATCGTTTTCGCTGATATCGTTTTTAATTAACATCCATACTAAGAATATTGATTGGTTCCTAATGGTAGTGCACGCAAAAAGCAGCTGGATACTACATTTAAATGTTTACAATAGCCAATGCCCGCGGCCTTCGCACGCGTGGAGCTCGATCACTTTCCCACGGGATTGTACTATCGGGATAAAAAATATCCTATGTGTATATAATAATCCAGGTTATAAGCTACCCCTGTGCTATATTTCATCCAAATCCTTTCTACTGAAAGGATTTGGGATTTTCGCGTGAAAGAGTAACAAATATCCATCCATCCGTACTTACAAACTTTCACGTTTATAATATTAGTAGGATATTTTGTATCTACCAGTGTCAACCTCCATGGTTCCCTCGCCGAACCTAAACTTCTGCGAAATTCTTCCAGCAGTCATTACAAAGCGGGGGAAAGTGGATACTGTATAATATTCACATTATATCCCCCTTTACTGGCGTTTCTATCGGCTATCAGCCGTTGCTCAGCATCTTTGCGGGACTCCAAATGATGTCATTAATGTTTGATGCCCATTTTTACCCACCCTCCCCTTTCGCGGGAGATAGTTTGTTGAATATGTGATGTTGTTATTGATTTTGGAACCAACAGAATGTTGGTAAGTTTTATTTTTTGGAGTAGCAACCTTGAGGTTTAATACATAAACTTATACTTATATTGACACGTTTTACGCATGGGAGAAGAATCAAAATATAAGACACATAAATATTGTCAAAACAAACACAGGAAAATGTAGCTAATGTCCCAGTCACAAGGCATAATAACTGTGAAAGTACTGTAGTTGCCCATTACAAAGCGTTGACA
This sequence comes from Cerastis leucographa, assembly GCA_963082945.1. NCBI lineage: Eukaryota > Metazoa > Arthropoda > Insecta > Lepidoptera > Noctuidae > Cerastis > Cerastis leucographa. Next base: position 18,971,250 of record OY720354.1, read on the forward strand.
TTTCATCATCTGCCTAGCCTTTTCCCAAACTTTCTTGAGGTCGGCTTCCAGTCTATCCGGATGCAGCTGAGTACCAGTATTTTATATGAAGCGACTGCATATCTGACCTCCACAACCCAATAACTGGGTAATACGATACACCTTGGTAAGACTGGATGTCAGACTTTTGGCTTCTGACTACTCGTAACGACTGTCAAAGATCTACAAATGACAGCCGGGATCAACGGCTTAACGTGCTTTCCGAGGCACGGAGTAAACTCGGTATGTAATTATAAAGCGTAGACACTATGAAGAAGAATAGGCAAGAAACTCCATGGACACTTTTTTAAATCAGAATATTGTTACAAAACCTTACAGACCGTAGACAGGAACTACATAGCAAAAAATGCTATTTACTACTTTCGCCTCGTCCAGAAAGCCATCTGGTCATATGCGCTCACCGTTTGAGAGTACTACGCGCCTGATCTCTAGCCCTGACCTCTGACCTGGCCTAAAGAACATGACCAATAAGGTCAATGTATGTTTGCTGGGGCACATCCTCCCGGCGTTGCAACCTTGCCACTCACATCTCGAGGTTTCAAGACAAGAATAACTTATAAGTCAGTATTTTTAAGAGAAAACCTTATTTATATTAATTTTATTCCCATCTGGGGATGAAGGGGTCTAGTTTATTTGATGCTTGTTCGTGCAAAATGTCGCTCCTTTGATAAAGGTTGGTTACGCCGGGAAAAGGTCAAGAATTTAGTATCCTATTTTTATTAAACTTTTATTTTGTTTCAAATATCAATGTAGGTAATTGCAAAACTTAAAGGAGTTAATGTTGTGTTTATTTTTGCTAACCTTGAATATTGAGTAATGGACAGCAGCAATATTTTTTTTTTGTGGTTTTTTTTTTTTTTTTGAATGGCATCTCGCAGTTCAACCTATGAGGTTGTCGTCTGCTTAACCGGACTATCCTGTGGGTGCCTTTAGAGTAAGGCCTCCAGCCAGGGCATAAAAACTTACAAACTAAGCGACTGCACGCTAAGGGCACCCCCTGTGGGGTACGAACCTCGGCTTAGGGCGTCGCTGGGGGAAGACTGCATGGGGACAGGCTGGATCTGAATGGTATCATTATTTAGGGGCTGATTTAAAACTACTGGCGCAGCATCGCGGGCTGGCTCGAGCGAGGGTCGGGGAGGGCATGGACCGGGACGTCGCGACGGACCTCGACGGCGAGGTCGGAAAGACGGCGGTTTGAGTCGGAACTTTTTAAGAGTGCTAGTCTCTTTGCTACTCTCCTGGAGGAGGGTGATAGCATCATCTGGAGTGACAAGGGTATGCCTAGGACGGCGTACTGTACTAATGCGCGAGGGTTCGTAACGGGCGGCCGCTGCGATCAGGGGATTACGGTGTTTAATGGCGTTATCGAAGAAACGCTTCGAAAGACGTTTCATAAACTGAAGGACGGTGGGCATTCTAAGGTCTACGTGTAGACGGTCATTACGGACATAAAAAGGGGCTCCCGTGACTCTACGTAAGAACCGGTTCTGTAAAATTTGCATTCTATGGATGTACTTAGGCTTGGTGTGAGCGTACACGACGCAAGCGTACGTCATAATGGGGCGGATCACCGCGGTATAAAGGCGCAACTTGCACTTGAGTGACAACTTGCTTTTTGCCGAAATCATGAAATGAAGCCTACCCATAGCAAACGCAGCTCGGTCGCGAGCTGCTTTGATGTGCGCCGCGAAAGACAAGTGGTTGTCAAGTATGACTCCTAAGTACTTGGCTTGCTTCTCCCAAGGGATAGGCTTACCGTACATAGTGATCGGGCTGAGCGCGGGTGGCTTAATTTTACGCTGTTTAGAGTAAAGAACTGCCTGGCTCTTGTCGGGGTTCACCTCGATTCTCCATTTCCGGAACCAAGCGCCTAAGACGTTGGCTGAGGTTTGGAGGGTGCTATAGATAGCGTCGTGACTGCGGCCAGTGTAATAAATGGCCGTGTCGTCCGCGAACAGGGCTAACTGAGCCTTCTTGCTCTTGGGGATGTCACTGGTGAACAGAGTAAAGATAAGGGGAGAGACGACGGAGCCCTGAGGGACTCCGGCTCTAATGGGGTGGGGGGAAGACAGTGCCTTCCCGATGCGATAGCGGAAGGTGCGATCCGACAGAAAGTCTCGTAAGATGAGCACGAGACGGTCCGGCACTCCCAGTTTGTACAGCTTATATAATAAGCCGTTGTGCCAGACTTTGTCGAAAGCCTTTGCTATGTCGAAGTACAACATACCCGTCATCGCTCCACGCTGGAAGCCAGCGCTCAAGTGTTCTACGATGCGATGGGCCTGTTGAATGCAGGAGTGTCCGGTCCTGAAGCCGAACTGCTCGTTGGGGATGAGACTCTTAGCCTCGGCGAAGTCTTTGAGTCGCTTATAAATAAGTCTCTCGTAGATTTTGCCGAGTGCGTTCAGGAGACTGATAGGTCTGTAGCTTGAGGGCTCAGACTTGGGTTTGCCTGGCTTGGCGAAACCGATGACAGTGGCCTCTTTCCATATTTGGGGAAAGGCGTTGTTGCTCAGGGCGCCATTGAAGATGGCCGCCATTAACACGACGAGCTGAGCGGGGAGGAGTTTTAACACCCTATTGGTGATTCCGTCGGAGCCGGGTGCTTTCCGCGGTTGAAGCTTATTAATGATGTCTTGCACTTCGTCAGCTGTGACCGAAGGCAGAGGATCATCAGGGTCTTCTACGGGAGGGAGGGCGGCTTTACGTTCGACGAATGCGTTCACCTCATCGAGATGTCGCTTGTCTACTGGTTGAGAGCTGGGGGAGCACTGGGACTCCAGGCTGTCGGCTAGGCATTCGGCCTTCTCAGAGTCGTCGAATGCGACGCTCTTATCGGGTCGGGTTTTTTTTGTGGAGGTCGTGGCTAAATAATAACTGCCGCACGGGTCGATCTTTAAGGTTAAGCCGTGCTTGCCGAGGTTGGTCCGTGGATGGGTGACGATAATTACATACCGAGTTTCCTCCGTGCCTCGGAAAGCACGTAAAGCCCTTGGTCCCGGCTGTCATTTGTAGATCTTTGACAGTTACTAGTAGTCAGAAGCCAAAAGTCTGACATACAGTCTTACCAAGGGGTATCGTATTACCCAGTTACTGGGTTGTGGAAATCAGATAGGCAGTCGCTGCATGTAAAATACTGGTACTCAGCTGCATCCGGTTAGACTTGAAGCCGACCCCAAGTTAGTTTGGGAAAAGGCTAGGCAGATGATGATGATGCACAGCAGCAATTTAGAATAGGATATAGAGCCAATGTTTTACCGATATGATTTAAAAATAAAATTTGGAGTGAGAAGCATTGAAATGAGAAGGAATGAAAGCGTGAAGGTTAACGATTGTTTTCAGAAAATAGACTATATCGCAGATGTAGATGGGTGAAGAGGGCGACGAAGACCAAAAACTAGATGAATGGATTGCGTGGGACATGTTATGAAGGAACAATGAGTAAATTTATGATAGCGTGACCAATGACAGAGGAGAATGGAAGAAAAAGTGTTGCGCAGATCCTAACTAACATGGTACATGGCCAAGAACATGAAGGTGCAAAACTTTATTTTCACGATGTTTCAAAGACTAAGTATAAACCATTGATCCATATTGTATACCTTCCCCGTTGCTATGTAGATATACTATATATACTTCAAAAGAAACTTCATAAACTGAGATCCTCTACCTTTTTGAAGCCGGTAAAAACTTTTCTTTTTTGCTTAGGGCTACAATAAAAATACGTGGCAGAATAACTTAACTTATAATATGTTGCCAAAAAGGTGTAGAAGATCACAATCCACAGACAAAACATTCCATCAGTGATAACCTAAGGAAATAATCATAATTAGATTGACATGACAGGGGGTCTACTCTCTACGCACGAAATCCGTAGTTTCGGCCGAAGTTACGGTCGTTTCCTATTCCTTATCACTTACGGATATAAGATTCGTTAGAGGCCCGAACTAAAAATGAATAACAATATGATTGGACAGTTGTCCTTACTCCCGATGTGTTTTCAAAACTCATGAATCTGAAAATATTAGGGAGTAGGGTTTATTTCGAATTATAAAGCTAGTATGAGTTTTCAAACTGACATGGTCACTAACACTATTAATAACACTTGCAACGGGATATTTACCATGCGCCGAAATATCGGGAACTCGAAACAAATAATACACATGGTAAATATTATCCCGTTGCAAGTGTTATTAATAGTATAAAGCTAGTTACGTATGGGCCCGTACTTTCGTGGACGGACTTAGAGAGTAGGACCTCTGGCTCGTTGGTCTAGTGGACGCAAGCGTGACTGCTGAGCACGACGTTCGATTCCTAGGTCGAGAAAATTATTGTTGGGTTTTACAATCAGGAATTTCTCAGTAGCAGTCTTGGAGATTGGATTAGTGTGTGCTCGGTTGATGTCTATAGTCTCGCCTATACATGGGATTTAAACATAATCCATACGTGGGTGTATCATTAGGTACACCTCTGCCTAACCCCTCGGGAATAAGGATGATGACTGGGTAAAGAAAACGAAATTCTATTTTGTCCGTCAATCAGGTAATACAAAAATATTAGATACGTATTTTTTGTTTTATCAAGTTAACAAAAAAATTCTTAGTTAAAACGCATTAAAGTTGGAGAGTGGGGGCTCACAACGTCACAACTAGGTATAAAATGTACTGAGCCGTGACGTCATGCGCTATTTCAACTCAAAATATCTCCGTAATTTTAGGAATACGTGAAAAAAGAAAAAATACGTGTCAAATACTTTTTAATAATCTACCCGACAGACAAATAAAAAAAATGAGTCACCATCCCTATTGCAGGCGTGATATTGTGTTATGTAAGTTATGTTAGATTGACATAAACTGCCGAGAAGTTTATGTCAGTTATGTTGAAAGTCATTATAGAAATACGAAACTCTTTGGTTGCCTTTAGTTGTAATCACCAAGTCATTGGATATCTTTCTCTCACTTTTAAGGGGTCTTATTTGAAACATATATTCTGTCTCAAATTTACTATTATTATTTAAGGGTTATCACGTATACCAGACCAGGGTGTAAAGTTCCTCAATATTCGATTGAAAAGGGAGGATCCTCCAACCAGACAGGTGTTACGTCTGGTGGCCAACTGCCCGACAGTTGTTGTCGGGTTACTCTATATACTCTTAAGTCGATGTAAACTTTGCTTGCGAGATTCAGACCATATTAGTTCTTCAGTTTGTTCATAGATGGCGCTGTAGTACTTTTTGTTATAAGTCGCTTTTTGCAGGTCGCTACAATTACATCTCTTTTACCATAAAGGAAGTATAAGTACTGTATTACCATTTAATTTCATTATACTTTTTTTCATAAACACACACAAGAAAACAACTACTGACACAGACCAACTCCGTGTTAGTTTCATTAAGAAAGGTGGTTCGGAATCATGCACTGTGTTGAACTGTGTCCGGCGGTTGGAAAACAGTGTAAGATAACTTTTCAATTAACTAAGTAAATATTTATTTATTCAGAAGCCAGACGCGGTGGGGTGTGAGGGTAATTTGAATGAAATTTATTTATTAAAGGCTATCTCAATGGGTGTGGCTCGAAATGAGATTTCTTTTGTTTGCTTGCAGAGGCTGCAAAGGATATAATAAAGAATTATTGTGAGGTGGTTTTCAGTGAGACTTAATGCAAATTGTGTGACTCTTGCCTTAGCAGTATATTTTAAGTAAAATGTGTGTTTATTTTAAGAAAATAATATACTTGCCTTGCAATGCTTTTACATATGGACTGCCTGGTTGCCTACTACCTATGGAGGCCTACTTCAGGGTTGTGGGTACCAGGGTCAATTGCCACATCGGACAAATTGTTATTGGATTTTTCTATCACGAATTTCACAGAACCCATTCAGTTACTCACCGGGGAGTCTTCATCCTGCAATCAGGAAAAACCCCATAAATTCGTCAATGCAATTACATATTACTTTTAATACTTGTCCCTGCCTTCCTTATTTCGCATAGTTTGTAGGGTTCCGTACCCATAGGGTCAAACGGGACCGTCTGTCACCAGGCTGTCTCATGAACCGTGATAGTTAGCCAGTTGAAATTTCTACAGATTATGTTTTTTTGTTGCCTCCATAACAACAAATGTTAAAAACAGAATAAAATAAATATTTTAGGGGGCACCCATACAAACAAGTAAATTTTTTGCTCGTTTTTATAAATAATGGTACGGAACCGTTCGTGCCCGAGTCCGACTCGCACTTGACCGGATTTATATAGCCTACTCTTTCTTTTTCGTGTGGTGAATGCCTAACCCGGTGTCAGAATTTTATGCCACCCATTGGCCTCTGACTTGGCTTTAAATGCCGTTGAGAAATATCTCTCAGGCATGCTGGTTTCCTCACGATGTTTTCCTTCACCGAAGCTAGTGATAATTATATATTACGCACATGAATCCGAAAATTTGAGGTGCTTGTCTTGGGTTCTAACTTGAGACCTTTGACTAGAGACTACTAAAGCTCTGATAGACTACTAAAGCTCTTATAGACTACTAAAGCTCTGATAGACTACTAAAGCTCTTATAGACTACTAAAGCTCTTATAGACTACTAAAGCTCTTATAGACTACTAAAGCTCTTATAGACTACTAAAGCTCTTATAGACTACTAAAGCTCTTATAGACTACTAAAGCTCTTATAGACTACTAAAGCTCTTATAGACTACTAAAGCTCTTATAGACTACTAAAGCTCTTTTAGACTACTATAGCTCTCCGACGACCGATGCCAAAAAACAAATAGAGCTAAGCATAAATTAAGCATTGTCGGCACGGTTGGCGCAGTAGCTGAGCGATCGACTGCTGTGCTGCGTGTCGCGGGTTCGATCCCCGCACGAAACAAATTTTTGTATGGCCTACAGATAGTTGTTCCGGGTCTGGCTGTTTGTGTATGTGAGTTTAAGTTTTTGTAAACGCACCCACGACACAGGAGAAATTCTTAGTGTGGGGCAACGTTTAAAAAAAATATTGTAGCCCTGCTCATCTGCTAGAACAATATCAAAAATATCAGCACAACCACGATCCACCCATAATCTACGAATCGAATCATCCAAACAATTAGGCACATCCATCCAACATCCTCTGTGGGGCTAATTCTGGGAAACTCTCTAGTCTTAATTTTTTTACTGAAAACCGACCCCAAAATGGTTTAGGAAAAGGCTAGGCAGATGATGACCAAACCTAACAAAATCGAATCCAGTACAAACAAAGATTAAAAGGAACTATACCAAATAATACCAGCACATCTATCACCCACCAATAATCTGCGAATCAAATCATCCGACCGATTAGATACATCCATCCGTTATTCTCTGTGGGTCTAATTCCGACAAGGTCTCAGTTCCTACAAAGCACATTTATTTGTTCAACCACAAAATCGAGTACAGGTTCACACGTTTTACATACCTCTAACACTTTTGAAGTTTGGTGTGAAATGGTGTTTAGGACATACGATTTAAATAAGTTTAAGGTGACACTTTTCGGCATTTTTTCCATAGAAACTTCGGGGGGGTTTTACTCCACTGTTTGACACTGCAAATCCAAAGTAAAAAAAAATATGGTATTGTCTCATTATTAATTTTGTCTGTACGGAAACAGAATAGGAAAATAAAAAGCCATTAAAAAGTTACGAGCTATCAAAGATTAATTTTTATTGCAAATTTTAACGCAACTTTGGTCGTAAATTAGTAATAAAAGAAGTGTCAAAAAAAATACGGTACCGACACAGAACAATTATCAAAGAATTCAAAACATTTTATTTGTAATTGATACACGCAGCGGTTTTTTCATAAAACACTATCTTCCAAAGGCCTTTTCGTATTTTTTTACGCGCGCCTTACGTTTCGGAACGCTGTGTATGTGTGTGTGCGTACGAACTAGATGTGCGTGAAAACCAGCGTCTAACTGCTCATCACTGATACTATCTGATACCATCTCTGTCGGGAACGATGCCAAGTGTGACAGCGTGCTTTTCGGCTACGGCTACCAGTGAGTTCGAGCCCGCGACTAGTGAAACCTTAAGTTCGTGATTAGGTTAATATGGATATACAGGGTGGAAGAGACACCGACGCGACGCACAAACGCTTTCCACGTATTCAGTTCATCATTCTGCTGGCCTACCATGAAGTCATAACCTCGTAAGGCCCAACATAATTTAGGTCGATATAAGTTACGACCCAATGTACTAAAAATAGGCGCAAGTAGTTGCAGCCCAGAACTTTGATTTAGATTTACTTCCCTATCTCCACGAGGGGTTCGTTCACATGAGATTAAAAGGTCAAAAAGATAGATTCTTGGTCCTAAAATGTCAAGTTGACATTGGAGAGGTTCATAATGTTCTGTTGACAAATTTAAATTGGGGATCATTTAAATCAAAAAATACGTTTAAATGTAATGTCATAATTTTAGGTCACTGGGCCGTAATTTAATGTTTTTAAAACTGTCTTGGGCCGTAATGTCAAAATATTTTTGTCATTAAATTAGGTCGTTGGGCCTTACGAGATTAAAACAGTATTGTTTTACTCTTATTCCAGTGTGAGAATGAGACGGAGCTATACAGGATGTCTAGCGCCATCTCTTTCCCACACTGGAAAAGGAGTAAAAAAATAATGTTTTAAGGCGTCATGGTTGGCCAGCTGAACCGAAAATTTAAACTATCGAATTTTAAATTACAACTAAATTTTTCATCGGTAATTAATTAAAAAACAGTCGTTCCATATATTTTGAACATACTGCACTTTTTTAAGAAACAGTTCTTTTTTTTCAATTAGCGATGTAATATTAACAGTTCGACATATCCATGTCTTTTTAATGCAACAAGCAAGCACCTTGAGCTGCAAATTTAAAGTGGTCGTACTGTAAATTACCTAACAGTTAGTGGGCGTTATATTGTCAGATCGAACTTAGAAAGAGTTTTCTCTCAGATATATTTGTCTTATAAATTATATCATAATAAAAAAAATACACTTTTACAGGCACAAAACAGCAATGTCTTTCATCATTTCATGAGTAACTAAAAATAATGGTTTCGTTTCTAAAATTGAGACGCACAGTTATTACTGTGAAAAGTTTAACTTTATGCTTTATGACCGTATATTATTATTATGAATGTGTGCTCTCTGAAAATCTGGTGAAATTATTTGTGCTTTCATAATGTATAAAATATGTTTAAAAAAAACATGTCCGATCAGAAAGGGGTATATATAGGTTCGTATACCAATGACATTACCAAATCTAATAAGAAACATAAAATGTTCATGAAAGTGAACATATTATTGAATTTAAAAAACCCGATTTTTGTGCCCAAATTACTACCATTTTCCTAAAATCTAACAAAACTTTTAAAACGTGACAACACCATCCTCGGGTTTTAATAGTTTCGATCGTCAGTTGTTTGTTTATGAGGTCATTACCCGAGAAGCAACCGGAGCGTTGTCCTGTGTTGATGTGTTCCCATGTCAGTTTCATCGTTTTAGTACATTTTATTTATTTTTTGTCGAGGTATTTTTTTTATTGCTTTCCAAAAACGACTATTAAATAAATATAATCTAATCTTAATGCCTAATAACACACACGCGGATTGGAGAGTTTTTTCAGCACATAAGTAAAATAAAATAAGCCTTTATTGCTGTTTACAATTATTCACATTAGTTTGTCACTGACACTCGGCTTTCCCCCTAACAGCTTGTCCTTCGACAAAACCTCCTCCAAAGACTTCCACCTCTTCAACTCTGTCTCTTGCAATTCGGATACATTCTGGACCAGCAACTCTTTTCAGGTGGTCTTCCCAGATGCACTTGTCGACCTTCACTTCTCTTGCCATCCTGGGGTACCACTCTGATATTACTCTAGTCCATTTATCGTTTTTATCTCTCAGCATATGTCCTGCACATTTCCATTTAAGTGTTTTGCATACTGTCACATCTCTAAATTTATTTACATTTTGAATTTAGTTTAGTCTAATTTTATATTTTCTTTTTACTCCGATTACACTTCTCTCTATTCCATTTTGACAAACTTTTATTTTATACGTTAGTTTCTCAGTACCACTATCCCCGACAAGATTATGACGCTTGACACATCCGTTGAATCGGCGGGGTGAGTTGTCATGAAATTCAAGAATTTTCTGAATTTCATTCGGTATTTGTTATGATAACGATGCCATGGCAACTGTTTCGTACGATCAATTTGAGGTTAATATCTCCAAAAACCTGTTAAGGTCGATAAAACGGCGTCAGTCTATTGCCAAATATGTCTAAAATACATAATTACTACACCCTTCCAAACAGTAGGTAACTTTGATGCTCTGGAATTACTGTACATAGGCAAGCTTCTCGTTTGCTAAAACAACTCGATTCCGTGTGCAAGTCTCTTTTTGATTGAGAAGCCCACCCCATATTATCCTGGTGTCTCACCTTTGTAGTGCAGAATGTAGTCCCCGTAGTCTTCTATACCTTCGCCACGTCTTCTCATTTCACTGATTCCTATTATGTCCCATTTTAATTCTGCTAAGGCTCGTTCGAGTTATATGCGCTTTTCGGTAGTTCGTAGCGATCTATATTATTCGGCTAGAGGAGTGTAGATTGTTATTGTCGTTTTTATTGTTGGTATATGAGTTTTCTCTCTTTTCGGCTGTTTATTGCGTAGTTGCTATTGGTTGCTGATTTCAGTTAGACCATTCATGAATTCAAAGGCATTTACTTTGTTTATTTTACTTGGAGCCTTTACTATTGAACTGCTATCATTATTTGATTGGGGTGTTGAACTTGAGGTGTAGCACGTTTCCTTTTCTCATCCTCCTTCTCTGGTTTGTTTTTCCTTATATTATAAGTTTATCATATCTAATGACTGCAAAGTTTATTTTTAATTTTTGTTGTTTAGGATTTCCACGACCAAGGTCATGAGCTCATTACTATTTGTCTCTGTTTCTTTTAGTCCACGTAGCAGAATATTGTTTCTCCACAATTCTTTTTCTGGGTTCCCAACTTCATTTTTCAGTGGCATCACCTTTTTGTTAAGTTTGGCATTCTCTACAAGTAGTGGATTCAATTTCTCATCTATTATGTTAACCACAGTTGATGCTAGTGAACTGCATTGTTTCATAAATTCTTCCTTTAATTCATTTAACTTCAAGTCCATAGTTTCGTTCACTTTTTGAGAAATAACTCCATCTGTTTATCCATTTTATACTATTTAGTAGAAGTTTTCCAGCTCTGGCAACACCCACTTGACAATCTGCTCAGTGACAGTGACAGCGCAGACAGTTGCCGCGCTTTATAGTAGCGAACTTTGGTTTTATAAATTGAAGTGAGGGTAGATTGTTTTCACCAACTAGTTCCAATATTTTCAATAACAGTTTTTAAACAACATTAAATCAAGTTTTTGTCACTAGATAATAATTATCACCACGATTAAGTGAACACTTACAAACACACTTTTATGATAATTTCAGTATCACGGTTTTTCTTAGCAAATCTCGAAAATACTCGGAGAGCACAAGTGTTTCTGACAACAGTTTACAGCCGAAAAAACATATTGTATAATAAACAAAGGTACACCTATATTTTGCCTGTTACGTTGCAGTTTCAGCTACAAATACACACAAATTCAGAAAGCTACAAAAAAACAAAACTAAATGTTTTATTTACCTGACCTGCGCGAGTAACGACAGCCTAGAGAAATGCTATAGTAATAATTATAATAAAGTCATGCCATCAACCTAGAAAATTAAGGAAAAGTCATAAATGCATGAAAGAAAGAAAAGAAGTAGAGAGAAGGATGTATGGGTAAAGTTATTGCAGACACATGAAACATTTTTCAAACGATTTGTTTCACGTACAATTCCAGGCCACTTACCTACTGAAAAAACCTTAATGGAAAATCTCAATTGCATTTAATCCAGCCTGGGCATCTGAACCAACGAAGCGGTCAAAAACGAATTTTCTTTTTCCGCCTTGTTAATTACCAACTAATCCAAATCGTGTCGTGATCGTCACGTATCTTATAAAAACCTTGTGTTAATATCCTTTGGATTAAGTCAAAGTAATGAGGTGTAAAACCCTCTTGTTTAGTGAACTAGTTTCAGTTTGTATTATGGCGTTTATAGCCGTGCAGGTAGCCATAATGAGCCTTAAATTCTAAGCACTAAGGCCTAGATTAGCGTGTAGTTAATGGGTATTGGAAATGGTTTTAATGGCACAATAAACAATGGAAAGTTTTGAAGCAGCTTGTGGTCTTAGGGGGTAAATAATACCTCCATAAATATTATATTAGCCTACCTACCTCTTAGGAAGGCTTCATAGCGATCCTGCGAAGAAATTGCGTAACACATTTATTGCATTTATTTCCGTTGTTTAAAAGTCCAATCTTCGCTCGAGGAGGAGCTTCGGAAGAGCTCGTGGCGAAGTAATAACAGCCGCACGGGTCGATCTTTAAGGTTAAGCGGATAAGTGGATGGGTGACTATAATAACATACCGAGTTTCCTCCGTGCCTCGGAAAGTACGTTAAGCCGTTGGTCCAGGCTGTCATTTGTAGATCTTTGACAGTCGTTCCGAGTAGTCAGAAGCCAAAAGTCTGCTATCTAGTCTTACCAGGGGGTATCGTATTTCCCAGTTAATGGGTTGTGGAGGTCAGTTAAGCAGTCGCTTCATGTAAAATACTGGTACTCAGCTGCATCCAGTTAGAGTGGAAGCCGACCCCAAGACAGTTTGAGAAAAGGCTAGACAGATGATGATGATGATAATTAGTTCAATCCTACAAAGACAATAACTTCGAAATTCACAATAAATTGTACAATAGATTTGAAACTGAAACATAATTCGGGTACCGGGTTATGCGTTTTCGACTAATAATTCAAGTAAAAAACCATGCACCGTAAGGTTTGATAACTGTCAACCAACCATAAATTAGGCAGCCAGCTTAACGCTGCATTAGGATTCTCAAAGGATTTTGAATAAAGATTTGTATAAGTAAACAATAGTTATCAAAGAGAGCTGTTTTTTTATGGCATCTAGCAGTTCAACCTAGGGGCGTGGTCGTCTGCTTAGCCGGACTTTTCTGTGCCTTGAGAGTAAGGCCTTCAGCCGGGGTCTGATATGAGGGCACTGAGTTTCAATTGAATTTTATTCTTATAAAAGTGTGATCCATTATTAAAATAAATATAAAGCTTAAGTCGCTGAAAACCTTTTTATTTCAACGTCTATATCCTACAGCACTTAACTCTTATATGGTAGACGTGTATCAGTGTTTAAGTGTCTCAGCCCAGTCACTATGTACGGTAAGCCTATCCCTTGGGAGAAGCAAGCCAAGTACTTAGGAGTCTTACTTGACAACCACCTGTCTTTCGCAGCGCACATCAAAGCAGCTCGCGATCGAGCTGCCTTTGCTATGGGTAGGCTTCATTTCATGATTTCGGCGAAAAGCAAGTTGTCACTCAAGTGCAAGTTGCGCCTTTATACCGCGGTGATCCGCCCCATTATGACGTACGCTTGCGTCGTGTACGCTCACACCTAGCCTAAGTACATCCATAGGATGCAAACTTTGCAGAACCGGTTCTTACGTAGAGTCACGGGAGCCCCTTTTTATGTCCGTAATGACCGTCTACACGTAGACCTTAGAATGCCCACCGTCCTTCAGTTTATGAAACGTCTTTCGAAGCGTTTCTTCGATAACGCCATTAAACACCGTAATCCCCTGATCGCAGCGGCCGCCCGTTACGAACCCTCGCGCATTAGTACAGTACGCCATCCTAGGCATACCCTCGTCACTCCAGATGATGCAATCACCCTCCTCCAGGAGAGTAGCAAAGAGACTAGCACTCTTAAAAAGTTCCGACTCAAACCGCCGTCTTTCCGACCTCGCCGTCGAGGTCCGTCGCGACGTCCCGGTCCATGCTCTCCCCGACCCTCGCTCGAGCCAGCCCGCGATGCTGTGCCAGTAGTTTTAAATCAGCCCCTAAATAATGATACCATTCAGATCCAGCCTGTCCCCATGCAGTCCTCCCCCAGCGACGCCCTAAGCCGAGGTTCGTACCCCACAGGGGGTGCCTTTAGCGTGCAGGCGCTCAGTTTGTAAGTTTTTATGCCCTGGCTGGAAGCCTTACTCTTAAGGCACCCACAGGATAGTCCGGTTAAGCAGCTGACGACAACCTCATAGGTTGAACTGTGAGATGCCACACAAAAAAAAAAAAAAAAAAAGTGTTTAAGTGTTTAACGCCCGCTACAACACGAATCAAATCACTATAATATAATATAATTTATACAGGGTTTCCTAATAAACGCAAGACTCCTCGTGTGATGTCTCAGACCGTAAAAGGTAACTATTTTTCTGAGAAAATTCATAACTATTGGTTTAGTTTGACCATACAATTGATGCTCAGCTGAAAGCGCCATTTCCTGTACAAAGTCCTTATTTACATTCTTAAAACTAATCCATGCAAACAATTTTTTTTTCTATGGGATTGCTCTTTTAGCGTCACCTAAATTATTAAACTTCAACACTTTTCTTCAAAGCCCTCGATTAACCAATTTTATTACTACAGAGGTTACCAAAAAAGGTGTTCACACCCACCCATCCTTGAAACAAGATCAAAAGAAAGCATTAAACGTTGTATGGTTGGATGGATGTTAATTCAGTGGTGAAAGGTTCATGACAAAACCTTTACATCAATAAAGGACTTTATTGATCGATGGGTAATACAAGCTGTTGTTATGCATCCTCGTCAAATTCAAGGAGGTAACTATGCTAACGAATCTCTACCCGAATCAAAGGTAAAATGGGTAGGTATTTTTTTTATTATTTACTTACGGAAATCGGTAAGTGTACACCACCCGTTTTGTGCTTACCGTTGAGTACAATCATTTGTAGTTCAGCACACTACGCCAAAATGTAAAACATTGGATTTAAGAAGCTCACTTCACAGATCAGGTTCATCATCGTCATCATCAGCCTATAATGTTCCCACCGCTGGGACACAGGCCTCCTCTCTGTGAGAGGGAGTGGGCTGAAATCAACCACGCGGGCCCAGTGCGGGTTGGTAGATGTCACATGTCCTCGAATTTTTAGTTCTAGGACATGCCGGTTTCCTCACGATGTTTTCCTTCACCGTTTTTGAGGGCAGCGGTGATGAAATAAATTACACAAAGTAATGCGCCTGCCTGGGTTCAAACCCACAGCTTACTGCTCGTAAGTCGGGGATACCACCACTGGGCCACCGCTGCTCTCAAGAGAGAAGAAACTTGCGATGGTATTTTTAACAACGATTGCTAAAAATATCATCGCAGTCCTAATTTACGAGAAGGTTAATAGGGACTGTTTTTATTTTCAATATTTTCCTATATGAAGAACAAAAGTTTTGTAAAGAACAACCAGATAAACACTGTCAATAAAGTTAACAGATGTTAAAAAAAACAGTCGAGACGCAAAGTTAATCTGCCAACCAAATACCCATTCTTTACAACTATATTTTTTGTAACGGGATTAGTCCCGTTACAAATAAAATTGATTAATAACATATAACCTTGTTCTGTGGTTAAAAGCATTAAATAACGGCCGC
This sequence comes from Cerastis leucographa, assembly GCA_963082945.1. Classification (NCBI taxonomy): domain Eukaryota; kingdom Metazoa; phylum Arthropoda; class Insecta; order Lepidoptera; family Noctuidae; genus Cerastis; species Cerastis leucographa. Next base: position 18,986,869 of record OY720354.1, read on the forward strand.
ATTAACTTTGTAGCGGGGTTCATAAAGTGTGCCTACATAATACAGCGGTAGTAAGCGAGGTAATGCACGTCCGGCCCAAACCGGAACTGATGTAATTGAGCCAACATTGCTGAATAATTTCAATACAAGCCGCTATATAGTGAAACTAGCCAATGCCCGCGGCTTCGCACGCCTGGAGTTTGATCACTGTCCCACAGCATTGTAATCGGGATAAAAAAATATTCCTATGTGTTAATCCAGGTTATAAACTACCCCTGTGCCAAATTTCAACGGTGCCTTTCATCCAAATCCGTTCAGTAGTTTTCGCGCGAAAGAGTAACAAACATCCATCCATCCATACAAACTTTCGCGTTTATAATATTAGTAAGATTATGTAGATAGATGTAAGCTGAATTATTGTAAGGTAAACATCATTTTATCCAAACAAAAAAAAACTTTATGACTGGCCTTATAGCAAAGCTTCTTCAGTATAGTTATTCAATTGCGTACTCCGTTTTCAAAATCACAATACGCAGGATTTAGATGGACTTAATTGCTTCACATATTATTAAAAGATTATTCTGTTCGACGATGTAAGTAATTTGATTTTATTTTTTCCTCTGACCTCGCTTTATATACCGTCTAGAAATATCTCTCAGGCATGCTGATTAGGTTTTCTTTCACGGAAGCAAGTGATAACTATACAATAGGGGTGCGGACTGAGTAAAGAAAACGACATTCTATTTTGTCCGTCAGACAGGTAATACAAAAATATTAGACACGTGTTTTTTGTTTTATCAAAATATCAAAAAATTACTTAGATAAAACTCATTAAAGTTGGAGAGTGGGGGCTTACTACGTCACAAGTAGGTATAAAACTTACCTACATGTGACGTCATGCGCCATTTCAACTCAATATATCTCCGTAATTTTATGACCACGTGAAAAAAGAAAGGGAACTATATTTTCTATCACCAAAATTTATATTTGTCATCAAGTTGTATCACCTAATAAATAGATCTATCGCCACGAAATATTTTCGTTCTCAGATAAACAAAAAATGTTCCCAGGTATGAATTATCAGTAAAATAAGAGATCGATAACCAATAAAATTATATTGCATTACATGAATATAAACTTCGTTCTTATAATAACAGTTTTGTTACTTAAATAATAGCTCTGTGCTCAGAATGGTAGATCTGTCACCAAATAAATAGATCAGTTCCTTAGAGACATAGGGCACATCAACTCGGACAGGTTAGGTTCGAAGGGGATGGCGGGGTCTAGTGAGCGAGCGGAGCGAGCGAACTAAGACCCCGACATCCCCTTCGTGTTAGGTTACTTTAAACCCTGCAGAGAGAAATGCTCCCAGTCGACTACTATTTGAACTTAATGCAATTTTCTAGTAACATAATATGATTTATTGGTGATCTCTTTAAATTAGTTTGCTTAAATACTTATTAGGACACACCTATTATAATACATACAAAACATTTATTTGGTACTATACCTTATATCTCAGGATTTTATGTGATTTATTGTGGAACTGATTTTGCATTGTTTGGTGACTACATTTTGGTGACAGATCTACTATTTTGAGGACAAACCCTATTATTTAAGAAACACAAAACTAATTAAATTGGTGATAGCTGAAATGATACCCAAAAAGAAAAAATACGTGTCCAATACTTTTCAATAAACTACCCGACGGACAAAGAAAAAAAAATTGGATTATCCCCTATTGTCACATGAATCCAAAAAATCAAAGAAGAAGATACGGACGTATCTTGGAAAGGATTGGGTGCTTTTTGGTTAATTTGCACCGATCATGAATCTTATTATTTTTTCTCTCTTTTGTGGTATTCATCATTTGTCTAGCCTTTACTCAACTATGTCAAGGTCCGTTTCAAAAATAACCGAATCTCTTTAATGACTGTAATAGCTACCGTAGAAGTGGCCCTGAAAAAAATTTACGAACAAAAAAAAAATTACCAACCACTACGTGTGATAATTTTTTTTTTCGTCCTTCCCATTGTGTGGGATATCGTTGGATAGGTCTTTTAAAAATATTAGGAAAGATCGTTTTTTGATTAAGTAAACCGTTCGTGACTTATCAAGCTTTAAAGTACCAATTTTCGTTAGAGTCAAGTGCCCCCCCCCCTCCACCAACTAAACGGTAGTAGTTAGAAATTTAAATGTCACGGCATTAGTACTTATATATAACAAAATTTAAAGGAAAACTATCACACTTAACTGGACTTCACAAGTTTACGAATAATAGTCGACCAATTGTATTTGACTCGAAAATTATGAACAACTTCATAAATATTGGTACGGAACCCTTCGTGAGCGAGTCCGACTCGCAATTGGCCGGTTTTTTTTTTCCATCAATTTCTCAATAACAGCCATGGAGCCTGGATTTGATGCCCGGTTGATGGCAATAGGCTCGCCCCCTATTACATGGGAATTAAACATAACTGTTGAAATGTGGGTGTACTTATGAGTACATCTCTGCCTAACCCATCGGGGATTACAGGCGTGATGTTATGTGTTTAATACATCCAGCAAAATAATCCGTACATCAAAGCAAAGTACAGTAATTTCACCTACATAATGTTACGTTAAAATCGCGCGTACGTCAAATTAAGCTTACAACAAAATTTAAGGTACAGTAAAATTTTTACGTTTGTTGTCAGTAGCGCTAATAAAGTTCTCGAACGGGGTTTAAGTTGACGCTGTTTTAGTGTTTAAAGATTGATATACATGTGCGACTATGCGACAATTATGTAGTACGAAACAGGCGCAAAGTCAATCTTCAAGGTTAAGCAGTCGCGGGCCTGTGGACGGCGCGGGCCTGTGGACGGTGAGTAATGGGCCAGCTGACCGTCCGTCCGTCTTATGACGACAGGCCGTGCCGACGGCGCGTTTGTGTTCCACGCGCGCCTCAAGGAGATGTCAGCAAATCGGAAGGGGTCCGAGAGGGCCGATGCCTGCCAGGGCTGCGGGTTGTTCGAAAGAGATACCGCGGCCCTGGAACACAAAGGGCGAAGAAGGAACATGGATGGGTTTAAGTCAGTACAAGTCTGACACTCCCTCCCGCTCCGACCAGAGCGGGAGAAGACATTTGATGATTTCCCATCATTAAAAAAAAAAAAAAAGGTTAAGCAGTGCTTACCGAGGTCGATTGGTGGATGGGTGACCATCGTTACATACCGGGTTTCCTCCATGCCTTAGCAAGCACGTGAAGCCGTTAGTCCTGGCTGTTAGGGGTAAGGCAGATGATGTAGTTTGTAACTACATGTTATAAAGGTAAGGACATTTCTTACCTTCCTTTAGTATCTATCTAAAGTGAAGTGGGGAGGAAAACCGCATTGACGGTACGGTTGGCGCATTGGCTGAGCAGTTGACCGCTGCGCTGCGTGTCGCGAATTCGATCCCCGCACGAAACCAACAATAATTTCATTCTGTCTCCTGCTGATTTAGAGGGAAGTGAAATTATGTTTTATGCTACGCCTCCGTTATTCTTTTTTTTGTTTAATTTCGTTGTGGGAATCAAGATAGTTAAATTGTTTCTCTGGTACTCGTCGAGCTTCGTTGTCTCGGCGCATTTTTGGTGTTCGCCGCTGTTGATTCTGGCTAACAGGAGTGGCTTGGGGACAGTGTGGCGGAATTGTCACATTAAAAAAAAAAAAAAAAATATGGGTTACAGGTAGTTCTCCCGGGTTAAATTCTTAGTGTGGAGCAAAGTTTAAAAAACAATAGTTCCTCTGTGTCTCCGAGTGTCCTACGCATCATTAATCAATTTTGCCTAATTGTGTACGTTACTGCTAAACCAGGCCGCTGAAGTAAAACGCATTGACAAGAGTTTTAATTAAAAACCTGAATGGTTAGAGCCCTGTCAAAGCGAAAACTTGCATGGTACAAAAACTATTATGACATCGAAGGTAAACTAAACAAAGCTACCATTCTACGAGTAGTTCCTTCTCTAGCTAGATTTGATATGGAGCCTATGACTGCTTTATAAGTTTCAGAAACCGTCATAGTTACTAGCACTATGTTTTGTTTTTATTAACTATGGGTTTGCTCTTGACTCTAGTCTAGGTCAGAGATGACAGAGACAAAGTCGACAATAGTACGAGCATACCCAGAAGAAGCCTGGTCACTACTTTGAAGAGATTAACACTGAAAACGATGATGATATTTACTATTCGTTTTGAGTTCCCTATATTTCAGCGCTTTAACAAGCACCATGATCACGGATAAACTGAAGTTATCACTATCCTATTCTATCACTGCTGTTGTATAGTCAGCATCAAAAGTCAGTTAACACTTATAAATATTACACCAAGTTTTGTGCTGGTCAGTGTGATCTGATGTTATATTGTTTTGCAAATTTGTGTAACCATTGATGAAAATATTGTGATGTATTTTACTCCAGTCTGTTAATATGGATCGTTGTAAAATTAAGACGTCTTATAATTTTGGTTATGTAAAGCGACTTTTGCTGCTGACCGTACATGCCCCGAAGACAAACCCGATTTTAAATACCAACGGCACTTTACTTATCAAAATATGCGGTTACAACTCCAACATATCCGTTCGCCAAAAGCAAAGCGTATGTTGTATCATTTTCTACACCAACTGCCAAATAACACACAACACTTACACAAGATTGAAACGTATTCAAATTCTCCGAAACACGTTCCAGACTGCAAGTTACAAACGACTTTGGCATCTCAAACGCAAAACTCTGCACATTCATATTTCCTGTGCTCCAGAACGCTGCGTGAACAGCGCGCTTTACTCATCATGTTGTTACTTTGGTACAACATAAACCGAGGCTTTATGGAGACCTGTTGAAGTGACGTTTTTGCATATAATTATGTACGTACGCCGTGTCGCAATCGTTTTATGTTCGCTTTAATGTGTCTGCGTTATGTTTATTTCAGATATTTGGGCGGATAAGGGTAGGATTATTCTGATTATTTGGGTTTATGGTATGTGTCAATTTATGTGTTTGAGCCTTCAGTTGTACGAGTGTTGTTTCGCTGTCAAAGCTTACGACTCGAAACAGTACCTATTCGACTAAGGCGAGTTTTGTTTGCATTCATACTTTCACGCAAATAAAATAGTAAGTAAGTGTTATTTTTGGTTGTGCGTTGTTTCGTCGCTAATTGTTTCATCGAATTTCGTTTCACATAAATTGTTTCTCATATTATCATTTCATAGAATAATCAATACGCAGAATACTTACTTTGAAAAAATTTAAATCATCAATTTTTGTTTCAAATAAAGTTTAATGTTAGAATATTCATATCATAGAATAACAAATCAAATATTCTTTATCCACATATTGTTTGTTTCATATAAAACTTATTACGAAGAATTGCATTTTATCGAGTGACAGTTTCTAAAACTCATACCTTTGAAAAATACATACCCTCCTATAAAATTACATCACCGCATTCACAAAAATAATGCGGTTAAATTCTTGTCAAGTAGGAAAACAATCTTTTTATTCTCACTAATGGTGTTCATGCCTGTTGCACGCAGCATGCAAGCGAGCATGTAGCATGCAAGCAAGCATGCAACATGCAGCGTGCAAGCAAGCATGCAGCATGCAACAAGCATGGTTTCTGTCACGGCTCCGGCGCTGCGGGGCTCCGGCGGCCCCACGCGAGTTCATCGTCGCAGATGGTATTAACGCTCACCACCGCAGCTTCGACTTGCTGGCCGGCAAGCCGGCCAGCCTCAGCCGCGGCGGCAAGCGATAGATACCACCTGCTCCTCAGCTCGCGGGCCGCCTCATCCCTCCGCGCCTACCCCGGCTTAAATTACACTCTAGGGGTAGGGCAGACAAGACTACGTGGAGTCTGATTTGCAGCCATTCGTTCTTGTCACAAAATTTTGTAGTACAACACATTGACTTTTAAGGACAATATTTTAATTTAAGGTTAATAATTTCGTTGAAATAAAATACCATGGAAACATACATCGAACAAACAATATTCGTTAAAAAGTAATTCTATTGTTTGATAAATTTGTTAAATAAAAAAATGTGAGTATAAAATTCATTGAAGTGTGTTTCTGTAAAATATGTTTCATTCAAGTAAATAGTAGTTGAAACAAAAATATTCGAAATAAAAATACGAGGACCAAATATTATGTGAAACATTTTCTGGGAAATGAAATTCTGTGAAACTTCTGTCTGCGAAACAAGGTGACACCGTTATTTTTCTTTGTTTCATAATATTGTTATGTATGGTCCAGTTTGAACTATGTCTTGCCACGTGATCATAAACGAAGACACAGCAGTAACTTACTGCTGTTCACTGAATATCCATTATTTCATTCTAATATTATAAATGCAAAACAAATTGCAGACAGAAAATCAACATATTATAGACAGAAGGTCGGACATCTGTCTGTCTATATTGCTTTTGGTTTAATAGATTTAGATGAAATTTTACTCACAACAAGACAAAGCCCTGGATTAGGCCAAGTATCATCATCATCAGCCTATAATGTTCCCACTACTGAGATACAAGCCACCTCTCTATGAGAGGAAGTGGACTATAAATCCACCACGCGGGCCCAGTGCGGGGTGGTAGATAACACATATCTTCGAATTTTTAGTTCTAGGACATGTCGGTTTCCTCACTATGTTTTTCTTCACCGTTTTTAGGCCAAGTTTATCAATAACTATTATTGATAGCCTTGGCCTAACCCAGGTCTTTCTTATACTATTAATGTGGAAGTATGGATATTCAGTGAACATCAAGTACATATAAATGTGTATCACGAATCAATTACGTCAATAAAAACTTTAATAAACACAGTGTTTTATTGTTTCTTGTTTTTACGTTGTGAAAATGTTGTAAAAATGAAAAATAAAACTTAATTTTATAGTCTTCCAGCTCCTTAGAAAAATGTTTTACTTCCTCAGGTAAAAACATCGTAAAAAAAAAGGTTATATTACCTGGCATTAAAGGGCATACATTCTAAGCTTAAGGTTATGTATTTTGTGCATCACCAACTTATGTGTTTGTAGTAAATATAGGCAGAAATAGGGTTCCCCTGTACAACTTAAAAAGAATAAGCTGGCTTCTTAATCTTTTTAACTCCTTACTACGTTAGGCCAGTTCATTGTCAAAATCTTATCTCTGACGACCGGCCAACTATACATGTGTGCCAAAATGTTTCAGAAACGTCATGCGCCATCATCTTCATATGCCTATAGCCTTTTCGCAACTATGTTGGGGTCGGCTTCCAGTCTAACCGAATGCAACTAAATACCAGTATTTTACATGGAACGACTGCCTAGCTGACCTCCACAACCCAGTGAGTACTGGTTAATGCGATACCTCTTGGTAAGACTGGTAGTCAGACTTTCGGGCCACTGACTACCTGTAACGACTGTCAAAGATCTACAAATGATAGCCGTGACCAACGGCTTAACGTGCTTCTCCATGCGCCATATTAACGCCAAAATATTGTAGGGCTGTTGGATTGCGTCTTAAAACTGTTGTCTTAAAACCGTTGCCTTGTTGCTGTGTTAATTATTTACCTGTCACTAGAATAAAGTAGGTTGTTACTCTAGTGTTTATGCAGTTATTAGTAACTCAACCGATCATCCGACGCTGAACTTTCTTCTTTAAAATCACAGCAAAAGAAACTGTTTCAACATCCAAAGTTTCCGTAACTTTCATTTATAAATCACCACAGAATAACAACAAAATATTTTAAACAGAGGCCATTATTTTGAAACAAACATTTTCTTTGAGTTATCACCCAACTGGTGATGAAGGGGAATGATGATGTATCAAAAACAAACAACTGAACATGTAAACTTGTGGAGTTACTCCAACAAAACAACTGTCAGCAAAGCTTCACTCACAAAGATATTAGAACTGGGATCTCCACTAAAATAAACCTTAGCTCACATTACATAAGAGAATATTGTCCGCATATGAAGAGTGGAAAGTCTAACTCAATATTTCATAGCAATGTCGGATACGGGAACTACTAATTGTTCGCGAATTTGAAATATTTACTCGTATGTGCTTCCAATTCGGCTTGGCAATAAAATACACAGGATTTGTGTAACACTTTAAAAGAGAGATAAATTCTGGAACATTGTGACTTGGTTTTAAGTGCAGTATGATTTGTGGTCAAAATAATAATTACATAAAGCCAAATGTATTGGTAATCGCGGTTCCCCTTTAATATTTAATTTGAACAGCGGTAATAAAATTATTTTTCTTGTGGGTGGTACAGTTTTTATTGGGCCAATACTTTGCTATTTCCACGATATCGACAGTGTTAGTACTGAGGTCGTTTAGACTCCAGGTTTTGGATCATAAAAGACAGAAAAGGAGGTCAGATATAGTCTACAGTGCAGTTCCACATTACAGTAAGTTAAATGGACATAGCTTTTTTTTTTACAAACAATACCTTTTTAGGGGTTTCATAAAAGCGTAATCTGTAGCGTAAGTTGTTTGTGAATGTGAGTTTAAATGTTTGTAAACGCACCCCCGATACAAGAGAAATTCCTAGTGGGGCAACTTTTTTTTTTTTTTTTCAAATAATTGCTTCAACCAAAAAAATAATTATCTGTGGTTGTTGAGTTTTGAAGATCAACTACTCGATTTTTACCGCAAACTATCATAGTAAGGGTTAACAAGTCAAAGTTGTAAAGTTATAATATTCTCGTAAATCCTTTAGGACATTAAATTTATAAGTTGGGTGGGGAGAGGGAAAGATAAGCGCGGCTGCATTTGTGATGAACTCGAATTAGTTGGGAACGCGAGACTCGGGCCGCCATGACAGTTAGAGGCAGACAGTGATAATTTGAAAATAGAACGCTGTAGCTTTTTGTTTTTATTTTATTTTTCAATAGAGCTTTGTGTTGTTTTTTTTTTAAAGGTTTGTTTCAATTTTTAAAAAGTAACAATACTAAGTTATTGTACGGGAAGTTGGTTTCGATACTGCTGGGTAAATTATTGAAATTTTCCAAATAATATGCAAGATTTGCTATTGAAAAATTATTATAGTGTTAAAAAATATTTAGAGGGTAAATCGTCAGTATCATAATAAAATAAAGATAGCCTAAATCCTACCATATGCAACAATTATGAGTACACATTTATTATTCATCATTATTATAACTACATACATAAAATTGCAATATTTATTCCAATAAAATTATGAATAGTTTGTCGCTGGGTTGAACTCAAGACAATGTTTATGTTCTTTCTTTCTCCAAATTAGCTTACTGATAATAAATAACCTCACGCGTAGATTTTTTTACTTTATTTTTATTTTATTCGTTTGCACGTGTAAACGGGCACGCCCTTTATGTCTGGAGGCTTTATTTATTCTTGAGTATATTTTTTAATATTTTATTTTATTATTGGTGTGTGCTAGCTGACATGTGACATTAATTTGATGTAATGGATTCCTTGTTTATATAAACTTGAACACTATTGTATAGAATCTGGTTCTTCTAACCTAACAGACAGATGTGTTGCTGGGGAGTTTGTTCCGCCACTTCTTCTTCCCAGCTAAAACACTAGGAAGTGGCGAAGGACCGGGCGTTTTGGGGGACTGTCTCTTGTAATTTTGACGTTCAAAAAGTGCTGATTATCAGCCTAGTTTGAATAACTGACTTTTGATTTTGATTTGAAAATAAGATAAAATTAAAATCAGTCGTTACCTTTCCGCAACGGCCTTGATATTGAATTCAATGTCACAGAGGTTTTTAACTATTACCTCTACTTATATAATACCCAAAAACTCACAAAAATATACAGAAGTACTACATACACATACATATAAAATAAATAAATACTCCTTTATAAGAATCATTAATAATTCATATTATATACCACATATCATCTTCAAACTTGGATTATAAAGGCTCAGATAATATAAATGCCATATCTTTATGATACGCAGAAAGTTCCAGTGATAACGGAATTATCAACTTTCAGAGTTGAAAGCGGTTTACGTTTACGATTCCGTTTCTGAAGTTGTTTGACAATCGGTTCGGGTGGAATAGCTTCTTTCAGTTTTATTTAACTGAGGAACTTATATCTTGTAGGATGGAGGTGAGATGAGATTATGATATGATCATTAAAAACATAATATTTTCCCACTATCATAACATCACGACTGTAATAGGTACCCAAAGGGTTAGAAAGATACCCTTAAGATGAAGATGACCTTATTGCATACCCCCATTTCCCTGTGTTGTTATAGAGTCAGTTGCTTTTGGATTGAGTCTTAAAACTGTTGCCTTGTTGCTGTGTTATTAATTTAGATACCTGTCACTAGAATAAAGTAGGTTGTTACTCAATTGTTTAGGCAGTTATTATAGACTGGAAGCCAACCCCAAGATAGGTTGGGAAATGGCTAAGCAGATGATATATCATTTAGTGTTAAGAATACATACTTGACACTGAATCGCTATAAACTCGACAACCACATAGTATCGCTCCATACATTATTGCACATCTCTATAATACAAATAGAGGTGGAACACGATCCATATATCATAGAATTCAATTAGTGATGCGACTAAGCCTCGTAATGATGTATCGAACTGTTTGTATCTATGTAAACAACGTGTATATCATGCATGGACAATGTACACAAATATACACATATATGTGGTATAAGCAAAGTGGGAATTACAGGGCCCCTGAATGCATTTAAACTTAGTCTTCATAATTTGTTGGCGTAATTTGTTGGTTGTATGGCGTAGCGATTTCGTAGCGGCGTAGCGCGTAGCACCGTAGCGTGTATACTGTAGCACTCGTAGCCAAAAGTCTGACATCCAGTCTTGCCAAGAGGTATCGTATTACCCAGTTACTGGGTTTTAGAGGTCAGATAGGCAGTCGCCTCATGTAAAATACTAGTACTCAGCTGCATTCGGTTAGACTGGAAGCCGACCCAAAAATAGTTATGAAAAGGCTAAGCAGATGATGTTAATAATTAATTAAACAAAAAGCCCAGTACATTAGTGTTGTAGATAGGTTGTCAGACAGAGAGTAATTCCAGCTGATACTAATACAAGCTGCAACCAATTCGGCTAGAAGCCGAACCCAACGTAATAGGCATAACAACGTTTTTGCAAAAAAAAATTTAAATTTCCCAAAAACACAAAAAAGTGGAAAATAACGGTAGTCAGCGACTTTTGTTTGTTTCACAGAATTTTCCAAGATTAAAGGTATTTTGCACTTTTGGGGATTTTTTAAGCTTCTTCTAGGTACTAAACGAAAAAAAAAATATCACTTATATCGGACTGACTAGTAATCAGGGAGATGCTGGTCGAATACATAACCATCTCCTTTTTAGAAGTCGTTTAAAAAGGCTAAACAGATAATAAAAATAAAATAATAAATAAATTATTTATTTCAAAAATATGAGATATAACGTTACATACAAGTTCTCTTAAGTCTATTGAAATAAAAGTGTATTATGATAATGAAAGTTACATTATTATTATTTATTTAATACAAATGTTTGTTAAAAAACTATGCCCCACAAAACCGTTTTCACAGTTTATCTGTGGGACCGGAACAACATGTTTAAAGAAAATGTTAACAGTGCGGACACTTAATTAATACTCATTTTACTTGTAGCAATAAATCTTAGAACCTACTTATTTATTAACCATCCCCCAACAATCTTATATGTTTATTTATTTTATTGATTCTACACAATCAAGCAGTTGCAATCGCCAACACTAAGACCTTAGCCTTACCCCACCACCATACTATACAATTCCCCAACAAAAAGTAAATAAAGCTAATCGTCGGGAAACTTGTCGGGAGCAAAGAAAACATTACAGCAACAGTTTCATAACTACCGTCCTCCGCGGCCATTTTGTGCGCCATAAATTAACAATAGTTAACCCACTCTTTACAGAACAAATTAGCCAGTCTCGATAGTTGAGACTGCACTGTATTGTGAAATTAAGGGCGTTAACAGTGACAAGCGGAGCGGGTTGTAATTTGAGTATCATGATTATTTTTAATTGGGTAAAATAAAGGTGTCCATGTTTTGAAATCAGAACTTACTATGTATTCTTGTGTTGTCTCATTTATATTTGTTGTTAAATATTTATTTTATTAAAGATTTAATACAAGGTGTTGTTTTGCATCCACGTCAAATTTCAGGTGGTGGTCAAAAAAGACATAAATAATCAGTTAAAATTACGGTACCTAATTAATTATTAATAAACGCAGATTTTTTTGGTTGTTTAAGTTTGTCAATATTTCAGAATAACCCCCTTACCGTGGTTTAGGGAACAAGAAATTATCGAATAAATGTTTGAGATTGTTTGTATGTGTCCGAGGTTATAGGGCGAGAACCAGACGGGCCGCGTTTAAAACAGTGTTGGTTCACACTTACCAATTTCCGTAAATAAGGAAAAAATAATAAATAATTACCTACCCATTTCATTATTGATTCGGGACTAGAATCATTAGTGAATTTGACGAGGATGCAAAATAACACCTTGTATTAGGTAATTAGCCATTATAGCAGTTGCTTCAATACTAATAAAAATTACAACCTGCTACTGACATGTAAACATCTGTACGCCACACATAGTGAGACATAACTTTATTGAAAACACCATGTAATTGCCAATGTGTGGCGAACAAAATTTGCGTAATCCATGGCATAAAATTTTAGGTAACATATTTAGTGTTAATTCCGTGGAAAAGGTCTAGGGGTGGGTGCAGGATGACGCACCACCTCCCGCCCGCAAAAATAGGCACATGCAGGAAAACCGATTATAATTTTTTCATGGGCTCAAATCGACTCGTATACTCGACAAGTAGTGCCCCCCTCTTCTGATTGTACTGGATCTTACAACCAAGCCTGATTCTTTTTCGTAGAAATAATGTTTATTGACCAGAAGCATATTTTTTCTTTAAATTTTTGTTAGGTCCTTCTTGGTCTAGTTCCCGAAAGTGCCACTGCTTCATCATCATCTTCCTACCCTTGTCCCATTTTATTTGGAGTCGGCGCAACACGTCTCTTTTCTCCATACTCCTCTGTCATTCGTCATGTTATCATTTACTCCTTTTTCCTTCATATCATTTTACACAAACCATCCATCTTTTCTTTGGTCTTCCTCTCCCTCTCCATCCATCCACATTTATATTCATCACTCTTTTAGTCACATTTCTTCCATCCTAGTGTCAAGTGCCACTGCTTAATTTGAGATATTTGTACATAGGTCTGGCATGGTGCTATTAGCTTCTTCCATCAGGAATTGCTCTCAGTATTTCGTAGTTTGTCTCTTCTCTCAGTAGCTACGGAGATTACAGGCTTGAAAGAAAACCTGTCAAGGAAACCGCTATAAAAAAAGAAAACAAATTCACCATATAACATAGACGTCCCCTGAACAACCACCTGTCCAATTAAATGAAAAGATTAAAAAAAAACCCCTGAAAATCACGAAACTACATTTCTTTTATCTTTTCAAATCACTGAAGCATTCGGTCTCGCCTCGCTTATCAAACACAGACCGCTTTATTTCTCGTCCAACGCAAACTTTTACGAGAATTTCATGATTTATTCGTTTGACTTGTTCTTTTATTGAAAAAGGGACTTCAGACGTTTTTCCGCGTCTCCCCCCTTTGAATATTTTGATGTAATAAAGATAATATAGTACTTTATAGAGGGTTGTTATTGATTATTTCGTGTTGATCGTGGTCGAACAATTGAAAATGTATTGAAAAAATCAAAGAAAAAACCATGCCATGAAGTAGTGATATGGGTTATGCTCAACTTTTCACTGATAGATTTAAAGTGGAATAATCCTCGTTGTACACTAAATTACGTATTAGACAAGTGTCTGGACTGGTGAAAATATTGATGGCATTTTTAAAAGTGTAGACATCATCATCTCATGCCGTATTGAGCTGTCTGAAGTTTCAAACTCCGGGTTTGAAACTGAGAAATTCTTAATGAAAAAACACAATATTACCTTTGCTGACCCGGAAATCAAACTAGTAGTAGGTACTGTATGTCGATTCTGTAAAATTCAGACGACAACTCACATCTCACATCGCTATCCACTGTCACTTCGCGTAAGGTTGTTCAAAATAACCTTGATTTTGTAGCCAAGGGAGCGTCGAAGTGACGGGGGAATTACCTTACAGAATGCCACTTCTTACGTCATCTCATACTATATCTGTCAAAATCTCCCCGTTAATTTAGTTCGACTCGCTGACACGCTCGTAGTGGTGGCTAGTGTGAATTCGAATTATCAACCGGGTTTTTAGAAAGCCAATCTAGAAACTCACAGCGGATTCGGATTCGAAGTTCTAAGTGAGGTCTTACAGAATCACACCGCAGCTACTAGACGCGCTTGAGACCACTGGATGAACGGAGCAGTTGCCTCGACTATAAACTCATTAAATCATTTATGTACGATACCGTAGGCAAACATTTCAAAATTAACCTCCAAATCATTGTCCAAACCGCCGAGCATAAATCCGTTAATTCGTGATTTCTAGTCGCTGGGGACTCGCCACAGCATGATATATGAGGGTCCAAACCCTTTTATTATCATTTATTATTCTCCATACATCTGTCCTTTACTTATCAGTACAAGAAACGAACCCCTAGGGTTCCTAAAAAAGAAATTGATATCATCGTACAAATTGGTCATTAGGATTAATCTGAACTTATTTGATGAAATATGGTGTCGGGGGTAAAGGTCGGGGGAATTAAACCTTATAGTTTGCGAATGGGGTTTATGATCGAAAGTTTGCCGGTGCGGCGTTATTGATGTTCAGGTCAAAAGTTAGGAGGAAGGTTGTTAGCCATTTAAAGTCCTAAGCTTATAAGATTTATAGCCTCACACTAATAGTTATATAATAAAAAGAGCTCGTGGCTTAACAATAAAAGGAGCTCGTGGCTTAATTATAAAAGGAGCTCGTGGCTTAATAATAAAAGGAGCTAATGGCTTAATAGTAAAAGGAGCTCATGGCTTAATAGTAAAAGGAGCTCGTGGCTTAATAATAAAAGGAGCTCATGGCTTAATTGTAAAAGGAGCTCATGGCTTAATAATGAAAGGAGCTCGTGGCTTGATAATAAAAGGAACTCGTGGCTTAATAATAAAAGGAGCTCGTGGTTTAATAATAAAAGGAGCTCTTGGCTTAATAATAAAAACCGCTCGGGTAGACCTTCAAGTTTAAGCAGCAGTGGATGTGGGACTATCTCTTACATACTTATCGGGTTTCTTCCGTGCCTCGTAAAACACGTTAATCCGGTGATCCCGGCTGTCATAAATGTAGATTTTTGAGAGTCGTTAAGCGAGTCTGTGTCCTGAAAATCTGAGAACCAGTATCATATAACTTAGTACTTACTGTGTTGTGGAGGTTATGTGAAATACTGGTATTCTGTTGCATCCGGTTAGACTGGCAGCCAACCACAACATAGTTAGAAACAGGTTAGGCAGATGATGATATTTAATCATAGTTTCCAGGTACTAAAGTAATATCGTCATTAAATTAGATTTTAGTAAGTATTCAACACATACACGAAAATACATAGGAAATTGCAATTTGAGGAAACTGTCCGGGGCGTAATAATATACTCGTAATTACTGCGGCATTTCCTTTGAGTTCATTACCGTGACCACGTACTGCGAATTTCATCATTTGAGAAGCAAATTAAAGTGAACGTTACTGTACCGTGTTTATTTCGAAAAAGAAAAATATATTTCACAGTATGAATTTCATTGTGTAATTTATTTCATCAACGCTGCTCTCAAAAACGGTGAAGGAAAACATCGTGAGGAAACCGGCATGTCCTAGAACCAAGAATTTGAAGACATGTGACATCTACCAACCCGCACTGGGCCCGCGTGGTGGTTTACAGCCCATTCCCTCTAATAGTAGAGGCCTGTGTCCCAGCAGTGGGAACATTATAGGCTAATGATGATGATGAATTTCATGTGAACAGTAACCATATCAATAACTGGAAACTATTTTATAGTATTGGTTAGTGAAATAGTAGATTGTATCATAAGGGAGCAAAATAATATTTTTACGGCGAGGGCGCTTTTTTGAATCCAGAGCGAAGTGAGGGATTCAAAGTAGGTCGCCCGAGCCAAAAATATATTTTGCGCCCGAGTGATACACTCTACTTTTCATCACCCACTATGAGAAAATAAAAGGCGCCTCATATTTTTTTGAAATATTATTATTTATTAAAACATAGAGTAACAACTAAATTGAAATTAAATAGTTTCTACTATTAAAACGAATAAAAACTTATATTTACATTTGAGACATTTTCGCAATAATTATGAAATTTTATTATTCAGCTGGCGGCGCGACTGTAGGCCGTCGTACCAGCCAGTCTTTATTCAAACAATATTTGCGTTCGATTTCTTTGGCGCTGAACGCTAAGATGTTCCAGATTCAAAAAGTGCGCGGAAAAGTATATTGCGGGCATCTTTTGAAATAAAGAGGATTAAAAACTCATTACTGCCCGCTAAAAGTTTCTTATAGAAAACACCACCTTTGGGTGCACTTAATGGCGAACCAATTCGTCCTTTTCGAATAGATGGGATGAAAAAACCGTTTACTTGCATTGTATAAAAATGACAAAGTTGTAGGAGTATGAGGGACAGGGTGTAAAGAACAGACGGGTATTGAAACTGGTGGGGTGGCGAAACCACTTGGTTTGCTCGCGGATAACTCTGATGGCACGATGCAAGATTTATAGTTCTGGTCTCGCATCATAGATGTCGTTGGCAACTGAACGGCTGATGGCCTGGTACCAGAGTAGCAGACAAGAGTTGGATACAGTAGGTCGAAGCGGCCTTGGGCCTCGTAACGTGGCGTGAGAGCAACGATCAGCGTTGATGTTGCAACACTTCCTAAAAATCACATGAACATAACATCACGCCTGTAATCTCTGAAGGGTTAGGCAGAGGTGTACCTAATGGTACGCCCACATTTCGCCAATAATATTTTAATGTCTCATGTGATGGGAGGCGAGCATATTGCCATCAACCGTTGCTGAGTTGGTTTTCTAATCAGTTGGCGTACCATGACGTCTTAAAACATTATTGTTCCATTCTCATTCCAGAGTGAAAAAGAGACGGAGCTATACAGGTCGTCTAGCTCCATCTCTTTCCCACTCTGGAATATGAATGGAACAATAATGTTTTAAGCGTCATATTACCCCCCCCAGGACTCTCTCAGAAAGGCTTTGAAAAGGTCTCAGTAGTAACAGAATATTACAAATCCCACATAAAACTCCTTCATATATCCCGAAATAATCTCAAATACCTTACAAGGCTTCGTCTAGACATGAAGACGCCTATAGGGACATTAAAATACCACAAACAAATATATAATCGACTATAACATCTTAGTCAAACCACCAGTGAATCATCTGATGTAAGGTTTGAAATAAGAAAAAAAGAGTTTCAGTATTTTTATTCATTGAAGTCTTTTAAACGTCTCGGACACAATTTTGGCTCATTATTCCCAACCAGTGCAATGCAACTCCCGAAAACCGGTATCAACAGAGGCGTCCACAAAAAATATGAAACCGGCCAAGTGCGAGTCGGACTCGCGCACGAAGGGTTCCGTACCATTATTTATAAAAACGATTATACGCGCATAACAGTTAATGTGATACAGTCTGGTGACAGACGGACGAACGGGCAGCGAAGTCTCAGTAATAGGGTCTCGTTTGACCCTTTGGGTACGGAACTCTAAAAAAGCGGCAAGGCAATGAAGCTCGACTTGCAAAAGAGAAAATATAGTGTTCCACTATCACTCACTGTAAGAATACTGTAAGAATGTCAGTCACTGGACGTCTGATAGTGGACATCACCGTGAGGTATGACGATCTGATCATGTTAGCGGAGCAAATAAGTCCAGAAATTTCAAAATAGAGAGGTTTGGAAGGAAAAAGGGAAGGCCTTTGGACAGCAGTGGTACACAGAATAGGTTATGAAAAAAAAATCCTGTTGGGGTACAGGGCTAACTAAGGTGAGCAAAATATCGTGGGGAAATCTGAACCCAAAAAATCGAAGCTGTGTGTGACATACATACACCAAACTCGCGAAGAGCAGATTATGGTAACAGCGGGTGACCAGCTTGGATATTTATAACTACCTGTCCAGCGCAACTTCTTCTGCGTCACATTTTCCCCGTTTAAGCAACATTTTACATTGCTGCTCCGCTCCTGTTGGACGTAGTGTGACGATATGTAGCTTATAGCCTTCCTCGATAAATGCGCTATCTAAAACTGAAAGAATTTTTCAAATCGGATCTGTAGTTCCTGAGATTAGCCCGTTCAAGCAAACATACAAACAAACTCTTCAGCTTTATAATTTTATAGTATAGATTAATAGTATAGATAAAACTTTGTACCTACACACACAAGGTATACGTCTCCACTATAATATGACCTCGCTTTGTCTAGATTTCCCGTACACTGACATATCCGCATAAACTGTTTTTTTTATACCTCGATTGGTCGTCGTGCGTACAGTCATTTCATTATCGTGTTCATGACAAATTATAAAAATTGTAAGTACCTTAACCATCAATAAATAATGCATGCACAGACGAATGTTCATCATGTAAAAAGATTTAAAAATTCAAATTGCTCATATGAGTACAAGTTAAGTAATTAGCGTAGCATTAACCTTACACGATGTAATTACTGTTATTCGTAGAATTTACAGAGAACGCAACGCTGCCGTCGGAAGCCAAAAAGCGGTATCCCCAAAAATTAAGATTAGTTTTTTTTTTGCATCAACTTGAAACTGCAAATGAACTTATCAAAATAACAAAATATCTAAACGCCAGCATGACACATTTTTTTTTTAATACGTTGGCCCACACTAGGAATTTCTTCTGTCTCTTGGGTGCGTTTACAAACATTTAAATTAACATACACAAACAGCCAGACCCGCAACAATCTGTATAATCTGTAGGCCATTCAAATATTTGTTCCGTGCGGAGATCGAACCCGCGACACGCAGTGCATCAGTCGATCGCTCAACCACAACGCCTACCGTTTCGTCAAGACACATGTTGTCAGTGTTGTAGACATTAGCATAATATCTTATTTTGTTCTGAATAAGAAAAATCATTTTTCAGATCATTTTCTGTCTTGCCTTTTCGTAACGTTGTTGAAGTGGCTTTCTAGTCTCACTAGATGCAGCATGATACCAGTATTTTAGATGCAGTGACTGCCTACCTTACCTCCACCAACTTCTGAAATCTACAAATATTCTCTATTTTCTTGAAATATAGATTTCTAGAGTTACTACTTTTTGGCTTTAGCGGGTAAAACGCAATTATTCCCAACTCCGAAAATTCTAGAACACGTAAGACTATTAAATACATAATTAAACACATTAATCACACGAGAAGTCTTGACATTCGTCGTTAAAATTACGAAACGATGTCTGTAGAAACAGATTACAAATTATATCAAAAGCTAACACTGTTCGTAGATAAACTACAGCTATATTTCAAAGAGAAGTCGCGGTTCTTGGGTTAAGTTTCAACCCTCACCCTTGGGATTGGGGGTTTATGTGAGGGGCGAAAGCAATTGCATCAAAAATGTTTTCTTTGGAAAATGTTGCACCTTGCTACGTTAGTCATAAGTTCGACTATTAGCCTAAAACAGAGATTTGATCCCTACAATGGAAAAAGTGATGTCAGGTTTTTCGATTATTATGCAATTTCTCAGTGGGGTCCTAATTTGTGCTTGATTGATAACAATTAGGTCGCCCCAGGGACTTAAACATAATTAGCGAAACGTGGAAGTGCTAAATATAAAAGTTCTACTTACTTTAAATATACTTTTCTTGTGAGTTTTTTTTTTGGGTTATGATCTTTTGAAGGACCTTCAGTAACTTTTAGCGGAAATTCTCATTTTTTCAGGAACTACTACTCAAACTTACTCTAGGCTTATTGATTAATAGTAATTCTATATGCCATATTTACTTTGTCTATTTCAATACCAATATTCCAACTAAAGCTCGCACTCGCCCATAACTTGGGCTAATCGAAACCACCGTTTGAGGCCTATTTCGCAGCAATGGTAGTTTGTCAGGTCCCGATTAAACAAGCCTCGAGGACATTTCTTTACACTTACACACACAAATAGACAAAACACACACATTTGTAAAAGGTCACCGCATCTTAAATCCTTTACAGATCTGCTATTTTCAACTTCTGTGATGGGTGAGCTTACGACTCCACAAATGCTGCATTGCGTTTCGGCTCGCTGTGTCAGAGCGCGAAAACAAAATGGCGACGGTTTTTTTTCTTGTGTCGCTTTTCTATTAGTATCGAGTTTCAGAAAATAGACTTAATCGCAGATTAACTATCTAATGTTAATGGATGAAGAGGGAGAGGAAGATCTAAAACTAGATGGATGTATTACGTGAGAAATGATATTATGAAGGAAAAAGGAAAAAAATGATGGCGTGACGAATGACAGAGGAGAATGGAAGTAAAAAACGTGTTGCGCCGACCTCGAATAACATAGGACAAGGGCAGAAAGAAGATGATTAGTTTCTTTGTATGCATGGCATCTCGCAGTTCAACCTAAGAGGTTGTCGTCTGCTTAACCGAACTATCCTGTGTGTGCCTTGAGAGTAACGCCTCAAATCAAATCAAATCATTTATTGCATACATAATGTACATTTAACAGGTGGTCAAATAAGAAATTTTAGACACAATTATGGACCCTGTCGGGCACAGCAAGTTTTAAATATGTAGAGAGAGGAAGAGTGCTTCTCTAATTTTCCTTGTCAAAAAAGAGTAATTTAATAATTACTCTTTATGTAATAATTGTGATAGTTGTATAATTACAACTATCACAATTATTACATTTATTACAATTTTTACAATTAATACTAATGTTACAGATATTACAATTATTTGAATTTAGAATTATTTTATATCCTTGTTATTATTTAATACGTCTGTTTACGTATTCTATTCATATTATGTATTCAAGTCTATCTATTTATTCATTATTTATTTAAATCTATTAATAATTAAGTATTACAATATACTTTATTTTTGTTATTTACATATTAATGTCTGTTATTCATAATTATGTATTTTTACTGAATTTATCCGTAAAATATTCGTGTAATGAGTAATAGTTTTTTTTTAATTAAGTATTGCTTTAATTTATTTAATAATATACAGATTTTATTTTGCTGTTTTATTTCTTCTGGTAATTTATAATATATTTTAATTGACATTGCATAAGGACTGAGTGTAATTTAAGGCGGGAGGCCTCCAGCCAGGGCATAATACTACTTACAAACTAAGCGACTACACACTAACAGCACCCCATGAGGGGTATGAGCTTCGGCTTAGGGTGTCGCTGGGGGAGGACATCAAGGAGACAGGCTGGATCGAAATAATATCATTATTTAGGGGCTTATTTAAAACTACTGGCACAGCAACGCGGGCTGGCTCGAGCGAGGGTCGGGGAGGGAAGATGATGATGAGAGCTCAGTATGTACTTAAATCAGAAAAGCAACGGAATCAGCTACTACCGATGCTAAGCAACCTGCATGTCTGTTAGAGCCTTTATGTCACCGAGGCGAGTAAAAATAGCTCTCTTAATAATCTATTGGTCGTTCGTTTACAAGTTACAGTTGTGATGAATCATGTATTATAAGATAAATAAACGAGTAACATTCTATTAAGTGGGGATGCTTGTTTTATTTAAAAAATAATAGCTAACTGCACGGTAGCCTAAAATAGAAGTATTTTAGCTTTGAGAGATCAGTGGTGTCCGTATACCTTAATTCCAGGTTGTTGAGAGTGAAAATAAACATACTAAATTTTAAAGAAGCGTACTGCATCAGCAGCGGTGGCCCAGTGATGGCAGCCCCGACTTATGAGCAGTACGTCGTGGATTCAAACCCAGGTAGGCGCATAACTTTGTATAATTTATTTCATCACCGCTGCCCTCTAAAACGGTGAAGGAAAACATCGTAAGGAAACCGGCATGTCCTACAACAAAAAATTCAAATACATGTGACATCTACCAACCCGCACTGGGCCCGCGTGGCGGATTACAGCCCTCTCCCTCTCATAGAGAGGAGGCCTGTGTCCCAGCAGTGGGAACATTATAGGCTGATGATGATGATACTGCATCAATCGACTTCCTCGTTGGCCTAGTCGACGCAAGCGTGGCGC
The DNA here is from genome assembly GCA_963082945.1 of Cerastis leucographa. Lineage (NCBI taxonomy): Eukaryota > Metazoa > Arthropoda > Insecta > Lepidoptera > Noctuidae > Cerastis > Cerastis leucographa. Next base: position 19,009,083 of record OY720354.1, read on the forward strand.
CTGTGCATGAGGCCGTGGCTTCGATTCCAGGGGCGGGCAAAGGATTATTGGGTTTTTTCATTTGGAATGTCTCAGCATCAGCCACGGCGGCTGGATCTGCACTTAATTGATGGCAATAGGTTCGCCCCCTATTACATGGGACCTATAAACATAACTGGTGAAAAGTGGGTGTACTAATAGCGTAACCCTTCAGAGATTACAGGCCCCCTATTCACAAACGCTCGGATTCAATTTCGATTCGATAAGTCGTATGTCTATCTTGTTTTGGCATTACGAAAGCGAGCGAGATAGACATACGACTTTCCGAATCGAAAACGAATCCGAGCGTTTGTGAATACGGGGGCAGGATTGGTGTTATGTATGTAAGAAATCATATTGTATGGCCTGAATCTCTCTTACGATGTTCTTTACTATGTCGGAGCCGGTCATTATTACCGACAGAAAATGACATCAATCGGCAAGCGCGCCTAAGGCAACCTACTTACCAGTCTACCCACACCTAAGCGCGCTTCTACAGGGTCGTGATGTTTCTAGTTCTCTGCAAAGAGGACAGTGGAGTGTCTGATTGCGGCGTAGTCAAGACGTCCCGGAACTGTATCCCGATTCATGGTGCCTAGTGTTATTGTGTTGGATTGTAATTTCAAGTAATTTTTTAGTTCGATAAAAGCAGTGTACCGTGTGTTTTCATAGCAAATAAAATCAACTCACTACGACAAGTATAATTGTATGAAAAAAACGATTTCCTTTCTTTCTATAACTTACACCACCCACGATACTCCGAGATCTGTATCCGAAGATAAGTGTAGTTCAGCGTTTGATGAAATTTCACGTTTGACTGAAGATTCTTTGTGCGGCGTCAAGTACTGTCGTCTTGTTTCTATCACTGACGATGGTTGGCGTTCATTACAAACAATACTTTGAAGTTGGACCGTTTCATTTCAATTATTCAAGCTGTAATTGGAGTTAATTAACTGTTTGTAATTCGCGTTTTCTTTAATGTATCTATTTTGTTGTTGAATGTAGTACCGTCGTTAAATTAAATAGGTATGCAAAAAAAAGAAATGATTAGATCTGAACACCAAATAGATTATTCGACTGTACTTTAATATAAATGAAAGTTAGATAGTGAATACAAATGGATACATCGGATTACTGTTTATTGGACTAAAACTCGTTGAAAGTCCAAATGGGTCCAACATTTATTAATTTTAATTAATTCGAGCTGTTAATGCTCTCTAAACAATATTGTTTGGTACATTTAATGGTTATAGCATAAAGTAATTAGTAGATGTTTGTAAAGCGGTTATTTGATTATTTATTGGTTTTAGAGAACCCGCTGAAATGTGGTAATGCTTTTGAATTAATTAAAAATTTTTGTTGAATTTTTGTTGAAAAATTTTTGTTGCTTCATCATGAAAATCTAGCGTCTGCTTTACATGAGGACCGAAACAGAATTAAGAAAAAAAAATGTAATCAGTATTTCATACAGAGCCGGTTTCTTTCAAGTGGATATTAAGTCTACTTGAATTATTGTCCGTAAAATACTCCGAGCTGTCATTCCTTGGCAGTTTTAGGACATCGATATAACACAGCCAATTGACGTAGCCTAACTGTATAAAGCGAATATCAGGTCTTCCTGTTTAAAATCCTTCTCGTAATTAATCGGTCTTCTGAGCCGGTTGAAGTCTGTCGAGCACGACTTACCATTACAAAACTGCGTCGGTATGCTCGTGATACTGGAATCCGACGCTCAAAAAGCTATGGAAAGGTGTGTTGTCTTGGTTGTTTGATGAGTTAACGCTTTCAGAGCCAATGAGACGCCCTGGAAGATTGTATAAGTTCTTTTTTAGGTGCAGCATGCGATGTGCCTGTCTTAAACTATGTATGAGCCTTATAGAGATGTGAAAATAAAGGTGACAATGAAAGTGTATAGAACAACTGAGGCGGTTTCTTTTACCCCTTTTAAAAATTTCTCAATCTACAATTCCCAAAATGAATATCCAGTACAAAAACTAATGTCAACCAATCCCGTAATCCTGTCAAAACGAATTACTCCCGCTACGTCGATTCGCAAAACAAATGACCTCTATTAATAACATTTACTACGGGATATTTACCATGTGTGTGTGTAATACACATGGTAAATATCCCGTAGTAAATGTTATTAATAGTGTTAGTGACCATGTCAGTTTAAAAACTCAAATGACCTCTGTTTTAAAAAGTTTACGCTTGACGTCGAGGTTGGTCGAGTACACTTAAAATAAAAAGTGAAACGCCTTTAACAAATTAAATCATATTTATTTAACACACATTATATACACGATTTCATAATGAGTTCGTTATGATTTCGTGGTTTTTTACTCACGTTTTAAAGACGGAGCACACAAAAACTTCACAGTGACACTCGACTTATGACGTCAGTTAATGATGTTTAGCTTTTTTTTTTCCTCAATAATTTTGTTGGCTTGGGATTATTTTGCTCTCTTAGTAATTTCTGTTAAAATTCTTAATTGTCAATTGACGCGGAATTTAAAACATTACCATCTAGTTTTTTTTTTCGGAACAACTCTACGCCGACCACAAATTCGGCTTGAACATTTTACGAAACAACTCTACACGACCCGAGGTCAAGTGTTCAAGCCGCTAAAGCGACTTGACCAGAAAAAGTTTTCGCGACCGCTTTAGAGGCTTGAACATTTAATTTTCATTGGCAGGGAAAGGACCAGGCTATTCTCCAAAATATAGACTAAAATCGTCTTTTTGGTACTAGGCTTGCATATATTCAAGGTGGTCTACTACATACCAAAATAAAGGTAGGTTAAACTAATTATTGAAAGACCATCTTCAATGCATGCATTTTTTTAATGCACATATCTTGTGAAAAACGTGTGCCGAAAAGAAATAAAAAAAATCTAAAGTCATGAAGTCCTCTTTAATTATAATAAAAAAATAGTAAATGAATTTATTTCAGGTATTGGTAATTTAACTACTGATCGGTGTACCACCGACATTCTCACAAACACGTGGTTAGCTTGCAAGCTTGGTTTCGAGCGATATTATTTTGTTAATGCGTGTGTTTTTTATTTTATTTATAGAAAAATGTAAATTATATGTAAAGAATAAAGGAAATAATAATATTGTATTCAAGTTATTTGTTTTCTGTTCACGACACGCGACACGTTGTCCTTAAGTTTTGTACCCTGTTTCCCTAACAAAACTGCCTACTACGCTAGCATGAATAATTATTATTGAAGATGGTATTGCAATTGTAAGTTTATTATGTGATAATATTAAATAATAGGTACATACTGATATCCAGAATTTAAAAAACAACACCTTGATTTTATGCCAGCCTAGTAGGTACGTGTTGGTGTGTTATCAATGTATTATTAAAAATACGGTATCACCATATGAGCGAAATCACTTTATTAATTAAAAGTACAGGCGAGTTTCGTTTTTACTGTGACTGTACTCTGTGACAGCCACGTCGAAGTGAAACAAAAGACAATGCATCAAAACTATCAAAAATCACGATAAAGGGAAATCGGCATAGCGGGAGTGATTCGTCAAGACAAATGGCGATATTTGGAACATTCTCGATCCAATGTAAGGCTCATTTACCTACATTTTAATATATCGTCAAGCTACTGAACCCTTAGGGATGGACCCAAAACGTTTTTGTGGTCAAGACCACGACATAGATGGGTATCATGCCGATTTTAGGGGTAAATTAAATCTTTACCGGCACAGTTATAGGTACGGTTCGGTTTAATGTAGTCAAGGACCTTTTTGGGTAAGGTTAGGTGGAACTAATAAAGATTTTCTCTTCATTTATGGTGCAAATTGAAATTAAACTGACCAAAAGTGGGTTGTTTCATTACAAATTATGTGTATTTCATTTCAGGGGATGGCAACACATCAACGGAGATACCGTTGATGTGCTAGTATTGTAGGTGACAACTACTCGAAGGTCGTCAGTATACAAATAACTGTAATATCCTTTTGTAGGGTAAATGCCTCTTCGTATACAGAGAAAGCAGAAGCATTAAATGTCACGCTTGCGTAGAATAATAATTGAGAGCAGCGATGGCCCAGTGGTGGCAGCCCCGACTTCTGAGCACTAAGCCGTGGGTTCGAAGTCAGGCAAGGCGCATTACTTTGTTTAATTTATTTCATCACCACTGCCCTCAAAAACGGTGAAGGAAAACATCGTGTGGATACCGGCATGTCCTAGGACTAAAAATTCGAAGCCATGTGACATCTGCCAACCCGCGCTGGTCCCGCGTGGTGAATTACAACCCACTTCCTCTCATAGAGAGGAGGCTTTTGTCCCAGCTGTACATTACATTTCCACATCATCATCCTATACGGAACATTATAGGATGATTATGTGGAACAAGGTGGAATGGCGATTTCAGACTTATATTAATGCATGCGTCCCCACCCCACAATATCATAATCGATTATGAAATCGCTATTCACAACGTGTGTTTTTTTTTTCAAACTTAGAATGAAATGACTTGCCCGCATTCAAAATCACGACCTAATCCATGAGAGGCCCCTTATCCTAATGAATAGGCCATGATTCAAGAAAAGAACAAAATAAAATGCATCTTCAAACCCTCCTCATTAAGTCTGTAACCCTCACAATCAAACGCGGCAGTCAGCAATATCTTGGCGGCGCGGGAGAGTAGTCAATCTGACGTAAGTGATACAGTCTGGGGCTCCAAATAAATGCGCGGTCGACTGGCATGGCTGAATCGATGGCTGCAGATGTGAGAGTAGGCAAAAATCGTCTCGTAAATTTTAAAAGTAAAATATGTCCGGTAACTATTGGACCAAGTAACATGCGTGTTACGACACGAGCGACAAATAAAATGAAAGAAATTATAACCGTGACTGTCCGTGACCAGACTTGCGATGCGTTAACAAGTGAAACACGCGCACGTTGCTTGACACAAGTAGCATCGCATTGGTTATGCATTTTTAAAGTGCATGTAAAAACTTCATTCAAAACCGAGTTCCATAGAAGACTCATACGTAACTGCAAGCTGGTGGCGTACCATGACGTCTTAAAACATTATTGTTCCATTCTTATTCCAGAGTGAAAAATAGACGGAGCTATACAGGTCGTTTAGCTCCATCTCTTTCCCACTCTGGAATTAGAATGGAACAATAATGTTTTAAGCGTCATAGTAACCCCCCAGGTCGGTTGTCTCTTTTGCAAACATGGCAACACCGGCAACACTCGACGATATGCTTGCTTTAGTGGGTTATTATCAAAATTAAAAACAAGTTCGAATCGAGAGTTGTGCATGCAACCTTCCACACACGCTTAAACAAAAATGTGTTTGATATTTTCTAAGTTCGATTTACAAGCCAGTATAACTGTACAGTTTTCTGATACACACGTTCATGCATGCCTGCACAGTTTGACAGTCTAGACAAAACTTCGCATACATAACCTTTCGTCTATGGATGGCTTTAGTGAGTCTTATTACAAGTTATAGTGTCAGAGACAAAGCTTTAACATTGGTTTATGAACCTTTCGAGATACTAGTTCTAAATCCCGATGCCGCAGTTAACTCTATGTCCTATCTGCGAACACAAACGGTATTCTATGATCTGTAAAGGGGGAAAGCTGTATTGATAAATTGAGCAATCGACTGGGACGAAGATGGGGGCACTGCAAGCGACATAATAATTTCCACGGCCCGCCGGGAAGATGAGAAATTCAATCTCGGACTATTCAGGCGTATTTCGATTTTTTCGGTTCCTATTTCGTATCGATTTTTTAATTATCGTTCCGGGTTTTTAATATCTGTGGGCGTCAGACTGGTCTAACGTGTATTCTTTGTGGTTCAATTAAATGCAGAAATTGACTGAGAGCGTGGATTTAATTGTGAATGAAAACATAACATCAAGCCCGTTGCTTGATGGATTAGGCAGTGGTGTACCTAATAGTACCGACATGTTTGTTATTTTATTTATCTAGTTTTAAAAATAGTACCGACATGCAAATATCACTATTTATATTTAACTCTCGTGTGAAAAGGGAGCTGGTGCCTTTTGCCATCAACCGGGCACAATTCCAGACGCCCGGGTACCTACTACTGAGTTCTTTATGGGAAAACTCATGAATACTTTTTCCGACCTGGGCGTCGAACCTAAGACCTAATTTTAGCAGTTTTAATTTATCATTCCGTGTTTTCCGACAGAAAAAATAGATATTATAATATCTGTCCTCGGTAGTCTAACGTGTTTTATTTGTTGATCAATAAAATTGTTAATCTGGGATTGAGGATTTCATTGGTCTGTGTTAGATATGGTGTTTTCATGGTTCTGATTTGAAGAAATTATCCATACAAATAAATAAAATTGAAGTGTCTGTTTGTAATATTAAAATAACCGCTTTTTACTACATGGATATGAATGTTACATACCTTACCAAAATAACAATTTTTGCCTGTCTGCCTGACTGTCTGTTTGTTCCGGCTAATCTCTGGAACGGCTGGACCGATTTTGACGAGACTTTAACTGGCAGTTCGCTGATGTAATAAAGAGTAACCAAGGATACTTTTACATTAGAAAAATAAATAATTATTGTTCAAATAAAATGAAAAACTTAAAAAAAAAACTAAATATCTTTTTTGTTAAATTCCACGCGGACGAAGTCGCGGGCACAGCTAGTTGTTCTATATAATCTCCGCCGTTCAATTAAATGGTTGAGACCGGGAGTGAGGATTCTATTGTGATAGTATTTCTATAAAGTCTTGTCTAAGTTTAAGTTGAACTTTGTGCGAAGTCTTGTTTCGTCGAAGAAATAAATGTCTGCATCGTCTTTTTTGATAAGATGAAAGTGCTTTGAATGTTGTGCGGTTTACTTCTCTTTGTTTGTTATTTTTATTGTTGTGTTGTTCATTCAAGTCTTAACTAGACCTGAAACTAAAACATAAAATCAAGCCTTAACAAAATACAGTCTACAAAATTTAAAATTGTGTAAACCATTGAGTATTCTCACCACTATTTATTTTCCAACTTAAATATTTTCTAAACGAATTGCTCATTTAGCGAACACCTTGTAACTCAGACAATTCGCAAATAAACAAAAAAAAATACAATTATAAAATTACATGAAACAAAAGAAAATTCCAGCGAAGCGCTTTGAACCGGTTCCATCCAGTTTTATCTGGTAAATTGCAGTTAGCACTCGACATGACTAGACGACATCTAACTGAGACAATGCAAATGTACTGTGAAATTGGAAATTTTAAATTGATTGCGAAGGGAAACTTGCAAGAAAATTAGCTTTGTTTGTGAGAATTGCGAAGATAAGGAAGTTTGTTTAATGTATTTTCTTTACGGGTTATTTATTTTAATTGGAGAAAAAATACCTACAGGTTAGACAAATATTTTTTTAAGATATACCTTTACTCTCCTCTCTTTACGAGTAATAGAAAAGTATGGGAGAAGAATGTCTGTTAATGTGTGTTGAAGATGGTCTTGTCTCTGCACCGACCCCAAAATAAATTGGGATCTCAAAGATTTCCCCCATGAGCTTTCCATTATTCCACAAGTAAAAATACATCTCAATGCATGCCAGTTGATCCAGAGTCGTCACACAGTGGGTGCTAGAAAACAAGCGTCGTCGCCGAGGGTTGCCAAGAAAACGCTGTCTTATTCATTTAGTGGCGTATATAAGTGATTGCTCAGAGATGACCAGAAAATATATATGTATAAATTGGCGTTCGACTGGCTAGGGGTCTAGTGGTCGCAAGTTCTACTGCTGAGCATGAGTGCATGCTATCGATTCCGAGGTCGGTCAAGATTACATGGATTTAAACATAACTGGCGAAATATGGATATAACTACACACAGGCCACATTTAACCAGCCACCTACATTTTGTCGATTTCTTAAAAAATATATCGTTATTTAATTAATGTTACACTAGGTGAACCTTTACGAAAACAAATGAAACATGTGTAAGTTGTGAAATGGTTTAATTGAAACAAAAAATAAATGAAAATAAATGTAAATATGTAGTTTTCTTAACAAAACAATAATTAGCAAAGTTGTAATTTAAAATAAAGTAGGCTCTACAATATCGCACTAATAATGTGTATTTCGTCTTCTAGCCCTTTTGTAACCTATTTGAAAGCCCGTCTATTATGTTTTCTCTGCACTGTACTCCTCAATAGCTGTAGTTTTTAGCTCACTGATAGTCGTATAAGCTCCGCATCTGTCTTTTTAGGTTATCCCATACATGATCTATCGGCTTTAGGTCTGGGCTCCGAGCTGGTCATGGTAAACGCTGAATATTGACGGCGTCCAAGTAATCCGTGAAAATAGGGGATAATCCTATTTTTTTTTCTTTGTCCGTCGGGTAGTTTATTGAAAAGTATTGGACACGTATTTTTTCTTTTTTCACGTGGTCATAAAATTACGGAGATATATTGAGTTGAAATGGCGCATGACGTCACATGTAGGTAAGTTTTATACCTACTTGTGACGTAGTAAGCCCCCACTCTCCAACTTTAATGAGTTTTAACTAAGTAATTTTTTTAAATTTTGATAAAACAAAAAATATGTGTCTAATATTTTTGCACATTCAGTAATTTTTTCATCGCGGTGTCTATACACGCGCTGACGTCCATCAGGACCTCGTGAAATGATTCTTGATTTATCAGAGAAGAGAACTGCCTTCCATTCTTGACGATGTAACGATCATTTCTCTCTGATTGACACCTCCTACGACCTTACCCTGGCCTCCTCCTGTAGGAACCAGTCTCGCTGTAACGCCAGATTGCATCTTGAATAGTGGTTTGTGGATATCTAAGTATTCGTCCAATCTGACGCTGGCTGAACCCAGCGTCTGCAAGTGCCACAGCCCTGGCTATTCCAGCTGCGTCCAGTGGCATTTTTATGGTGTAAATGAGGTCACGGCACTCCAACACCTCGAATTTTCCTCCTCACCTTTGATTTAAAACAAATGTATCCTTCACACGAAAACAAGGGCGAGACTCTCTAACCTCGAATTAACTGATTATTATTGAATAAAAACTACAAAAGTAAACAAAACACGGATATGATTGTTTTGTTTATTCCAGATATACCCACTTATGAAGTTACGCCCTGTAGTCAAAGCGTAAGTTATCATAAACCAAAGATATGGAATTCGATATGATTGGACAGTTAATTGTGCCCCTGAGTATATTACCCTTCGTGTATTACATGCGTAATGTTGGGATTGTTTTTTCTCGATTATTAATAATTAGTCTTTGCAAGAATATATTTGCTATCATTTTACGAACAACAGTACGTTGCATTTATATTTTGCTCATGCGTTATTATAACTTGAACGGAAATTAAAAAGACTGATTTTCTTGTAACTCCCGTATCAATGATTGCATAAAAACCACTACCCAGGAGTGGATCAACAAAACGAATGAAAACCATTTCTATACAAAAAATATGAGAAAAAAATTGCAATTATGAATGAAACGGTTTTTGAAACATCGTAATATTCTGACTATCGTTGTAGTCCGTACGGTTTTTACGAAAAATATACAAACCCTTTATTATTATTTCTTGTCCAAAACATGGAACTTAAAGAAAGCTTACTACATAACAAGAGGGTATGCTTGGAACACAATTCCGTTACTTAAATCTATGGATATCTCTCTTTAATCGTACGGGGATCACAGGCATGATATTATGTTTTAATATTTTTTATATGTTTGGTAAATCATTATAAACTACTGTTTAATAAATAGAAAACAAAGTAGCGAGGTTCTAGCTTAAATGCATTCTTTCAAACAATTTCGCAATAAATTCCAGTTCCGACCAAAAAAACCAGCCGCGCATTTTACTATCTATGTACCAACGAAAAAAAACATTTAAATAATGCCCACTAGTCCGGTTCCCTCATAAATCGCCAGAGCTCACCCAGTTTTAACCGGAGATTACCGAGTGCTTTGCGGCTTTCAACCGGACAATATTTTCAGCCGGCTTCTTTGTAGGCTTGTGGCTGAACGGTTGCAAGCGGGCACGAGCCGACTTTGTTTACTTACGACTCCGTGCCTCATATGGATTGTTATTTTCGACTGTATATTGGATTTTATGCTTGGATTATTGAAATCAAAATGAAAAGCGGAAATGAAAATCAAAATATTTAAACATGCGCTATTTTTTAGGGTTCCGTACTCAAAGGGTCAAACGGGACCTTATTACTGAGACTTCGCTGTCCGTCCAATCGTCTCATGAACTATCTCATGAACCGTGATAGTTAGCCAGTTGAAATTTCTACAGATTATGTATTTCTGTTGGCGCTATAACAACAAATACTAAAAACAGAATAAAATAAATATTTAAGGAGGCTCCCATAATAATATCCCATACAATAAATAATAATACGGAATCCTTCGTGCAAGAGTCCGACTCGCACTTGGCCGGTTTTTACTGACTTAATGTTCCTCATGGGTCGAGTGGTTGCAAGCGCGAATACGGACCATGAGGTTCGGTTTCGATTCTCGGGTCGCGCGAAGTGTTATTGGCTGTAACAGCCCTCTTTAAGGGAGAATCGCCAGGATAGTCCGCGAAATTAAGATTTACTTGAGGTTTTTTGCAATTTGCAAACAGGTCAGTGTCTGTCTGTGCGTTAAACAAAATATGATTGCGACCGTAATACGAAAGTAATATTATAGAATTATAATCATTGAAATCATTCATACATCACTCTAAGTTATTTTAATCCCATTTAATGACGTTTTCATTAAAAAGTGACCTGCAAATAGCAAAAAACATTGGCGATTCCGCCTTAAAGTTGACTGTTTAATTTGTCTCCAATTGTACTTAGGTTGCATTAAAAATTAAATCAACAAAATCACGTTGACTCTTTTTCAAACAAACAAATTCAATAGCTGGTTATAAACGAAATCGTTTATAAACAGCTATTGAATTTGTGTGTAATTTTAAGTCCAAGCAAGTACTACAACTGTCATTGCACAGTGCTCCATTCAGAAGAAAAATTAATCGAACCCATTGGAATCGGACGTTCGGAAAAAACATGGAAATACTCGCAAAGGAATTTTTCTATTAAACTTGAGCTTTTAAATAAATTCAAGAGCAAAATGTGATCGCGTTCCTTTAATGGTTGAAAAGCATAGCTGTGTGCACGATTTTACAATACGTTCTGCATCGGTGTGGAATCACACAAAATTAAATATTTTAGTTAAAAAGTTATTGAACAATGTTTGTTACGCTGTCACTCATAAATGACTGAACGGATTAGGATAAGGTTTGTTGCACATATACATTTAAGATGGGGTTACCGCTTGAACCTACAAAAAATTGCTCAGATTGAGCTGAGGCCCTAGTACCAGCGTGCAGTGTAAACGTAACGTAAGTACGTTGTTTAGTTGTTATTCTATAGGATTTTAGTATTTTTTTCTACCACAAGCGCTATCAGTATTATCCATCGATATGATTAAATTATTAAAATTGTGATAATACTGGCTGCTGTCTGCGACTTCGTTCGCGGGGTTTTTTTTTTGGGTACGTAAAATAGCTGTTGGCCGATTGTCAGACCTACCCGATATGCACACAAAATTGCAGACAAATCGGTTCAGCCGTTTCGGAGGAGTATGGTAACTGGCATTGTGACACGAGAATTTTATATATAAGATTATGAGAAACGAGTATTTTTCATTTTTAAATCGACGTATTTACATTACGTTTAAACCGCGCGCCCGTGCTTGCGCCTCAGGGCCTCAAGTCTGCTATTACAATAGTGTCAGAATGGCCTATCATTGATTTCATAATTGTTGATTTTGACAAGTTTAGTAATCTACTAATATAATGGCGTCATTATGACTTCACAATGGTCAACCACTGACACTCCATTGAAAGAAATGGCATAGAATTTGACAGACCATTATGAATTTAGCAGATTACGGACTTTTAGCAAAATTAATAACATTTACTACGGGATATTTACCATGTGTATTATTTGTTTCGAGTTCAGTTTATCCGTGATCATGGCGTTTGCAACAGCGCCGAAATATCGGGAACTCGAAACAAATAATACACATGGTAAATATCCCGTAGTAAATGTTATTAATAGTGTTAGTGACCATGTCAGTTTAAAAACTTTTAGCAAAATGATAATGGGATCGTGTTGGAATGACGATGTTTATAAAAATAGCAGACTTGAGGCCCTGGTCACGACCACCGGCGATAAAATAATCGTGTCTCACTTGTTTCCTTCGCGTAAGTACTGTGAGTCGCGGTGAGTTAAAAACAAAAAAAAAAAACAAATCGGGGTCGTCGGCCACAGGTGCCTCGGCCACTGGGAGCCTAAGCCACGGCCCCGTTGTGGCATGCTGTAAACAAATTCTTTCATATCTTTTTCCTTCTTTCATTGTAGTAACACGCGCTTGGCTTGAGCGTGAAGTTCGTGGCCACAACCTGTCAAGTACCTTCCAACAGCTGAAAGATTCCTCTTCACGTGTCATCAAAACATCGTTACTGCTGGGCATTGGACTCCGCCCTGATATCAGTTCTTCTGATGCAGGGTCAATGTGGACAAGTTGTTGATTTTATCCAGCTCATTCTGCGATCTCCTCCGAGGTCAGCTGCAACGACTAGTGTCGTACCTGCGACTAAAAATACGCACAGTTTGCTTCATCATCATCAGCCTGTACTCGTCCACTGCTGGACATAGGCCTCTCCCATGACACGCCACTGAGCACGATCCTCGGCTAGTCTCATGCAGCTATTGCCAGCCGCCTTGCGAAGATCATCGCTCCACCAAGTCTGAGAACGTCCTACGCTACGTTTACCGATCCGTGGAGAAATACGTTTGCGCCGTAGCAGCTAGTATTTATTCATGTGCTCATGTCTAACGGCTCTGTATACACTAGCGCACATATGCGCTCATCAATTATTACATACACTTAATGCTCTCAGGCCGAACGGGCACCCTATAAATAATGGACGGCCGGACGAAACACCTGACGCTTTTAAACGTCATAAAAACGTAAAGTCTCGGCTGATGGATTGTTTTTTACATGGTGTCTTGGTGAAACGATAGAAATAACAAAGTACATGCCCATTACGAACACCGTATTTTTTTTTTGTAAATGCAGCACTAGATTTAATCCGTAGCATAGATCTTTGGGAAATTATTTATGTTTAAGACAGCCAATTCAAAACGAATTACGATGAAGATTTAAAATCTTTTATAACGTTTGTTACTAACATAGCATCCAAGTAGTGAGTATTATTAATATCATATGGATCAAAGTCTGAAATAGTGTTTATTTTTTGCATTTACTTTTTACTAAACAAATCAAATCAAAGCCAGATTAAACCAACATTGGTCAGAATTTAATTATTAAATTAAGCAATCTAATTGAATTAACAGGTCACAATCTCAGACAGCAAAATTGGACGAAACCACACACGCTAACTCGTTACATCCCTCTTAATTTCAGCCATCTTATCTCTCCATCCCAAAGGATTCCGAACCCGACTCAACTCGGTTCAAATTCTCGACCCTCATTCAAAGCCCGATTATTTTCCAAGGTGCACAATAACAATATGAACAAACAACCAGCCTGTTTCAAAACATCAAACTGTGATTTTACAAACTAATTTTGTAACTCTAAAGGTTTGGGTAGACGAGATACTCTTATCTATCGCTGATGCGAGGAAAAAAACTGCTTGCGAGGACTTGCCACGGACTATAATTCAACATTGTCCCACTGAGAGTAGCGGTGGCCCAGTGATGGCAGCCCCGACGTACAAGTAGTAAGCCGTGGGTTCAAACCGAGGCAGGCGCATTACTTTGTGTAATTTATTTCATCACCGCTGCCATCAAAAACGGTTAAGGAAAACATCGTGAGGCAACCGGCATGTCCTAGAACTAAAAATTCGAAGACATCTACCAACCCGCACTGGGCCCGCGTGGTGTATTACAGCCCACTCCATCTGATAAAGAGGATGCCTGCGTCCCAGCAGTGGGAACATTATAGGCTGATGATGATGATGATGATGATTGTCCGACTGCAGGGCAAAGGCCCCTCTTCCATCCTTGCAGTTTCTTCACTCCTTCTAATTTTAGGTCAGCCCTTTAAAAAAGTGTCTAGCTCATACTGCCATCTACTTCTGGGCCTGCTGCGTTATCGTTTCGTGCAATTTAGTATCCACTGAGTAGTTAGTTATTTTTCCTCCTCCACAATGCGACAGATGTGACCAGCCCAGTTCAATTTCAACCTAGCAGCTTTATGGCCATCAACAGCTTTTATAAATCATGTAGAAATAATAATTTAGAGCATTTTAAAAGAGGAACGATGGAGATTTTAGCCTATTCTTGTCTATATTAATCAACCTTAGCGAATGGATGGGGATTTAGTTTTATATCCGTGTAAAGTTTGCTTTAAAAAAATACCGTTTTATACCCTAATTGAAATATGCAGTTTTACCAAAGTCAAAACTCAAACATACACATTTGTCCACAGTGCTGTCGAGGGCTCAGTGGGACTAAAATTCGCTGTGTGCGTTGATGCAGCTTGGTACGTAAGTTCAATTTTTTTCTTGCCAACCTCATAAAAGCATGGAAACTTTCCGTGCTTTTGTGCGGTTGGTAGTTTGTTGTTTTCAAGGGACTTTTAGGCCCTCCATAGTTAGACTGGACGCAGACTGCTTCTTATTGGGGATAAGACTAGGCAGATGATAATAAATTTTGGTCACTCGTAAACGCTATTCGATGCAGTTGATTACGTTTGTGACGATAAAAAAAGAACCCCTACAAAAGTCCCTCGTCTACTCAAGCCTAAATTAAATTGTTTACGTTCCCAAGTATTCGGGAATTGAGTTAAAAGTGTTATTAGTTGACAATCTCGTTTTAATTACTTTGTAAGTCGATTTCGTTGGGCTGTCGGGTGATAACGACTGTTTGTCTTGTCTTGATAAGTCCTCAATTACTTGGTCTTATCGAGCTAGTTTTGAGATTGGCTTTGAGTCGTCAATCCTTTGAGTTTGTACCGAAAACAAGTAGAGGAATTTGCAAACTTAGAGCATAAAACAGAGCTTAAAATTGGAAGCAGACTAAACTGAAGTACTTGGCGAGGGCTTAGTACTTCAGTTTAAATGATATGTTAATTTTCTTATATGAATTATGTCACCTTATTAATTACTTAGCAAATCAGAGGGGTCCGAGAAGGCCGATGCATGCCAGGGCTGCGGGACTGTTCGGAGATACCGTGGCCCTGGAACACAAAGGGCTAAGAAGGAACATGGATGGGTTTTAGTCAGTACAAGTCTGACACGACCTCCCGCTCCACCCAGAGCGGAAAGGGGTCATTTTATGATTTCCCATCCGTAAAAAAAAAACCGGCCAAGTGCGAGTCGGACTCGCGCACGAAGGGTTCCGTACCATTATTTATAAAAACGAGCATATCACTTTTTTATATGGGAGCCCCCTTAAATGTTTATTTTATTGTGTTTTTAGTATTTGTTACTATAGCGGCAACAGAAATACATAATCTGTAGAAATTTCAACTGGCTAACGATCACGATTCATGAGATAGTCTGGTGACAGACGGACGGCCGGACAGCGAAGTCTCAGTAATAGGGTCCCGTTTGACCCTTTGGGTACGGAACCCTAAAAAGGCCTCTTATTGATTGGCAGGCATCGGATCACCAAAGAGATTTGTAGATGGACACGGCTGCAATACGGCATGCAACGTGTACCAATAAACACTCCAATCCAATACACCACGTAGCTGCAACTGATGTTATCATCATTGTATGCTTACGTGTATCTTACATAGATACAAGCAAAACTGTGTGCATGGAGTAGCAAAGTAGCATTTTGCGAAGCGGCCGTGGAAACGAAGTTCGAGAAGCAGCACGTGACTACTCAAGCCTATTGTGAGATGCAAAGACGTAATTTTTTTGTGGTTTTCATGTATATTGTAAGTATGCGGGTTGCACGGACATAACCAAGATGCTAGTATACGCCTGTCGTCAATATAGTAGGCCTCTATAATTAAATTTGACAGCACGGTTGGCGCAGTGGCTGAGTGATCGACTGCCGTGTCGCGGGTTCGATCCCCGCACGTAACAAATATTTGTAAGGCCTACAGATAGTTGTCGGGTCTGGCTGTTTGTGCATGTGAGTTTAAATGTTTGTAAACGCACTAGAGTGGGGAAACTTTTTTTTTTTTTTTTAAGATAGAAAGAAAGATAATGATCTATTACAACACTGACAACCAAAGTTTTTCGCGGCAAATTAACGGGTGTTTAAGGAGCCTAAGAAGGCATAGAGTAAAAATATCTTCTGATCACCGGTAAAAACTGAAAAGTACTTATTTATATACATAGAATCACCATAAAATAATTACAGCCACATTCATACAACATCGTCAGATCACAAAGCTTTTCCTTCGACGCCATTTTGGTTTTTAAGTGACTTACTTTTTTTTCTTAATTTATGTTTTTTATTAAGAACTAACTATTTATTCAAGTAATAAAACAATTAAAACTAGATCACTAAAACTAAAATAACCACAAATTATAAAAAGGCGTCAAAAAACTCCGCCTTAACGCTGTCAGCTGGTAACGTGCCCAAGAGACTGGCGGCGTTGGGTTCACCCTGGTAAACCCTGACTTTGGGTCACGGGAAGTGTCAACCAGGCGTTTGTAAATTTCTTTAAAAAGGCTGTGAGCACTCGGACCCTTCAGCCTCAGAGTTTCAATCATCATATTATCTTGAAACATATCCTGCCACTAAAAAATAATATAAGAAGTAAAATGAAAATCAAATGTCATTTACGCCTGAAAATAACTCAAGACAGTCCCCCAAAACGCCAGTTCCTTGTGTTTAACCTGAAAAATGGAAATGGAGAAATAGCGGAAAATACTGATAAACTCAATACCGATACTCAATCCACATAATACACTGCGATTCCCATCTGTTCCCAGAAGCGGAAGAATCGTTAGCGACACATAAATAAACAATTCAATTGTACCCTGACAGGTCAATCTCCCATCAATTCAACTTGCGTATTCGGCCATCTTTTATTTTCGAAATAAAGCCTTACATTATAAGAAAACAAAATCAAGACCGTTGTCTCCTTAAACTTTGTTCAGGGTTGATTGTTTCCAAATCTGAGGACGATAAGAGTACCTACACTCCATTTTTGTTTTATTCGTTAAAAAACTGAATTTATTTGTCACTAAAAGCATTTCACTTTTTGTTTTAAGTGTACTTGACCGCTTTGGGGCAAGCGTATTTTTTTTTTTTAATTGATGTCATTTGTTTCGCGAACTGACATAGCGGGAATCGACATAGAGGGCATGATTCTTATAAACATTATTAAAAATGTGTGCAAGGATCGTCGCAAAAACTACAGAAACCCCCTTTTGTAGTTTCTGCCTACCCAAATATTAGGCGAAACTGAACTAGCAAACAACTTCTTCTAAAATCAATAAGAAGTAACACTTATTCCATCTGTGTCTGCATCATCAACCCTACTCCAAGTTTTTGTTTCAACACAAATGCTACCCAATAAGGTTCTGTATCCCCTGATTTGTTCTTGCCATATTTTTTCAGTGACGCCAGAGTGGGAGATGATAAATGATCGTGTTCGAACCATCTGAGGGACGGATGCTTCAGATTTAATGACGAAATGAAGCTGGTGGTGCATTTCATGGCAATTTAGCGGTGATGATATAAAGGGTGTAAAACACCTCTTAACGAAGCCGAAAGGCACTGGTTCTCCCTGTCATTGCGATAATTTTTTTGTTCTACACCATACCTGGGAACCTTCTAGTTACGGAGATATTAGGGGTCAAAGTTCCAACTTTTTGACAAGTATTTTTTTAAGTGCAAGTTTTTAATGTAAGATTTTTACTTTAAACACCTCCACGACCCCCATACTATTCAATCCGTCCATCAGCACAATATTTTGAGTGCGTTACATTGAGTTCTACCACAAAACATGATTTTACACCCCCAAAAAAAAAAGTCGTTTCCCAGCAATAATTTTTGCGTAAAGTTACTTAGTTTCATGTACAGAATGCTTGGTTGACGGCTTCGTGATGAGGTGATTTACACGGTGTATGTAGTTTACTTGAGAGTAGTGAAAATAAATGCTCTGTTACCTACGTAGGACTTAACACTTAAAGAAATATGCGTACCCTCTCAGGGGAGACAAGTGTAATGTGTGCTATGCTGTGTAAATAATAACTCCTATGGATTTCTTGAGGGAAGCTCTTGGCTCAATAATAACGGCGACTTGGGTCGATCTTTAAATTAAGCCATGCAACCAGGCAGGCAACGTTTTAAAAAACACAAAAAAAAAAAAAAACAAAAAACAAAAAAAAAAAATGTTTGATTAGGTTGGTCCTTGGATGGATTCGTAGATGTCATTTGTAGATCTTTGACAGTGATTACAAGTAGTCAGTGGCGCGAAAGTCTGACATCCAGATCTCTTCTTACCTCTTGGTAAGAACGAAGAAGTATCGCCACTACTAACTTTGTTGTGGAGGTCAGATAAGCAGTCGCTCCTTGTAAAATACTAGCATTCAGCTGCATCCGGTAAGACTGGGAGCCGATCCAAATAAAGTTGGGAAAAGGCTCGGCTGATAATGAGATGTTGTTAAAAGGTCCTTTAAAATCATCATCATCATCTATAATGTTCCTACTCCTGGAATACAGGCCTCCTCTCTATGAGAGGGAGTGGACTGCAATCCACCACGCAGGCCCAGTGCGGGTTGGTAGATGTCACATGTCTTCGAATTTTTAGTTCTAAGACATGCCGGTTTCCTCACGATGTTTTCCTTCACCGTTTTTGAGGGCAGCGGTGATGAAATAAATTACACAAAGTAATGCGCTTGCCTAGGTTTGAACCCACGGCTTACTGCTCTTATGTCGGGGCTGCCACCACTAGGCCAACGCTGTTTTTTTAAATTGACTGCAATGTTTTTATAAAGAAGTTCCTATTTATGCGAGTTAAACCTATGTTTAGCCTAAAAAGATTTTTTTATCGAAACCACGTGTTGCAAAATAAATGAAATGGTGATCTTTGTAGGTTTTTTTACATTAGCACAAAACTATAAAACTGCCTATTTCCAAATTACTGCGTTTTTAACCAATAGAACTACGAACTAGTTAAACATTGGAAGAATCTCCAATCGCTTTTAACTTAAATAGTGGCCATAACTGAAAAACGATTTGTTTCGCTGTATCGGAATAATTCGCCATTTTGTTTTTATTTACATCAATCGTAGCAATACGTTAACTTATTGATATAAACTTTTATACAAGTTTCTTTTAATATTCTGGCTTTAGTAGCGCAAAATATTTATCGAGAGATTTTATTTAAATTCGCACGACTTTTTTATATTCCATATTTAATGTTTCCACTGTTGGGACATAGGCATGCGTCCGTGTGGTTAAATGTCCCACGTTTTTTAATTTTTGGTTCTAACAAAAAACCAAGGCTAGCGCAGGTTAACTTGACGGCACGGTTAGCGCAGTGGCTGAGCGATCGAATGTTGCGCTGCGTGTCGTGGGTTCGAGCCCCGCACTATTTTGTTTATTTTTTATGGCCTACCGATAGTTGTTCCGGGTCTGGCTGTTTGTGTATGTTTAATGTTTGAAAACGCACCCACGATACAGGAGAAATTCCTAGTGCGGGCAAAGTTTAAAAAACCAAAAAAAAAATAACTTAAAGATCAACAAGAGCGTCTGTTACTATTTGCCCAGGTCCTCTATCAACACACATACAGGAACGAGCATCTATCATTATGCAACATAGAGTTAAATCTTGCGGGGCAACGTTCTTATTTAAAAAAAAAAAAACAAAAAACGATGTCTAATATTATTAATTTACACCAAATCCAAGTCCCCATAAATGATTTGAGTAGGTTAAAAGATATTCTAAGTATTATAATTTGGAAAGTAAAACAATAATCAAGTTCTACGTCATTAAAAAAACAATGAACAAAAACTTCTATCGCTATTAAATGAACTACACTGTAGTAAACGACTTTACTAACTAAGCACGTTATACTAAAATATACCCATTCCCGTAAAATGCAATAAAGTTCCACACTTTAGTTATCGATAACGGCTGATTTACTCAAACTCTTAGGGAGGTAATAGCAACTCTCATGAAATCACTATGGGTTCTGCCCGCAATTTACTGCGAAATTTTCGACATTACCCTTGATGGTTGTGATCCAGTCGATTGCGACGCTTTGGTGAGACATGAAATGTTCATATTTACAGTTATTTGCAGTGAATATAGCATAAAATTTAAGCAAAAGTTAGGTTTTGACTTCCGTTTGAGGCAGTTTTTAGAACTCAATGATGTATGATACATCCATACTTCCATACTTTTTTTTTTTTTTTTTGCGGATGGGAAATCATCAAATGACTTCTCCCGCTCTGGGCGGAGCAGGAAGGAGTGTCAGACTTGGCTGACTAAAACCCACCCATGTTCCTTCTTAGCCCTTTGTGTTCCAGGGCCGCGGTATCTCTTTCGAACAACCCGCAGCCCTGGCAGGACCATACTTCCATACTGAATATTATAAATGCGAAAGTCACTCTGTTTGTTTGTTTGTTACCTTTTCACGACTAAACGGCTGATCGGATCTTAATGAAATTTGGCAAGAAGATAGATTTCAACCTGGGGAAGGACATAGGCTATATATCATCACGCTACGACCAATAGGGGCGGAGCAGCAATGAAAAATGTTGCGAAAACGGGGAAAATTTGACGCAGACGAAGTTGCGCGGGACAGCTAGTAAGATATATTGTGCTTATTCCTGTTATGTCATCATCCGCCTAGCGTTTTCCCAAACTATTTTATTTATTTAAACTTAATGTGCATTAGTGGTACATAGACGGACTTAATGCCACAGGGCATTGGCAACTATCTTGGAGTCGGCTTCCAGTCTAATCGGATGCAGCTGAGTACCAGTATTTTACATGAAGCGACTGCCTATCTGACCTCCACAACCCCGTAACTGGGTAATACGATACCCCTTGGTAATACTGGATGTCAGACTTTTGGCTTCTGACTACTCGTAACGACTGTCAAGATCTATAAATGACAGCCGGGACGAACGGCTTAACGTGCTTTCCGAGGCACGGAGGAAATTCGGTATGTAATTATGGTCACCCATCCACGGATCAACCTGGCCAAGCACAGCTTGACCTTAAAGATCGATCCGTGCGGCTGTTATTCTTCAGTAATATGTAATGTAATAATGACAGCACGTGCAGCTGTTATTACTTAGCGACGAGCTGCTCGAGGATTTTTTTTTCTTTAAAAAAAAATGGGGCAATGTTCCCCACACTAGGAATTTCTCCTGTATCGTGGGTGCGTTTATGAACATTTAAACTCACATACACAAACAGCTGGACCCGAAACAACTACCGTAGGTCTTACAAATATTTATTTTGTTCCGTGCGGGAATCGAACCCGCGACACGCAGCACAGCATCTGATCGCTCCACTGCGCGAACCGTGTCGTCAAAGATCTTCCCTTTACAACCGCGGTAGATGACAAATATTACACCCTATTCCTCATACCTCTTAAAAAACAATTAAAACGAGTATTTACTTACTACCAAACGTATAAGTATCACTTGAAAAACACCGCCCCTTCTTCCTTCAGCTTAGTCAAAACTTACTTAAACATAAGTACGTATATCACATACTTCTCCTCACTAGTTTCCCAACTTCAAGTTGAAGCCAAAAGTCTCCAGCATGATCAAGAGTCACGTACACCTATTGACTTAAAGTTTTCAATGTACTAAACTTAGTGTCATATCTAGCGAACTTGCTGCAACTGTTTGGTGGAGTTTGCAGATAGTATTATTGGTATTTATAGATTGGAAACAATAACATAACACCACGCCTGTGATCATATATACCAAAAGCATTTTCAGTATGGCACCGCGTATATACAATCACTTACCAAAGTCTATACTAGAAACCGTTTCCAACGGCGAATTTAAAAAGAAATTAAAAAAATTCTTGCTATTTAAATGTTATTACAGTATTCAGGATTATTTAATAGATGATGTAAGGGCATTTTGTTCCAGAAATATTGTTGTTGATGTGACATGTGATTAATGCAATAATAAATTTTGCTTATTAGTATTATTTTAACAATTATTTACAAATTCTTCTTGACATTTCTTACTTAATACATGATAATTTTAATTTTAATTATTCTAGTGACATTATTATTTGCTTATGTTTCTTTATTATTTGATACGGTTAAATTACCAAAATAATATTATTAATTACTAATTATTTTTGCAATGAATTGTATATTAATGTTGTCAAACAGACAAAACTTGAGATTTGCATGCCTTTTTTTTTTTTTTTTTTTTTTTTTTTTTTTTTTTTTTTCCGGATGGGAAATCATCATATGACTTCTCCCGCTCTGGGCGGAGCGGGAGGGAGTGTCAGACTTGTACTGACTAAAACCCACCCATGTTCCTTCTTCGCCCTTTGTGTTCCGGGGCCGCGGTATCTCTTTCGAACAACCCGCAGCCCAGATTTGCATGCCTCAAGGCGTAATATGGCTGAACTATGTTCTATTCTAACAACTTTATGTAATTACCCATGTTAGCGAATAAATGATTTTGAATTTGAATTTGAATTTGAAAATCACTGAAGGGGTAGGCAGAGGTGTAACTAATAGCACACTCATTTAAAAGCGTTTACACTTTACAGCATTTCATACAAACTTTCAAATTCTTATTTTCCGATATCACTGAACCGATTTGAATGAATCTTCATACGCTTATGCAGGATACATAGGTCTAAAAAGTTACTAGAAACATTTTCGAAATGTCTTAAAAAAAGATAATTGGAAATTTCTGTTTCTAAGGATAATTTTCTACGTTGTCCTTCTCACCGCTATGGTTTTCTCAAGTCGTCTTTCTTTGTCCAGGCTGTCTTCCTTTGGAATGCGCTCCCTCTGAACATCAGATTGGCCAACAGTCGGTTCACATTTAAAGTTAAAGCTCGCGAACACTTACTTAAGAAGCTGGCAGATACATCTTATAATTAAATTGTTGTTAGTTTGTTTCTCTCTAAACTTTTGGTTTATATGTATGTATTTATATATGAATCGTTATATTTTATTTGTAAATGTTTTTTTGTTTTACCATTTGTTATGCTGCACCTACAATGTTTTCCCTCTGCCTAAAAAAAATAAAATGCCTAAGGGCTCATTTACGCAGGCGCGGCGCGTGGCGCGGGGCGGTGCAACAGGCGTCGCGCGGCACGTTTGGCGTTTTTGCCGTTTACGGAGACGCGTCGAACGCTTAAAGCCCAACGTGGGACCATTTGATTTGTTATGTCACACTGACAATACAAGCCTAAAGCAGTGCCCAGGTTCGATTCCCATACGAAACAAATTGACAATGTCGTACTTTTATCCAAAAATACTCATTTTGAATTTATTTTAATTTTCTTAGTGTTTTTTTTTCGTAAATTTGGTTCTTTTTTTATTTGTTATTCACGATTACCTAACTGTTCTTTGAATTGTTCACAAACTAAAAGTATATATTATTAAACTACATATTTTATAATGATTTGAAAATCATACAGATGCATATAAATAAAACAGTACACCTAGTTACAAAAAGTAATATTTTACAACATAAAAAAAAACACCAAAACAATTTTTTTAACATCTGTGATTTGATCCTTCATCATCTTAATCACAGTCCGGCCGCAATACCACAAGGCCAATTACTTCACTGACACTTGTTTACACAAGTGTTTGTTTACAAAAGAAGTTCTATTCTAATACATGATAATTGACGGTTGTCAGTTTTCAAACAATTTATTGAAGAAAATGGTCCCACGTTGGGCTACAAGCGTGCGACGCCGCGTCCGCCGCGGCGTTATGTCAAACGCTCAAATACTTGAAAGAAGTGGTCCCACGTTGGGCTGCAAGCGGTTGACGCGGCGTTATGTCACTCGGACAACACAAGCATACGGCAGTGCCTGGGTTCGATTCCCATATGAAACAAATTTACAATGTCGTAGTTTTTTCCAAAAATAATCATTTTGTTTTTATCTTATTTTTATTTGTTTTTTTTTTCGTAAATTTTGTTCGATTTTTATTTGTTATTTACGATTATCTGTTTTTTGAATGGTTCAAAAACTAAAAGTAAGTATATATTTTTAAAATAGATATTTTATAATGATTTGAAAATCCTACATAATGCATTAAAATAAAACAGTGTCCTAGTTTTAAAAAGTAACATCATTAACAAAAAAAAAACACAAAAAGAAAATCCTTACTTGTTAGGATTTGATCCTGCAACTACTGATTCACAGTCCGATCACAGTACCACTAGACTATGTACTTCATTGACACCTGATTCGAAATAGACGTTCTATTCTAATGCATGATATGAAAATTGTCAGTTTTCAAACAGTTGAAGAATATGGTCCCACGTTGGGCTACAAGCGTTCGACGCGGCGTCCACCGCGGCGTTATGTCAAACGCTCAAATACAAGGAAATGGTCCCACGTTGGGCTGCAAGCGCTTGACGCGGCGTTATGTCACTCGGACAAGTTTCCAGCATACGGCAGTGCCCGGGTTCGATTCCCATTCTGAACAAATTTACAATATCGTAGTTTTATCCAAAAATAATCATTTTATTTTTATTTAAAAAAAAAATTTGGTGTTTATTTTTTTTCGTAAATTGGACAATTTATAATTGTTATTATAAGATGTATGATTATTTCATCTTAATTTACAATCCAATATAACTAAATTACGTAGAATTTCAGGCCTGTCTTGTTATTCAGGCTGCGGAGCACTTGCACAACTCATCACGATATTTAATGATTTTGGGTCGCTTACTCTTTAATGATCAGATAGGCAGTCGCTCCATGTAAAATACTGGTATTCAGCTGCATCTGGAAGCCGACCCCAACATAGTTGTGAAAAGGTTAGGCTGATGATGATGAGTCACTAATTAATCATTTATTTAACAACATGATTATTTAGTAACAAAAATCATTTTACGAATCGAATATGAGCTGGTTTACAAGCAAAGAACTCTGGTTTTTCCAAAGGGTTGGGGTTGGGTAAGTCTTATACTCAATATGATTTGATGCGACAAAATCCCAAATACCGAAAAATCAACTGAAATTTAATCATCGACTGAAATTGCTATATACCAACAAACCATTCAATATTTATCGTCTATTAAATAAACAACTTATACGTTATATATTCTAATGTATAGATACATTAGATAAATAAATATTCGTAGTGATATCAAAGGATAGCTGTGGTCGTAAGCCACTTTGCCCTAAAGATTATGATCTTACTCCTGTTGGAATGTATTATTTTTTAGGACAGGTGCATACAACCAAGGCTATCCGCTGAACATCATCATACTGCGAGTGGCGAAGGGTCAAAATTTTGTAAGGGGAAGCTGTTTTTCCTCATCGAATTTTTTAATTTTAATTTTGATTATCAGCGAACTCGAAAACCCCAAAATGGCACTTATCTTAAAAATACCAACAATTTTTGAAGGACCCAACTTGATCTTTTTTCGTAACTTATTTATACATTATAACGATAAAATATAACTATTGTAACGATTAAATGCACAAGAACTATAAACAAAAAAAAATACTAAAAAAACCTTTTTAAAACAAGCTTTTATAAAGATGCACTGAAAAGAAGAAAATAAATCTTTGAGTAAATGAAAGCGATAAAGGATAATTTTCACAAAAACTTGTCGCATTTAGTTTTTAAAAGTGAACGCGTATATAATTATCCAAAGTTTCATGTCTGTGCTATTAACCGTTGAGGAATTCCCAAGTGAGAAGACGATCCTGGCTGCAGGATAAGTTCATGATACAAATCGTAATTATCCATCAAATATGAAATCGAATGCAAAGTTTCGTGTCTGTGCTATTAACCGTTGAGGAGTTCTCTCGTGAGGAGACGATCCAGGTTGCAGGATTAAGTTATGTCTGTTAAATTAATATTTTGTTCTTACAACCAAAGGTGTGTGCAAAATTTCAGCTCAATCGGACATCGGGAAGTGGTTCTAATTTAGCTTCCAAGATTCTACCCGAACAAACATACAAATCATTGCAAGTTAAATAAAAGCTAGTAAAAACTGAACAATTTACGAAAAAAAAAACACTACAAAATTTAAAATAAAAACAAAATTATTATTTTAGGATAAAACTACGACATTGTAAATTCGTTCCGTATGGGAATCGAACCCGGGCACTGCCGTTTGCTTGTATTGTCCGTTTGACATAACGCCGCGTCGGCCGCCTATATCTCAAACAAACGGGCGTCAGACCGCTTCTCCGTAAACGCTCTCATACATCGCCATATGTTTGAATTTAAAGCGGGCCGCGCCGCGCACCGCCCCGCGCAACGCGCCGCGTCTGCGTAAATGTGCACTAAGGCATTAAGTCCGCCTTTGTGCAGTGTTTTTTTATACTTGTGCTTAAAGTTTAAATAAATAAATAAATTTATACTTGGTCTAATTTAGCTGTAACACGAAAATGTTTTTTTAATTAAATCCAGTTATGTTAAAGTCTAATGTTATACAGGACGAGCCTATTGCCATCAACCAGGTACAACTCCAGACTCCGTGACTCCTACTAAGAAATTCCTGGTGAAAAAACCCAACAACATTTTGTCCGACTCGGTTCCGGACCTCTTGTTAAACAGTCAGTGATTGCGACCTCTTTTCACCGTTAATATTTAAAAAATCCGCTATCCCATACATTTTGACCGAGTAGCTATTAGAGTACCTACATAGACATCATCTACCTAGCCTTTTCTCAAACTATTTTGGGGTCGGCTTCCAGTCTAACCGAATGCAGCTAAGCACCAGTATTTTACATCAAGCGACTGCCTCCACAACCCAGTAACTGGGTAATTTATACGATACCCCTTGGTAAGACTGGATGTCAGACTTTTGGCTTCCACTTTTGTAGGAAACGGCTGTTTTTTTTTTATAACCGAAGAAAATTGTCTATGTCAAAAAAATCTGTAGACATTAAGACATTAAACAATCAATAAAAATTACGGTACCTAGTTAATTATTAATAAACGCTGCTTTTTATTGTTGTTTAAGTTTGTCAGTATTTCAAAATAACACCCTTAACGTGGTTTAGGGAATAAGAATTTATCGAATAAACGTTTTTAATTTTTTGTATGTCTTTAAGCGAGGTCATAATCAGACAGCCCGCGTTTAAAACACTGGTGGTTCACACTTACCGATTTCCGTAAATAAGAAAAAAAAAACTGACCAATTTTATTATTGATTCGGGTCGAGAATCATTAGCATAGTTACCTCCTTGAATTTGACGAGAATGCAAAACAACACCTTGTATATTTCGCAGTGGAACACAATCTCAAACCACTAACCCCACATTTTCTTAGATTTACTATTGGGTTTAATCTGAAAACTTATCCGTTTGACGTGGTTTACTTTCATGGCTGAATAAATATTCAGTTAAGTTAGTAAGTTAAGCTCAAAGTTCACAAAAAGTAGATTATAATATATCGATACCAATATTTTTCAGTCATTATTCAGTCTTAGATAGCCCATTTAACGAGGAAGGCTGTAGGCTATATATCATCACGCTATGACCAATAAGAGCGGAGCAGCAATGAAAAATGTTGCGAAAACGGGAAAAATGTGACGCAGACGAAGTTGCGCAGGCAGCTAGTTTTATATTATATACACCGTGTAAATCACCTCATCACGAAGCCGTCAACCAAGCATTCTGTACATGAAACTTAGTAACCCAAGTAGCAAAAGCTTCTTTAACCAAGCTTTTTACCAAACAGTGATATAGTAGGCCTATAATGGTAACCACTGTGACTGCTTGTTCTATAAAGGTTTTTAACAGAGTGTTTTGGTTCTATAATATTAAAGAGCAATTAGGTTCTATAATTTAGTTCTTAGAACGCTTATAGGACCATACAAAAGAATGATTAAAGTGTTGCACTGTAATAGAAATGAAAAAAGCAATTATGCTACTATTTAGTACTATAGGCAACCTTATTAACACTTTTATGTATCTATTTTGCTTTAATAATGCGTCAAAATAACTTTTACAGTACTAGTATTGTAGCAGTATCGAAAACACTATTACACGATCAGTCTGCACTATAAAAGTACCTTGCAAGACCATTAGGTAACCTTTTAGGTTTTTAAAAGCCCCCTCAACATCGCAATGGGGCTAGTTCTGAAAAAGTCATGAAAACTCATCTAGTAGTCTAGTTGCTAAATAACTTAAATTCTAAATAGCTCTATAAGTGAGTTTGTATTACTGTTACGAGACAAAAGAATTTTCGGTGAAAATATGGCTGCCGTTTGCTGCTACTGATATCACATAAGCAGCACTGCTGGAGCCAATGTGTACTATAGCAGCCGTAATCGGGACAAATCCTTATTTTATTTATTTAAATTTAATTAAAATTCGAAAATTATGAGGGCGCGTTGTCAAATTTGAAATCAGCATACTGATTTTACCGATACAATTATTTTCGCAAGTGCAAGTTATGGCAGAGTTACGGTGCTTGAATGTTTTGTAGTATACCATTATTATGACATGTTACGTTAAGTAAAAATGGCAAATGACACAAAGTATAATTTATATTGATATATTTTGTTTTCTTGGGGAACTGGCGAACAAGTATGATAAAAAAGACCACTGGAATCATTTACGGTGCAAAATAGCAGAATAAACATGTTTTGGTTACTTTTATAGTGCAAATTTGTGACTTAAACGTTGCAAACAGCACTTTTTTAGAGCTGATTTATGGCCGTGAGAGCCTTTATGTAATGATTATAGAATAAATCAGTGATAAAACTAGGGCCTTTTTGGGGTTCTTAAAACTTTTACAATATCATTATAGTACTAATCATGAACACTAGTTAGCACGTCCTAAAACGTTCTAAGGACTCTTACAGTACCTTGGGTAACTTTACGCAAAAATTATTGATGGGAAACGACTTTTTTTTGGGGGGTGTAAAATCATGTTTTGTGGTGTAACTCAATGTAACGCACTCAAAACATTGTGCTGATAGACGGATTGAATAGTACGGGGGTCGTAGAGGTGTTTAAAGTAAAAATCTTCCAATAAAAACTTGTATTTATAAAAATACTTGTCAAAAAGTTGGAAATTTCACCCCTAATATCTCCACTAGTTTCCGTAACTAGAAGGTTCCCAGGTATTGTGTAGACCAAAAAAATGATCGCAATAACAGGGAGAACCAGTGCTTTTCGGCTTCGTTAAGAGGTGTTTTACACCCTTTATACTAGTATATACTAGTAATAAAGCTGAAGAGTTTGTTTGTTTGCTTGAACGCGCTTATCTCAGGAACTACTGGTCTGATTTGAAACATTCTCTCAGTGTTAGATAGCCCATTTATTGAGGAAGGCTATAGGCTATATCATCACGCTACGACCAATAGGAGCGGAGCAGTAATGAAATATGTTGCGAAAACGGGGAATATGTGACGCAGACGATGTTGCGCGGGACAGCTAGTTCATTATAAAATGACTTGTAGTACCTACGTGCATATATAAAGTGCCTATTGTTGATTTCTAGACTAGCAGGATGCAGCTGAACCGGAATTTCGTATGGGGCGAATGCTATCTGATTTCCACAACCCAGTAACTGATGGCACAATAGCCCTAGTGCAGGAATGGCGAACCATTGGCACGCGTGCTATGGGTGGCACACGACACAATATTTTTTTTGCCACGCCATTGATATTAACCAAACTTTATCTACCTATGACCTGCACAGTAACGTAATTTAAGTTATTTGTCATCCAATCTGCAACATAAAAGTCATACTAATGTTACTTTCATTTAAGTTACACGTATGACAGAAACCTTTAATACAATACAGTGCCAACAGTTATTTTTTGGTAGTAAATAAATTCTGAGAATAAAGACTTTAGTTTTCCTAACAATCACTAAGTCAAAATTATTTGGCAGCACATCTATGGCCTCATCATAATTTCTTTAGTACAAATGGCACGTTGATCCCTAAAGGTTCGCGACCCCTGCCCTAGTGTATGTATATAGGTCTCCCACAAGGCAATGGTTGCTCTGCTTGCCTACCATGACGTGACGTCTTAACTGGGGACTCCAGCCCCGAGGAATTTGAAGTATAGGTATTTGAAGAAATTATTGCCGTCGCGCTGCGCCCGACCAAGCCCGCATAAAGTGCGAAAGGGACATCTGCAGCTCAGGCTGATTTTACCTTCTATATTTAATCTTGACCAAAAGACGTTTTGTATTCCGCTGTTTTCTTTTTCAAAACTAAACTGATCTAAATAATTCTTATATCAAAATTTAGAGGAAAAACATATCTATGCTTCTATTATTATTATTTTTTGTTAAAAACTTATCTAATTTGTCTGATAGTCGTCTGAACATGGCGGTAAAAACGGGCTTTTTTTGGGGTTTTTGGATTGTCATAATTCTTTTAGTGATTATGTTTTGAATAAAAAAAATGATAGGGGCATGTATTAATAAGACCTAGATTTTGTGGAAAAAAATCATTGCTCTAGCTAGACGCATTATCCACGAAGAAAACAGCGGAATACGTTTTTATGGCGAAAGGCCCACTAGAGTCCCGTCTTAAAACATTATTGTTTTACTACTTTTCCAGTGTGGGAAGGAGATGACGCTAGACATCCTGTATAGCTCCGTCTCTTTCGCACTCTGGGATAAGAGTAAAGCAATACTGCTTTAATACGTCATGGTAGGCCAGCTGAACTAATAGTTAGAGAAGAAATGAGCATAAAATCAATTTTCAAATTTTGATAATCAACGTTTAGCGACCCGTCAGGCGGTTAACATCGTTAACAATTCCGGTTAACAGTGGTAAAAGCCTTCAAAAGCATTCTTTCAGTAACTTCAACATAAATACGTCAAGTATTACTTTGTAAACTTACATTACTACCGGGTCACGACACCTACCCACGAATCCTGTTCGAATATACTACCAGCCCGACTCAAGCATTCAACTGTGCTCACTCCCACAACTTCTTCATGTTTCTCGGACCAAACATGTATAACAGGCTAAACAAAATACTCAATCAAAATCAAAATCAAAAGTCATTTATTCAAACTAGGCTGATAATCAGCACTTTTTGAACGTCAAAATTACAAGAGATAGTCCCCCAAAACGCCCGCCCTTCGCCACTTCCTAGTGTTTTAGCTGGGAAGAAGAAGTAATTATATATCCGCTAACAAAATACAAATGCAAAACCTCAGTCACTACCTACTTGAAAACACTAGATTATCAGGGAACAGAATAAATCTTGATCCCCCTCAGATAGACAATCTCCTTAACTAATCGTCTTGTCTGCTCCTGCTGCTTATACAAACTATTTTACTCGAACTGCAATCTTCCATGAATTATTCTCACACCAGTCACTCACACACACTCTCCAGTACTCACGCGTTCTGAAATTAACTCAAACATTGTGTATTTTAATTTTTTGTTTATATTTTATTTTGTACTTTACTTTTTTTCTGTCTTTTAATTATAATGCAACCTGTCTTAGTTTCCTGCACTCTTATTAATTTCTAAAATTTGTTACTTTCAAATGTAGTACACAGCAGGCAAAAAGCTGCGGGAGGGCCCTGGTGACTTGTAATACAGGTTATTATAGACACCTACCTCAAGCACCAGTCTCTCACTAAGTTAATTCCATGTTCGTGCTCCACTGTAACTCTAGCATTAATTATAAGTTACTTGTGTAGAGAAAATAAATGATTTTATTATTATTATTAATATAATAAAATGTGATGTAAAGCCGACACTACATTATCAACCCTTTTACAGTACTGTTTACCCACCAAACCATTGTTGACCTGGTTCATTAGCCTCCCTAGCAGGCACGTTGGAAGGTGAGGCTAAACAACGCGGCAATTAATCTCCTTCAGGCTAACTAATGAGTGCAGGTAAGAGATAGTGCTGCTGATTTGCTTACCAACCTGTGTTTGTTTTAACCTGCATTAACATAAGACGATGTCAAAGGACAGAGAATAGGGATGATGACTGGGTAAAGAAAACGAAATTCTAATTTGTCCGTCAATCTGGTAATACAAAAATATTAGATACGTATTTTTTGTTTTATCAAGTTAACAAAAAAATACTTAGTTAAAACGCATTAAAGTTGGAGAGTGGGGGCTCACTACGTCACAACTAGGTGTAAAATGTACTGAGCCGTGACGTCATGCGCCATTTCAACTCAAAATATCTCCGTAATTTTACGATTACGTGAAAAAAGAAAAAATACGTGTCAAAAAAAAAAGCCATCCCTATTCTAGGAAAAGAGTTTTGATGTTTCGTCACCTTAATAATAGGAAAGTTTTTGCCATTGAATGAAAAAAAAATATTGTCTAAAAGTATTGCCTGTTTATTAGTAAAATATTCTCCATCAGAAAAATATATTGCTTGCGATCCATTGAGTCTTTTTTCGGATGGGAAATCATCGAATGACTCCTCCCGCTCTGGGCAGAGCGGAAGGGAGTGTCAGACTTATACTGACTAAAACCAATCCATGTTCCTTCTTAGCCCTTTGTGTTCTAGGGCCACGGTATCTTTTTCGAACAGTCCCGCAGCCCTGGCAGGCATCGGCCTTATCGGACCTCTTCCGATTTGCTAACATCTCGTTGAGGTGCGCGTGGAATACGAACGCGCTGTTGACACGGCCTGTCGTCATAAGACGGACGGACGGTGAGCTAGCCCATTACTCACCGTCCAAAGGCCCGATCACCGTCCACAGGCCCGGTACATTGAGTCCTACCGTAAACAATGATGTTTCATCCCAAAAAAGAAAGTCATCTCCCAGCATACATTTTTGCGTAGTTACTTAGTTTGATGTGCAGAATGCTTCGATGACGGCTGTTTGAAGGGTCTTGTTTACCTAAAAAACAAGAACTTCGCCAATCGCTTCAACAAAAGCCTGCTAATCTCAATTACAACACAATCACTCAACGACTTGTAATAGGGGATGATCACATTTTTTTCTGTCGGGTAGATTATTGAAAAGTATTGGACACGTATTTTTTCTATTTTTACGTGTTCATAAAATTACGGAGATATATTGTGTTGAAATGACGCATGACGTCACATGTAGGTAATTCTTATACCTGCTTGTGACGTAGTGAGCCCCACTCTCCAACTTTAATGAGTTTTAACTTAGTACTTTTTTTTTAATATTTTGTTAAAACAAAAAATACGTGTCTAAGATTTTTCTATTACCTGTCTGACGGACAAAATAGGATGTCGTTTTTTTTACCCAGTCTTCACCCCTATTGTACAACATACCTCTATGAACATTTGCGTCCCCGAAGCTGCGCAGACGCGGGTATTAGCGTAAGTAACAAAAGGCCACAACTTCTCTCATTTCGCGAGCGTGTCGTGAAAATCCGAAGAAACTTTTTATCCGTTATTTCCAAGCTTATGTCGGTTAAGATGTGAGCTTTTAGCGGGAATGTATTTGACTCATGTGTAGTCATGGAAAGTCACTGCTTATATAGTGATTTTATTGACTTATGTACATACGAATAAATAAATAAACGAAAAATAAAAAATAAATTTATTTCTACAACTTCATACTACAGCATGTACGACAGGGGTTGAGGAATACGCCGGTTACATTAATCTAAATGTTGAAGCCTAGTGCTTAATGCAACTGCTATAGAAAATTATAATAATCAACAACAAAAAAAACTAACAGTAATATAATAAGAAGATAAGATAAAAACAATGTAATGTATGATAATAATGTACACACAAAACACTTACACAGGAAATAACAAACAGATAAAAGATCACAAAGGTACCGCTTATTTTATTTAGAAATCTCTTCCAGCGGACCTGCGACAGGATAGATAGACAAAAAACGTGACTACAGTGTGTAGAAACAATAAATTAAGCTTTAACTCAAACAAAATTGAATTAATCAGCATGGAATAAACAAAATATGTACAGCTAATAAAACATTTGTAACAGTCCCCCATCACACGTGCAGAATAAAGAGTACAGTCACGTACAATAATATATATACATTGTCACATTTTCTAAAATATGTGAACTTCACTATTTGCAAAAATAAGTGAACGAAAGTTTTGTCTAAATTACCTAACCATCAAACTGTGTCAAAACTGGATATACATTAGTTTCACAGTAATATAAACGAAACAAAATCAGTAAAAAGGATACACTTCCAATGTATTTTTTTCAGTATCCATGACAATTTCAATAACATGTATACAAAATGTATACATGTAATAGAAATTGTATACGTGTTATAGCAATTGTCACGGATACATTAAAATGACATTGAAAGTGTATATCTCCTTTTTCCTATTTTTAAACCCCGACCAAAAAAGAGGAGTGTTTTAAGTTTGACGTGTGTATCTCTGTATCTGTGGATCTGTGTTTTTGTGTGAATGTCTGTGGCATCGTAGATCTTAAAAGGATGAACCGATTTTGATTAAATTGGTTTCGTTTGAAAGGTGTTTTTTTTTAATCGAGAGTGTCTTTGGCTATGTTTCGAAAAAAATCTGCTCAGCCGTTCATCACCTCTTTTCTAGTTGATGAAGGGATTTAAAAAACTTCCACAGGTCTGGTTACTTGTCACCATGGGCATCGCCAGGGGGTGGGGGGAGGGTGTACCCCCCCCCCCTTATAGCTCGGGTTTTTTTAAATTTATAACTTTCCTTGTTTTCGTTAATTAGCGAGAAGAGGCGCAACACCGTGAAAAGTGGAATGCTAATGAAAGGAATGCCCATACCTAGGTAGTAGGCAGGTAGCAGGCAGGTGGTAGGCAGGTAGCAGGCCGGTATTAGGCAGGCAGTGGGCATGAAGTAGGCCGGTAGTAAGCAGGTAATAGGCAGGTAGTAGGCATGTAGGTGGCAGGTAGGAGGAAGGTAGTAGGCATGTATTAGGCAGGCAGCAGGTAGGCATTGGGCAGGAAGTAGGCAGGTAGTAGGCAGATAAAAGGCAGGTAGCAGGTAGGTAGTTGGCAGGGAGAAGCCAGGTAGTAGGCAGGTAGTAGACACGGTACGATATGGGACATTTTTGTTATTCATATTAAAACGATTTCAATAATACCTAATCACAATAACACAGGAAATATGTATATACTATTTAGCTATACTGCACGGCAACAAAAAACAACAGTAGGTAATGCGCGCCCTTCTGTATGAGTTGCAATGTTGCCGTAGGAATCTAATAACTCAATAGTTTTAGGACGGTAGACGGAAATAAAAACAGTCGACAGGCGAGTCAATGCCGCTCGCTGATGGCTACTAGCTACCTTACTATAACACAAATTAAGGATAAAAATCTAAAAACAAATAATGTAATAAGATCCACTAATTATGTATACTGATATTGTCGATTAGATAAAATCACAATTTAGGTTCCTTTTGAACCCAAATTGCGACTTATTTCCGAGCTTAAGCTGCTTGAAACTGCTACTTTGTAATTGTTTACATAATTTCGAAACTACACTGTAAACATATTATCGAAGTTTGTTTGGGTACAAAATTATGTAACTAACATTTAATACATATTTTTGATACTCTATAGTTGACGATATTTTGATAAAAATGTGTAGTTAATTTTGACACATTTTAACGTTCACATAAATATTGGACTCAGTTAGCATACTTTTCTTTGCGATTTAATGTTGTTGACATGAATTTGAATTTTAAGGGCGTTTCTATGTTATTAGACGTGACTGTACACTAAATTAGCTAATTAGTTTACTCTTTTATATTAATTTAGTTCCTCATCAATGCTCTTGAAACGAGACTAAAGGAAAACATCGAGAGGCAAGCTACATTTAAAATATTACAATTTATTTGAAACGCATGTAGGCTGTTGGCTGATCTTATCACTTAAAGCGGCTACTTATCTATGAAAGCTATGGGCTACTACATTGTGAAACAAATAAATTATTCGTTTTTAGGGTTCCGTAGCCGATTGGCAAAAAACGGAACCCTTATAGATTCGTCATGTCTGTCTGTCTGTCCGTCAGTATGTCACAGCCACTTTATTCCGAAACTATAAGAACTATACTGGTGAAACTTGGTAAGTAGATGTATTCTGTGAACCGCATTAAGATTTTCACACAAAAATACAAAGAAAAACAATAAATTTTGGGGGTTACCCATACTTAGAACTGAAACTCATTTTTTTTTTTTTATAAAGCTCATACGTGTGGGGTATCTATGGATAGGTCTTCAAAAAGATATAGAGGTTTCTAATATAATTTTTTTCTAAAGTGAATAGTTTGCGCGAGAGACACTTCCAAAGAGGTAAAATGTGTGTCCCCGTCCCCCTCTAATTTCTAAAGTAAGAGGATGAAAATTCTGAAAATATTTAGGATTATAGAACGTAAAAAAAAAATTCAATGAAAATTGGTTTGAATAACATAAATTATGATGTCTAGTTTTTGAGATATAGGACTTTTTCATCAAACTGCAGCATTAACTTTGTTTTTCATTAACATACTATGAAAAACAAATTTAGTTTTGCTTTGTTACATATAAAAATAATTTAATAATATTAAAAATATTTTATATTTTATTGTTTGGTGGTACGGAACCCTGTGTGCGTGTGAGTACGACACGCACTTGGCCGGTTTTAAACTGGTTACTAACACTATTATAAACACTGAAAACCGATTATTGCATATTTCACCGCTGTACGGCGCCGAAGTATCAGGAACTCAAAACAAATAGTAAACATGGTAAATATCCCGTTTTCATTGTAAATATAAGTAAATCAAAATCTTTTCTACACACTGTGTCTACATTTCTAATCCATCTTTCCACTCGTAGGTCTGCTGGAAGAAATTTCTTTAGAAATAAGCAGTACCTTTGTGCTCTTGAATCTTAATGTATTGTCCTGTTAAGTGTTATGTGTGTACAGTCAGCATCAAAAGTCGGTTAACACTTACAAATATTACACCAAGTTTTGTGTTGGTCAGTGTGATCTGATGTTATATTGTTTTGCGAATTTGTGTAACCATTGATGAAAATATTATTCCAGTCTGTTAATATGGATCGTTCTAAAACTAAGACGTCTTATAATTTTGGTTATGTAAAGCGACTTTTGCTGCTGACCGTATATAAAAAAATAAATAAATAGATTCTTCAATAATGGTTACACGTCTAATCCTCATGCCTTGGTCTCCACAATATTTACATTCGATTAAAGACAACCTTACCGCTACCACCCATCCTTTCCGCCACAAAACAACGAATGTTTGCACAAATATTTGCGCTAAACTGATGGAAACGGTTCCCAACTTTCCATTGTCTACTTTTCCATTATATCGTACAAGTTTACACACGAAAAGCCTCCTGTATCGTTGGCTACAAAGTTGGCGTCCAATATTTGCATACGGTAAGAGAACACTTGACGTGTATTGTACCTACATTATATTAATTAATGCAAATAAGTCTTGTTCGAGTAATGGATTGTATAATATTAACATTTATATTGTAGCACTCAGGAATATCAAATACATTAATGTTCATCTGTTCGGAATGGAACATTCTAGGCGCGTCTAGGTTTGTGAATTATGTTTGGAACTGTCTTTGCATTTTAAATGAAGAAGAATCTCGATTCCAGGCTTGTTTAGTTATTAGAGTGTGTCGTGTTGAATTATGGGTCTATTTTGTAACAGAATTACTACGGGAATAATTATGATAAATCTATACTTATGTTAATCCACTAAGCCTATGAATTGGGATGGTTCATTGCCATATAAATTTCAGACATAATTCAGTCCACCGAACAGCCATATTTCTTGAACAATAGGGGTGCGGACTGGGTAAAGAAAACGACATTCTATTTTGTCCGTCAGACAGGTAATACAAAAATATTAGACACGTATTTTTTGTTTTATCAAAATATCAATAAATTACTTAGTTAAAACTCATTAAAGTTGGAGAGTGGGGGCTTACTACGTCACAAGTAGGTATAAAACTTACCTACATGTGACGTCATGCGCCATTTCAACTCAATATATCTCCGTAATTTTATGACCACGTGAAAAAAGAAAAAATACGTGTCCAATATTTTTCAATAAACTACCCGATGGAGAAAAATTGGATTATCCCCTATTGTCAGGAACACTATGTAGTGCGCTGGACTGTGAAGAAGTAACGTTAAGGATATCATCAGAAATTGCCTAAACACACACAGTAGGCTCCTTGTTACCCCTTTTAATCAAGTTAGCTATGTCTTAGTCTAGTCTTCGTCATGTCAATTTCTGACGCTACAAGCCCGCGTTTATACACGGTGTAAATCACCTCATCACGAAGCCGTCAACCAAGCATTCTGTACATGAAACTAAGTAACTTTACGCAAAAATTATTGCTGGGAAACGACTTTTTTTTGGGGGGTGTAAAATCATGTTTTGTGGTAGAACTCAATGTAACGCACTCAAAACATTGTACTGATGGATGGATTGAATAGTACGGGAGTTGTGGAGGTGTTTAAAGTAAAAATCTTACATTAAAAACATGTATTTAAAAAAATACTTGGCAAAAAGTTGGAACTTTGACCCCTAATATCTCCGTAACTAGAAGGTTCCCAGGTATGGTGTAGAACAAAAAAATGATCGCAATGACAGGGAGAACCAGTGATGCTTTTCGGCTTCGTTAAGAGGTGTTTTACACCCTTTATACCAAATAATAAAACACATATTTACATTTTGTTTACTATCAATTTCCTCTCTCTTATCATTTTCACCTAAAACAAAATATCTGAAACAACATCAATACATGTTCATATGTTTTTGACTTGTCGCAAAAAAGTTGTGTATCTTACTTATATTTTGACAAGTCTTGCACAGAACCAATTTAGGTAAACATCACGTGAGCTGTTATTGTTACGATTGAAATACATTTTAAACTTTGACCAGAAGTTTTATTTCTGCAAGCAAACACATTGAAAGTAATAACAATCCCGGCAGTGATCTGCAGTGACCTATCTGGAAAGCTTTAAATCGATTGCGTACCCAAGTAGGCTGCTGCAAACATAATCTGGCAAAATGGGGTATTATTAATTCCTCCAACACCGAGTGCGAGTGCGGCGCTCCGCATCAAACTATGCACCACCACTTCTGTAGTGTCCAAGGTGTCCGTTTACCTGCACTCTCGACGACCTAAATAACTCATCTGACGCCGCAGTAAATGTGGCTACCTACTGGGCCCAAACTATATAACAAAGAAGTATCATCGATACGACAAGAAGAAGAAGTAATAAAAATAAAATAATGATAAATCTTTATCTCAAAAGGTAAAATACAATATGAATCTGAAATTAACAATGTAGGTATGTAATGTTAGATAATGTACTAGGATAATCCTGAATCACAGGGTGCAGGAGCTCGAACAGACAAGTAAAAAGTATTTGAGATTTTTGTCCCGATTTTTTTCTTCTCTTACAGTGACAAATGGTCACTTTCATATTTTATGGACAACACACACTTGGCCAAAAAATTAAGTAAGCATGAAAAAAAATTGTTATAAAAGCTTTAAAGTTTCCTAAGAAAGTTTCCTGGTATATCTTATCAATTCAGATTTTCTTTTGCTCGTTGCTGTCCAACTTAATACAATCACTCTGTAGGTCTAAAATTTAAAATGGACGATATCCAAACAAGACTCTACACTTTACTTCTTTCTTAAATATACTCGTAAGGTAAGCAAACAATCCTTATTATTAAAGTACTTGTGCAGACCTAAGCCAAAGTCCTCTAAAGCTTTTGCCACGATCATCTCGCTAGGGAAATATAAACGTTATGATACTTCTGCAAATGAATCGTTCTCTTTCATTATAAAAAAAAAGAATAAATGCTTTGCTTTAATGCAAGAAGGTAAAAGGTTTATTTTAAACTCTAGAGTATGCTTTTATTTCTGGCGTTCCCGTGTGTTAATTCGCGTACATATGGGAACTAACTACAAGAACGTTTAAAATGTAGCCTATTTACTAAAGTGAAGGAATTTTTGGAATCGGTTTAGTAGTTCCGATGATTACTCCCTACACACAGTCTTACAAATTTTAACTCTTTATAATATTATAAATATAGATAAAAATTTAGGTACTAAATTAGGGTGTCAAATATTGGAATCTGAGAATTAGTATGAAAAAGTATTGACTAATTTAGTATCTACGTGGTAATTTGATGTCTGAGATCATTCAGAGAGATATGTTAAACTAAAATGAAGCGAAAATATGTGATTCTCTGGAAAAAGTAGACTTGCGTGGATTACAGCCCACTCCCCCTCAAAAAGCCTATTATATTTCCCAGCAGTGTGAACAATACGGGTTGTTCAATTAATTCAGCTGAAAAAGGTAGCAACACACACATTATCAACATTTTTAACACACTACTCCCATACCACAAATTAATGACTCCCGTCCAATCATCATCCATTCACAATTTACCTGAAACTATGAATACATTGCGGGTCACACGTGTGGATTAACACAAGCCGACGAAATAAGCCGTCAATAAAGCACACACATGATACAATTCCAGCCTAGATGACAGGTCTGCTACACAATTCCATTTCGGCAAAAATTAAAGCCACGGATTTGTGAAATGAGTGAAGGTTGGATTTTGTCACAGCGGTATAGTCAAATTGATCGTACTGTTTATTACTGTTATTTTAGAGCGTGTAGCCATGAAATACTTGGCCAAGCCAAGTTTTTGAGCGTCATTTCAAGATCGGGCCCCGTTTTTCGTTTTTTTTTTTACCGGCAAGAATTTCATAGTAGCTGTCCGAAGCCTGGCAAATTCCAAGGATGGGTCTATTGACCCATCCTTGTCGCGTGTCGTGGATTCGATCCCCGCACGGAACAAATATTTGTATGACCTACAAGTAGTTGTTGCAGTTCTGGCTGTTTGTGTATGTGAGTTTAAATGTTTGTAAACGCAGCCACGATACAGAAGTAATTTCTAGTGTGGGGCAAGGTTAAAAAAAAAAAACAAAAGACGTCGGCGTGATGTTTCATCAGTGTTGAAACCTCGCATTAGGCTCACTGTGTTATTCCCAGCGACATCACATATTCACATCGCAATTTTTTCCTATAATCGGAGATGAATGGCAACGCAGTGGCTAGTGGGTCTCGTTGCATGAATAAATGAGATGGCCAGTGATTGTGCCTGAATAATTCAGTAGGGTACTCTTTTTTCTCCCACCGTCGAAATACTCATTCGCTATTCAATATTGTAATCTTCCACTGCTGAATTTAATATAGACTGTACCGCGCTTGATTTTGAATTCGTCTGTAAAAAATAAGGACCGGTTTTTTTGTTTTTTTTTTTTGGGTTCTTAAGTCCTTTTTCATGTTGCGGTCGGATTTGAACGATTCTTTTTTAGTCCGTTCTGAGTGGTTTGTTATGAACTGTGTATTATTTAGGAGATATTAATAGCATGGTCCAATCTTCTATTCATATCTCTTTAATAATCTAGAACTACACATTTTGTTTGTTGAAAGAAATACGTCGTTTTAATATGTATAAAAGAAATAACATACATTTATTTAGCGTAGACTTTAAGGCACAACATTTATAAAATAAATATACAATGTTGTAACAAATTAAAACTTAAATTACTTTGATAAGTTTTCATGATTAAATTTACCCACCTAGTTAAGTCTAACTGGCATTGTAAACCATTTCCCAAATCGGAGAACTCAAATAGACAACACTCACAAACAGTGCTACAGTATACACGCTACGGTGCTACGCGCTACGCCGCTACGAAATCGCTACGCCATAACAAATTATGAAGACAAAGTTTAAATGCATTCAGGGGCCCTGTAATATCCACTTTGACAGTACCATATATATGTGTCTATTTGTGTACATTGTACATGCATGATATACACGTTGTTTACATAGATACAAACAGTTCGATACATCGTTACGAGGCTTAGTCGCATTACTAATTGAATTCTATGATATATGGATCGTGTTCCACCTCTATTTGTATTATAGAGATGTGCAATAATGTATGGAGCGATGCTATGTGGTTGTCGAGTTTTTAGCGATTTAGTGTTAAATATACATCATCTGCCTAGCCTTTTCCCAAACTATCTTGGGGTCGGCTTCCAGTCTAACCGGATGCAGCTGAGTACCAGTATTTTATATGAACCGTCTGCCTATCTGACCTCCACAACCCAGTAACTGGGTAATACGATACCCCTTAGTAAGACTGGATGTCAGACTTTAGGCTTCTGACTACTCATAACGACTATCAAAGATCTACAAATGACAGCCGGGACCAACGGTTTAACGTGCTTTCCGACGATGGAAACTCGGTATGTAATTATGGTCATCCATCCACGGACCAACCTCGGCAAGCACGACTTAACCTTAAAGATCAACCCGTGCGGCTGTTATTACTTAGCCACGAGCTCCTCTTAGTTTTAAATAAACATGAGTTGATTATTGTGTATGTCTTTCTTCAGTGGGCAGAACTGTGCAAAAAGACGGACGGCAAACGGACTGCAGACCTCGTGTTATATGTACTACAACCGCTTGTAGGCATAAGATGCAATACCAATTAAAGTCATACACAAATTCCCGTCCCATACACAAAGCTGGAATGTCTCGTGTGCCTGTAATTACACAAATACCCAAATCCTGCAAGCTGCAACATAGCAACGCTGCTTGACTGCATACACAAATATGGTGGTAGTACTTTGGTGGATGAGATCCTTCACAAATATAATCATTACTTTAATATTTTAATTTGCAGTTTTTTTGTGTTATTGTTATTTTTGCAGTGATAGTCTAGTGTTATGACCGTCGGACTGATAAGTCACAGGTCACGAGTTCGAACCCGAGGCACACACATTAGATTTTTCGGATTCATGTGCGTATTGTATAATTATCACTAACTTCGGTGATGGAAAACATCGTGAGGGAACCAAACATGCCTGAGAGGTATTTGTCGAAGGTATGTAAAGCCAAATCAGAGGCCCATGGCGCCTTAAAATCTTAAACTAGGCTAGTCGAAAACGAAAAGAATTATGTTGGGTCCGGTCATTAGTACGGACAGAAAATGAATCGGCAAGCGCGCCAAAAGTGGCATCAGGCGACCTACTTACCAGTCTACCCAGTACCCACACCTAAGCGTGCTTCTACAGAGTCGTGATGTTTTCGAGCTCACTGCGAGGAGGACAATCAGTGTCTGATCGCGGCGTAGTCAAGACGTCCCGGAACTGTACCCCGATTCATGGTGCCTAGTGTTATTGTGTTGGATTGTAATTTCAAGTAAT
Organism: Cerastis leucographa; assembly: GCA_963082945.1. Classification (NCBI taxonomy): domain Eukaryota; kingdom Metazoa; phylum Arthropoda; class Insecta; order Lepidoptera; family Noctuidae; genus Cerastis; species Cerastis leucographa. The sequence continues at coordinate 19,052,480 of OY720354.1, forward strand.
TTGTTAGTTCGATGAAAGCAGTGTACCGTGTGTAGTGTGTTTTAATATTGCGAAACTCATGTTCTCCCCACATGATGACAAATAAATAAATCACCGCATTACGACATATATAATTTTACCCAGTATAATGTCCCAGTTAGGTTATCAAATTACTACCTATCTTATACTGTAGTTTCTCAGAGACATGTGCGTCAACGCACGGGTCTCATCTCCTAATATGGCATTGTGCTGATGGATGCATTGGAAAGCACAAGTCGTGGAGGAATTTAAAGTAAACTTATAACAAGAAAACTTGTCTCCCAATATCTGCGTTACTAGAAGGTTCCCAGGTATGGTCTAGAACAATAAAATGATTAATTACTATTAATTATCCGGTTTCGTTTATGGTAGCGTTTCCCAAGTGGTGGGTCGCGACCCGGTACCGGACCATCAAAATAAAAAAAAAAACCGGGTCGCAGCATTACGGCCTTTAAAAAAAAATTCAAACTTAATGCACTAGTAAAGAACTGTATAAAGTCGGGCTTATTGCCTTGAGCATTTTCTCCAAGTCCACCTTATAAAAAATTGCTCCATCCGCACAAAATAGGCAATTAAATACCGATCTATTTTACTTAATGAAATCAGTGGGGGAAGAGGTTTTAAAGTATTGAGTGGGTCACTAAGGTCCAGTGTGACATTTACCGGGCCATGGCAGAATAATGTTTGGGAAACACAAGTTTATGGTACTTTTATACCCATCATGATGTGATCCACCTAACCCTCAATGTCTTTTGGATTGTATAAAAGGTGCTAAGTGGACAAACAGACTGACACAAAAATCTACTTTTTATACTATGTTAAGGTTCTCTTTAGCACTTAAAATCTAAGTACAAACAAACACCACCGCTCTCATAAAACACTTAGCGAATACATCACGCGACTTCCTCCACCAATAATGGCGGACCCTTGCAGCGCTTGACCGCTTTCTATCGCTTCCTGTCGCTGCCCGTAAATCAGCTTACGTTCACCATTCATCGCTTTTTGCTGGAAGGAATGCGTGTCACGATTCATTTGTTTTTCTGTTAGGGTTGGCTAGGTTTTATGGTAGACTATATTCTTAGGTTTTTCTGAAAATGTTGGTAGGGTTTAATATTGTATTGATGAGAATTAAATGTTGTCACCTAAACATTAAATAGGGGACCCGACTGGGTAAAGAAAACGACATTCTATTTTGTCCGTCAGACAGGTAATACAAAAATATTACACACGTATTTTTTGTTTTATCAAAATATCAAAAAATTACTTAGTTAAAACTCATTAAAGTTGGAGAGTGGGAGCTTATTACGTCACAAGTAGGTATAAAACTTACCCACATGTGACGTCATGCGCCATTTCAACTCAATATATCTCCGTAATTTTATGACCACGTGAAAAAAGAAAAAATACGTGTCCAATACTTTTCAATAAACTACCCGACGGACAAAGAAAAAAAAAGTTTGATTATCCCCTATTGTTGGTGTGGAAGATATGTTGTGGTCGGCTTCCAGTGTAACTGGATGCAGCTGAATACCAGTATTTCATATGGAGCGACTACCTATCTGACCTCCACAACCCAGTTAGTACTGGGTAATAAGATACCTATTGGTAAGACTGGAAAAGAACTTGTGTAAGCGTGGTAAAACCTTTTCTTCCATTTTCATACATTAACTTTCTGGGTCACTCATCAAAGTCAAATCTATTGCCCATATAATACAAAACAAGTATGTAGGTACTGTCAACTACACTTCTGCTTAATAGTAATTCAAGGATGTATTGTTTTACCCTTAAGAAAATTCTACGATTGTGATCGAAATTCGTAAACAAAAAAAAAACAAGTTTCTTTTTCTCTTCCACAAATAAAGACAATCAGTACTTATAGCTAAGTTTTATAACATAAACATACATACAGGATAAAGTATTCTATTTGTGAGAGACTGGCGCCTATACTAAGTCGAGGTTTATATTTTAGGACACCAGCTCCCCCCCACTAAGATATACGGTAGGAAAAAACTAAAGCATGGCTCCCCGGGCATAACCTTTAACAGAAACTAGTGGCCTATTTCCTGCCATCGCCATCCCTTCAGCATAAAACTCGTTAGTTTTTCTTCTCAATAACCTCTTAGAAATTGCAAACTTATACGTTTTCCTTCCTCCGCATAAATCAAACAGTTCTCCATTCATCGCTTTTTGCTTTAGGAAACGAAAAATCTGAATGAGGTTTTTCAAGACGGACTACTGTTGTGTTAGAGCGAAATCAGTATGTTTTTTTTATAACAGTTATGGATACTTTTTATAAATTTAAAAAAGAAGGTATTATATAAAGGTATTTATTTTGTATTTATTATCTCTGATTATTGAATTACTAACATTATTTTTAAGTGTGTCTACTAACAAAATTATGGATCATTGTGTCTGAAAATAAATGAATTATTATTACTATCTCCTTTATTCATTTATCATCTTATCTTTTATATTTTTACATATTTCTTATAAAAAAAAAAAAAAAAATATTATAAATTATTATTATAGAATACCTTTGGGTCTTTTTTGATTTTTTTGTAAATAATTGGTAGCTTGGTATTCGTATTTCAATGCTTAAGTAGGGGTTTCTTCTTCAAGTATTGCAAAGTTATATGACTAATGGCCATTTACTTGACAATGCTTTGGCGTCTTCGGACTGTCTGTGAATGTTATAAAAGAATTCATTCTTAATATTTTAATGCGAAAGTCACTCTGTTTGTTTGTTTGTATGTTTTTTGTTTGTATGTATGTTTGTTTTTATGTCTGTTTGTTACCCTTTCACGGCTAAACGGTTGATCGGATCTTAATTAAATTTGGCAAGAAGATAGATTTCAACCCGGGAAAGGACATAGGTTATATATCATCACGCTATGACCAATAGGAGGGAACAGCTATGAAAAATCTTGCGAAAACGGGGAAAATCCCACGCAGATAAATCTCTGTGTATGGTATTAGGTCCTGTCCTCGGCATTGTTCCCGGATTTGATGCGACTCGTTCCCTTCCTGTGATGACCGTGACTCCGCAAGTCGCATCGAGGTGACATGTGGCCATGTTTTATACAACTTTTTAATTGGTTTTCTCCATAATCTGTATTGCAAGACACGTCATGTCGTTTAAGAGCTTAGCTTGTATCCAACGGAGGAATATAAACGACAACAGGCAGCCTTAGCCGTCTTAATATTGTTGATCATTTGTTTGAAAAACCGTTTTAATTAAGATTGAAGATTACATACGCCTGTAATCCTCGAAGAGTTAGGCAGAGATGTACCTAATAGTACACCCAAATTTTGCCAGTTATGTTTAAGTCCCATGTAATAGGGGTAAACCTATTGCCATCAACCGGGCACACATCGAGACTCCATGGCTCCTAATAGAAAAACCCTAATAAAAAATTGCCCTTTGCCCGACCCGAGAATCGAACCCAAGACCTCAGGCTCAGGACTCGCGCTTTCGACCACTACACCAGGCCTGGCCACCTGACGCAGTCAGTAGTCATACCTGCTGGCCTACTATGACGTCTTAAAGCAGTATTGTTTTACTCTTTTTCCAGTGTGCGAAAGAGACGGAGCTATACAGGATGTCTAGACATCACCATCTCTTTCCCACACTGGAAAAGAATTAAAACAATAATGTTTTAACACATTATGGTAGGCAACCTGATCTTAAATGAAGATGGAGGCAATTCTAGTTTAGCGTACTATGTTTTGTTCTCCATACCCTTTCTATCACTCTGAAATTAGAAACACGAAATAAATAAACAAACGGGCTCTAAAACGCGCCATAAATTTCCGGATTTCGATTAAAAATTCCATTCCTGCTATATCTTGGAGGCGGCCGGCGTCCGGTGCCGGGTGACACCGTAAAACCGGCCGTTTTACGCCCACGCGCCGGCTGTATCACTTGACTCGTAAATACATCGATGCTAGCTTAACCTTTAATTTGGAGAACTATTCTGAAATGTTAAAATGGTAACAAAAATTGGGGCTATTAGCCAACAAACAGGAGATAATAAATGTTACTAGCTACTGCCCGCGACTTCGTTCGCGTGGCCTTTTTTTATGGGTATGAAAAATAGGTGTTGGCCGATTCTCAGACCTACCCGATATGCACACAAAATTTCATACAAATCGGTTCAGCCGTTTCGGAGGACACGAGAATTTTATACATATGTAAGATTATGGTTCATAAGTAAGCCAAGTCCTCTTCTTTCTTTCTGTATTTTTTTTTTGTAAAAGAAACTCAATGATAAATAGAAAGCCACCAAGGGGAATACGACCTTATTACTAATATTCATATGATTTAGGAAAAACTAAAAATTTGGCAGCCCAAGTTAATTTAGGAACAGTCACATGTGGTGTAGATATACCAATAAGTTTACGTTATTTTTGATTGGTCTTGAAACAGATGCCTGTATCATCGTTGGGCGACCCCAACATAGTTTGGGAAAAGGCTAAAAAAATAGTGCGTGAAGTCCCTCCGAAACTTCGTAATACTACACGCATGCGTTCGAGTGCCACGTATTTACTCTCGCTCTGTCTCTTTCTATTCCCCCACCCCAGAAGCGTTGAACGTTTAACGAAACAGTACTTTCATATCCCTGCCATGGTAGCGTTAAACGTTTAACGCAACCTTGTTGGAAGTCGCATAAGAAGTTTCACTTCAAAAAGAACGTGTTTTACTGATCTTGCACAATTTTCATTCTGTATACAGGCATCGTTGGAGGAGCTCGTGGCTAAATAATAACAGCTGCACGGGTCGATCTTTAAAGTTAAGCCGTGCTTGCCGAGGTTGGTCCGTGGATGGGTGACGATAATTACATACCGAGTTTCCTCCGTGCCTCGGAAAGCACGTTAAGTCATTGGTCCCGGTTGTCTTTTGTAGATCTTTGATAGTCGTTACAAGTAGTCAGAAGCCGAAAAGTCTGACATCCAGTCTTACCAAGGGGTTTCGTATTACCCAGTTACTGGGTTGTGGAGATCAGATAGGCAGTCGCTATAAGTAAAAACTGGTACACAGCTGCATCTGGTTGGACTGGAGGCCGGCTCCAAGATAGTTTGGGAAAAGGCTAGGAAGATGATGACATTAGAATCCTTAGCATTGTCAAGCACAGAATATAGGTCACATACGTAACTACGTTTAATTTTCGTTCGTTGTCGAAGTTACGTTTCGGAGAAAGAGAGTAGACCTCCTGGTTCGAGCTACGGGCCGTTCCCGACGGATTACAGACGTTTTACAGCAGGTACTTGAACTGCGAAACACGTATTTATTTGTCTTATTCAATGCTCTTGTGACCTAAAGGCTAGCCACCATTTTAGCTGTGAAAATTACAGGCACATAAAAGTTTTAAATGTCTTGCGAGTAACAGAATGAGTATTATATAACACTCGCCCGCGACTTCATCCGCGAAAATTGTGATATAATATATTCTATGTTTTTCGGTAAAGATGTAGCTTTCTTGTGGAATGAAGAATTTTTCGAATCAGTTTAGTAGTTTTTAAGTTAAATCGTAACAAACAAACAAGCTTTCCTCTTTATAATATTACTAGCTGTCCCGCGCAACTTCGTCTGTGTCACATTTTCCCGTTTTCGCAACATTTTTCATTGCTGCTCCGCTCCTATTGGTCGTAGCGTGATGATATATAGCCTATGTCCTTCCTCAGGTTAAAATCTATCTTCTTGCCAAATTTCATTAAGATCCGATCAGCCGTTTAGTCGTGAAAAGGTAACAAACAAACTTACTTTCGCATTTACAATATTAGTCAGGATTAGTTTAGACTAGCTGTGCCCGCGATTAGTATTTTTTTGTAAATAGAAGGAGCCTAAGTTACTCCTTATTACATCAGCTATCTGCCAGTGAAAGTCCCGTCAAAATCGATCCAGCCGTTCCAGAGTTTAGCCAGACAGACGAAAATTGTAAAAATGTTATTTTGGTATATGTACCGTATATTCATTCATATGCATGAAGTAAAAAGCGGTTATTTTAATATTACAAACAGACACTTCAATTTTATTTAATTGTTTAGATGTATAGATATAGATACATAAACTCACGCCTTGTTCAACATGGGGGTAGGCAGAAATCACAGAAGGGCACCTGCTGTGATTCAAACATAATACTTTTGCCTCGTCCACATCATACATCTGATCATACGCACGCTGTTTGCTAGTACTTCACATCTAACCTTTCCGAAGAACATTATATTTCGCATTAGTGAGTGAGAAAACCTCAAACAAATTGGACAAAACCCTAAAACTCTGCTTACAGTATTGAAAACATCATCATCATCATCATCAGCCTATATTGTTCCCACTGCTGGGACGCAGGCCTCCTCTCTATGACAGGGAATGGGCTGTAATCCACCACGCGGGCCCAGTGCGGGTTGGTAGATGTCACATGTCTTCGATTTTTTTGTTCTAGGACATGCCGGTTTCCTCACGATGTTTTCCTTCACCGTTTTGAGAGCAGCGGTGAAGAAATAAATTACACAAAGTAATGCGCCTGTCTGGGTTCGAACCTACGACTTACTGCTCGTAAGTCGGGGCTGCTACCACTGGGCCACCACTGCTCTATTGAAAACATAAGTAATATTATCTTATCGGGGGCATATTATGAGAGTAGCGTTGACCCAGTGATGGCAGCCCCGACTTAGCTACGAGCATTAAGCCGTTAGTTCAAACCCAGGCAGGCGCATTACTTCGAGTAATTTATTTTATTTACCGCTGCCCTCAAAAACTGTGAAGGAAAACATCGAAAGAAAACCGGCATGTATTAGAACTAAAAAATCGAAGACATGTGACATCTACCAAGCCGCACTGGGCCCGCGTCTTGGATTACAGCCCACTCCATCTCATAGAGAGGAGACTTGTGTCCCAGCAGAGGGAACATTACAGGCTGATGATAATGATGATGATCTTAGTGGGAAATCCACGGCTATATAAAGTCACGTCTGAAGCCAATCACGTAACAAAATGAAGGTGACCGTGTCGGCATATTATAGCGCCGTCACTAATACGAATTAACTTCATTCCATCAGACTTCATTATTAGACACCAACAGCATTAACACGGTAACACCTTAATGTTCTGTTCGTCTCCTGAATAAAACATAGCGTTATATTCGAAATGCTATAACTACGTACGCACGACCAAGCAAGCTATAAAAACCAGTATATACAGAAAGAGAGGTCATGTTATACTGGAAATGTAATTCTTGATGTGTGATTAGCTATCCAATAAAGGAGTCTTTTAATTAAGGCATATTGCTTTTGGAAATAGTTTCAACCGAGGTACGTAGGGTATAATACAACGTATAATTTTTGGGTGTTGCCGCAAAAAATAGATATTTGTTAAAGAGCCTGTAAATCGAATGGAGGAGCTCGTGGCTAAATAATAACAGCCGCACGGGTCGATCTTTAAGGTAAAGCCGCGCTTGCCTAGGTTGGTCTGTTAATGGATGGCTGACCACGGTGTTACAAATAGTCAGTGGCCCGAAAGTCTGATAGCCAGTCTTACCACGGGGTATCATATTACCCAGTACTAATTCGGATGTGGAGGTCAGATAGGCAGTCATTCCATGTAAAATAAAGGTATTCACCTCCTTCCGGTTAGACTGGAAGGCGATCCCCAACGAAGTTCGGAAAAGAAAATCGAAGATAAATCGAATGCTGGCAAAATGTCACACAACACATCGGTTAAAATGAGTAACAGACATTAAGTTCCATTCGCTTCAGAATAATATTAGAGCACAAGCTATCAATTTTGCTTACATTTTTATGTCAGTATCTTGTCTTCACGATATTTTAGTCGAACATAATTTTACACTCAGGCATGGCATAATCAGAAAATCTTTATTATTCCTTACATTGGAATCCTTAGCTCGTGGCTAAATAATACCAGCTGCACGGGTCGATCTTTAAAGATAAGCCGAGCTTGCCGAGGTTGGTCCGTGGATGGGTGACCATAATTACATACCGAGTTTCCTTCGTGTCTCGGAAAGCACGAGCCGTTGGTCCCGGCTGTTATTTGCAGATCTTTGACAGCCGTTAAGAGTAATCAGCAGCCAAAAGTCTGACATCCAGTCTTACCAAGGCGTATCGTATTACCCAGTAACTGGGTTGTGGAGGTCTGATAGGCAGTCGCTTCATGTAAAATACTGGTATTCAGCTGTATCGGGTTACACTGGAAGCCGACCCCAAGATAGTTTGGGAAAAGGCTAGGCAGATGATGACATTGGAATCCTTAACATATTGTCAAGAACACCTTAAATGTTCTGAACATATAATATAGGTCACATAATAAAACATTAAACTAGGACAAATAAACTGGAATTATACAGACAAATATATTTCCTGTGCACCAAATATCCACTATAATACATCAGATAAAACCGCCCACTTGAATTTAAACAAATGGCCGACAAACTATAAATATTTGTGAACCATTACTGCTGTTGTTAGCGTTATTACAAGTAAGACACATGATCTATGTGTAACTGAAACGTTGCAACGCGAAAATGCCGTCCAAATAGTTCAGCGTAAATTTAACAAATGGGATTGGCCGCGGGTTGCATTGCAATGCGGGGTCTGGGCCAAGTTGAATGAGGAAATGTTTTAAAGTCTACATAAATTGTTAATGTTGGCCGTACATTTGTGGCACACTTCGAGGTTTAGAAGGTATCGGTATGTACATACAGAACTATTACCAGCTGAACCCTTATTCTTGTGAAATCTAGATCTTCCTGTAGAATTTAGAACTACACGCCGCTATAAATTCTTCAAATGGGAACAGTCGCAGTAAACATTATGTATTGTAACGTAATTCGTGTTATAATGTTATTATGATTCTGCTAATGTGGCCTATTAGGCCCGCAGCTAAAGTAAATCACTACTTTACGTGCACCGTTTGCTGTGTCAGTCTCATTCCAAAGCTCACTATGACACCGCACACCAAAGCGCTCAAAAACCACCCTAGAAAGCTATCGAATGCAGTCCCTGTGGCCAAAATAGGCTATATAGCATCATCATGACCTCATCTTAACACTGCTGCTGGCGTACCAGGACGTCTTAAAGCAGTATTGTTTTACTCTTATTCCCGTGTGGGAAAGAGACGGTACTGTCTAAAACCCATCGATGTTCCTTTTTAGCCCTTTGTTTTCCAGGCCCACGGTATCTCTTTCGAACAGTCCCGTAGCCCTGGCAGACATCAGCCTCACTAACTTATCTGTCTATTAGATAAGGTTTTGACAGAAACTTAACCGTGTTTTCCTTTTCCTCCGTGTGTTTCAGCGAGTCTGAAAAATAAAAGAAAATAAATAAACAACTAAACCCATTGACCAACATAGCCCAGAATTCAATGGTAGGAAAAAAAACACCCCATTACAAATACAGTAAGATTTAATAATATGCTAAAAAAAAATAAGTGGACATACAAAAAACCCTTGAGCAAAATCGTTCAACCGGAATTCTATAGAAATCCAAACATCTTGAAGGCTCCATTAAAACTCTTCCGTCCATACGTAGGACCAAACAACAAAAGTCCGCGGCTTTTCACGCACATTCAACAATTCAAGTGATTTATACAAGCAGTAAACTAAGTCGGGGAGGCGCTGTACCCCAGTAACTGCGGCGACGAGCGATATAACACACCACTTCTGAGCTTTAACCCCCTTTTGTTTTATTGTTTATTTTATTTAAGAGGCTGCGGTATTACTCTTGGTCATTGTAATGTGTCTTCGTTGGTATGAGGGTGTGAACTAAGCTGGGGTATCTTTTTACCCCGTGCGTTTTGTTACCTTATCAAGGAAGGTTAACTGCTGTATATTGTATTGTATGCTTTAGCAAAACATAACATCACGCCTGCAATCCTTGAAAGATTAGGCAGAAGAGTACCACCTGTTTTTTTTTCTTTTTTTGTGCAAGACTAATAAACAGTTTTTCTTTCAACTTAATACTCGTAGTGCCTTCACCCAAATTTTGCCAGTTATGTTGAAGACAAATGTAATAGGGGGCAAGCCTATTGCCATGAACGCGGCCCAAATCGAGACTCCGTAGCTCCTACTGAGAAATTCCTGACGGAAATACTCAATGTCACTTTGCCCTACCTGGGAATCGAGCCCAGGACCTCATGCTCAGTTGTCTCGCTTACGTTCACTAGACCAACGAGGCAGTATTTATTTATTACTAGCTGTCCCGCGCAACTACGTCTGCGTCACATTTTCCCCGTTTTAGCAACATTTTTCATTGCTGCTCCGCTCCTATTGGTCGTAGCGTGATGATATATAGCCTATGTCCTTCCCCAGGTTGAAATCTATCTTCTTGCCAAATTTCATTAAGATCCGATCACCCGTTTAGTCGTGAAAAGGTAACAAACAAACATACAAACAGAGTGACTTTCGCATTTATAATATTAGTATGGATTATTATATGATTATTATATTGTCCCACTGCAGGGCAAAGGCCTCCCTTCCCTCCTTCCACTTTCGTCTAGTGTGATTGTAGGCCAATCCTTAGAGAAAGAGTCCAACTCATCCCGCCATCTCCTCCTGGACCTGCCGCGTTGTCGTTTCTTGCTATCTGGTATCCATTGAGTGGTTATTTTTGCCCATTGCACTTCCGACATGCGGCAGATGTGACCAGCCCAGTTCCACTTCAACTTAGCAGCAGTAAAGCCAGCATCCGCTGTTTGGGTTTTGGAGACAGTATTTGTGTGCTTTAATTTGGGTCAAAAAAATTGTGTGGTGTTATACTTTTCCGAAGTTGGAAGAGAAAAAAGGCCAGCTTTTCTATGATAAAAAATATACATAAAATTTGTAAAGCTAGATATTCTTCTTTTTGTAAAAAGCTAGATATTCATTTAAATTTCAGATTAATCGGTTGACAGGAAGAGGGTGAAATTTGAATTACTAAACTTGACCCAAGAATAAATAAAACATACGGGGTGAGCTAAATAAAACCGTTTAAAAAAGAAGCATTTATTAACAAGGCCCACACACTATCGAAACCGATCCATAAATTAGACAATTAGTTCCACTGGGGATGTAACTCAGTGGTAGAGTGTCTGCTTCGCATGCTGAAAGTCCTGGGTTCAAATCCCAGCATCTCCAAATTGTTTTTTTAGTATTGTACATAGAAATCATTTTTTATCTCTTTTTGTATGTTTTTGGGTATTTTCCGACTTTTCATTACGATTTTTTTTATAAGCATGTTGCTAAGGTAACTTATACTCGATTTTAATGTTATTGATAATAATACAATGAACATAGACATAACAAGGATCCTATACATAAAAATTGTAAAGCTAGATATTCTTCTTTTTGTAAAAAGCTAGATATTCTTCGTTTTTCTGTTTGTCTGTCGTTTTGTAGTAAGCAACGACTTATTGTCGGGCCTACGTTGTCCTCTCATACTTATGTGCCAACGCTTTAACATAGAAACATTGTAGAGCCAAATGATTTTAAAAGAGTAACCATGGAGTTTCTTGCCGGTCCTTCTCCATAGGAAACGACCAACACGAACCGTGCACCTTTTTGTCGACGTTCTACAAGTGCCCATGTAGGCCTATGTGAAATAAAAATATTTTGATTTTGATATTTCTGATAATAGCACAATTTCAAGAATATCAAATCATTTTCATCAGCTTTTTCGAAAAATTAACCGTGATCCTATAGCTAGTTTTTAACACTAACAAAACCTACTCGATAATCCTAAGTAAACTGGCATAATTTTGTTTCCCGTTTGTCCACCAAAAGGCGCTAGTTCAGTTTCGGTACAAATTGAAGTTTATGTTAACACGATCCAAAAGTAATAAAATCTCGCTTAAAGCCCTCATGTAAAAGTTGTTTCCATGAGAGAAACAAATAAGTACTTTTCCATTACTTTCCCGATCTTCTCTTACTCTTCCGTATTTTCGACTCACCTGTACTTTCAACAAACACATTCAACTTCTGTAGAGCAAAGCTCTCAACAATACGTCTATACTCCCATCAGAATTGTTTCCAAAAATGCAATCGTGAACAAAATGAAAACTGACAAACTTTGCGCTTAAGAACTTTCAACTTGCCTGTACGACTGTGCCCTCCGGTTGTACTCGTATTGTGAGAGAATGAATTGTGACGGGATTTTCACTTTTGTGTGTTGACAGTACATGTAGTAGGTGAACAAGAATAGTACATTTGGGCGAATTTAGTTACTATTTAGTGATTTTCACATTGACACACACTTCAATTTGTCGTGATGCAGGCTGTAGAATTTTATATATCGGGGAGACCGGGTACAAAAGTAACGGCGGGTCAAAAGTAACAAACGTTCTGTAGGTTTATTAAATGGTCGAAACGCCGCCCCGCTACCGTCGCGTCAGGAGATAGCCAGCGACGATCCCCCCGCTTGCATTTAGTCGCCGCACACGCTTCGTGCCGTAAATTTGTGCTAGAGGACGCCATGTGATTTTACGATCGAAAAGTAAGTTTTTTGACATTTATTCCTTTAGTGGTTACGTAGTATTAAAATGATGGTATCAATGTGACTATTTGCAGTGTAATTCTTGATTAGATTGTTTACACAGTCTTGTTATTGATTTTGGAATAGCAGGTTCCATTTTTATGTTGGCATTCATGAATTAACACGGGGTTGGGTACAAAAGTAACATAGCGCTACGAGTACAAAAGTAACATGTTACTTTTGTCCCCATGATGTAATGAGTATGATTCACTTATTTTTAAGTTAATTATTAGTTTTTTTTTTACCATCAGAAAGCCGCGACAGCGAGTGAGAAAGACATAAACAATTCATCTGAAGATGAAATTTGCTTTTTTCTTGTGTGTTTAGAGTCTTTTAGCAATAGTCGGCGAACCGAGCAGTGGATAAAATGTATTGAATGCAAAAAATGGTCAGATGTTGCATGCATCAATAATGATGCGACCAATGTGTGCCTGTGTTGCGTCTGATTAATCTAGGGAACTGAATCTTATAAAAGTAGAGAAGTCAATAACTGTTTTGTTTTGTTTATATTTTATACGCATAAAAGAAGCACTATTAATAATATGTTAAAAGTACAAAAAAACATTTGTGTTATTAAAACACGTTTTTCAAATAAATAAGTTGATTTGATATGACATTTCGAATTTATTACATACATACACGTTAATCATGTTACTTCCGACCCACACCGTGTTACTTTCGCCCTGACCTCGGGGTCGAAAGTAACAACCGCCACTTTAAAAAAAAAAACTCTGTAATTAACAGTAAACAACAAATAATAAGCTAAATTTAGATACATATTTGTAGAGCACAATCGAAATTTATATGTGGCTATATTCATTTCATCAAAAATATGAAAAATAGCTAGAAACCAGTGTCAAAGTACAAAGTGTTACGTTTGTACCCGGCCTCCCCTCATCATCATCATCATCATCAGCCTATAATGTTCCCACTGCTGGGACACAGGCCTCTTCTCTATAAGAGGGAGTAGGATGTCATCCATGTATGCGGGTTGGTAGATATCACATGTCTTCGAATTTTTAGTTCTAGGACATGCCGGTTTCCGCACGATGTTTTTCTTCACCGCTTTTGAGGGCAGCGGTGATGAAATAAATTACACAAAGTAATGCGCCTGCCTGGGTTCGAACCCACGGCTTACTGCTCGTAAGTCGGGGCTGCCACCACTGAACCACCGCTGCTCTGCATTTTATACATTTGAATCTTATTTACACGGACAGTTTAAGTTTCTAGTAAATTCTATAAACTATGTTGTTCGTTGGTCTAGTCTTCACAAACGCTACCGCTGAGCATGGCGTCCTAGGTGAGATTCCCAGTTTAAGCAGCTGGAAGGTTTTTCGGGATTTAAGTGACATAATTTGTGTACTGTAGGAACACCTCTACTGGACTCTTCGGAGACTACTTCGCCTTGGTTAGTAATGTTAAATAGACAAAATCTGGCCAAGTGCGAGTTGGACTCGCGCACGAAGGGTTCCGTACCATTATTTATAAAAACGTGCAAAATAATGACTTTTTTGTATGGGAGCCCCCTTAAATATTTATTTTCTTCTGTTTTTAGTATTTTTTGTTATAGCGGCAACAGAAATACATAATCTGAAGAAATTTCAACTGGCTAAGTATCACGGTTCATGAGATACAGCCTGGTGACAGACGGACTGACGGATAGCGAAGTCTCAGTAATAGGATCCCGTTTAAGCCTTTGGGTACGGAACCCTAAAAAAACAAGCAATAACCATTACAAAGCCAAAAATTTTTTCAAAGTGCATCCATCACACATTTTTCAAGAATAAATTACCCAAAATAACACGAGTAAAGTAATTTTCTTCCATTTTAAAATTCAGCAACGCTACTTTTCGTTGCATATTCAATTGGTATACGGTGGAGGTGCAATTTTCCAGAATTACTTGCTTTCGTGAGATCTACAGAATGCCATCAGTAGACGGAGCGAGAGAGTAGAACTTGGAATATTTTAGGATGTAAGTAAGATTTTACTTTGAAGTATGAATAAAACTATAGAGCACTAATGTATTCTGGAACTGATAAACTGGTATGAACAGACGTTATGAACCTAGTTAGAACTGAGTATAGTTTTGTTAGCTTTGAAGCAGGTATTTTTATACTTACACTTTGTTTCGCATTTTGTTAAGTAGCAACATACTACAAAAACCTCTAAAAAACAAAGAGAAATTAAACCAAGCGTCGGGGTCCGCTTTGGTTTGTGCTCGTACTAAGCAGCCTAGTAAGCGGTCATTTTTTTTTTTTTAGAGGTTTTTTGTGTCGGGGTTTTTTTATTTAATTTTTATTTCATGTTTCTTACACTTATATTATTTTATCTTAGCCTTGACTGTCCCACTCCTGGGCATAGGCCTCCCCCCATTCCTTCCATTTTTCTAGGTGTTGCACCTCTTCTCGCTAATGAAGGTATACAAAAAAATCCCGAGCTTTTAGGGGGACGGGGAGGGGTACAGCTGCCAGCCAACGATGCCCATGGTGACAAGTGACAAGATTTCAAGTTTCGATCGACAGTGGAAGTTGTTTATATCCCTTCATCAACTAGAAAAGCTACGATAAACACCCCTCTTTTTTGATCTGAAGTTAAAAAGTAATGCACCATCACAAACAAATGAAAACTAATATCAAAACTCTAAATTGCGCAGTTACATTTATCCGTGGACTAAGACTATATAGAAAAACTCTACAACAACCCTCGGGCAGCACTGTAGCCCCCAGACACAAACACCCGTCTGGTTAGAGGAACCTTCCATTTCTATGAGGGATGAAGAACTTTATACTCTGTTCTTCATACTCCTTTTTTTTTCTCATGTAAATCATTAAATGACTCCTCCCGCTCTGGGCGAAGCGGAAGGGAGTGTCTAACTTGTACTGACTAAAACCCATCCATGTTCCTTCTTAGCTCTTTGTGTTCCAGGGCCACGGTATCTCTTCCGAACAGTCCCGCAACCCTGGCAGGCATCGGCCCTCTCGGAACCCTTCCGATTTGCTGACATCTCTTTGAGGATGGAAATGAAGGCGTGCGTGGAACACGAACGCGCCGTCGACACGGCCTGTCGTCATGAAACAGACGGACGGTGAGCTAGCCCATTACTAACCGTCCATTTCTTCATACCCCTAAAGTCGATATTTTTTGGTGACGAATTTTGGGATCGAAGCTAGGCAGACGATTTACTTTGTATAATTTATTTGAACACCTCTTATCTGCTCTGAAGGAAAGGATCGTGAGACGTGTGGCGGATAACAATCACTCCTCAAAGGTCTCATAGGCTGATTATAATCATTTGTGTTTTTAACATTACCTTCGCGGTAATTTTTTAAATAAATGCGACGACATAATGCTCCAAAATTTTGCCATCCTTGTCTAATTCATACCTCATGACGGACAAGCGATAGTCGAACAAGCTCCTATCGTAAGAATCCATTCTTGAAATAGCAATATTGTGCTAACAAACAATTGAATGCGCAATTCTACCATTTGTTTACACTGATGTGAATGTTTGAACATTTAATGTTGCTTATCATTTTTAGCTGTGAAAAGAGAGGAATAGGTAATTGGTATTGGTTGAGCAGCTGGTCTTTTGTGTTGGTTGATCTCTTTTAAGGAATAGCTTGATAGTCCGTTTTGAGATGTCCTATAATTTAAAAAAAAACGGGTTGCACTCCGGGAGTGCCCGCAGAAGTGAAAACTTGAATATTAACGTTGTGCATTTTTGATATTTTGGAATGGTTAGGAAATAATATTGCACGAATTGATTTAATTATCAGTATAAAAGTACTATCATTTATGTGGTAAAATACAATATTCATTTATTGCGCAATCGTACACAAACATGACAATTTATATTACATTAAAAATTTAACACTTCAGAACTATTACAATCCGTCTTACGAATTTTACCTCTTTGGAGAAACCGAAGGTATTGCTTGTGCATAAGATAATTATTCAGTTTTGGAAACCCAAACTCAATGACGGATGTCATAAAGTTCAAATTCCTTCGTAACCTAATGTCAATCCATCTTACGAATTTTCGATCGTGACACGTGACCTGACGCGAGTTTAACATTTTTTACCCATCACTTATGTGCACAACGCCGCTAAAGAAGTTTTTACTTAAATAAAAAGTCTTTTTCAATGTCCGTGACAGAAGATACATCTTACGTAATTTCTATTATTATTTTTTATTTTTTTGTAAATGTGAAATTGAATGAGGATGTATAAATTAATGGATGATTGTTACCTACTCTTGCACGCAAAAACTACAGACTTTGATGAAATTTGGCACACCGATGATTAATAACGTGGATTAACTACAGGATTATTATGAACATAGGATTATTTTTATCCCATCACTACGATCCCGTAGGACACTTACCAAACTTGACGTTGGCGAAGCCGCGGGAATAAGCTAGTCTTATAAATAGTTACCTTTTCGGTAGTCAAGTTGTGCCTTTAACTCAGTGCAAGCCGACCTACCTATCAACCCACCACAAACATACCCGTGTCCCTATCCATCGTAAAGTGAGTAACATAAAAAGGTAGGAGCAGACGAATCCGTCGGCGCGGCGTCGCGTTAAACTTGCAACACAATCACTGACGGCTGTAATATTCATGACTTGACGAACGCGGCTTGTAGTAGGGTGTGTGGAGAGACTTTATAGTGGAAAAAATATATACAGATTTATGAAAAAATGAGCTACATAGAAAATTTAGTTTGGTGGGTTTAGGCTAAGAAAGCTAGTGTGGTAAGTAAAATAGTTGTTTTAGAAGTGAAAACTTCTTTAGCATCGTTGTGATTTGAAAGTCGATGAAACGAAAAAATGACAGTAAAAAGAGACAGACACATAAATTCATAAGATTTTACGTGGGAGAAAATGAGATAGGAAGCATTATACAGTGCTTCTTATGTTCGTTGAAGGTTTCACTTCTACCACGTGTGAATTTTTTTTGCTAACACGAATATACGCAAATTATTTATTTTTTTATTTTTATATCAGTCTATTCTGTCCAACTGCTGGGTTAAGGGGCTCCCCCACGGCTTTTAAATTCTCCTTAACATTTGCTTTCTCTGACCATTACGTTACAAACGAAAAAAATAAATAAAATTAAAGTTATGTAGACAAAATTTATACATAATTTTGCCTAGCTTTGTGTAATCTTATAACTGTGATAAGTGCAAAGAGAATGATGATTCTCCTTGTAATTTAAATCATTTTTAAAAACAAGAACTAAACTGTTGTAGTGCACAATGTCCATTGCTGACACACTCAAAGTGCATGAAACAAAAAAAAACACACTAAAACATTCAACCTCATTGCCTCGACACAAAAAATGCACCATTCAACCAAGAGCCCTAACACAGTTCCAACACTCCCCTTTTTCTTCTCAACTCTTTACAAGCAAAGGGGGGAAGCGGGTCAACTGTCTCTGGCCTTTTATGTGGGCTTTTGGGTCAGTCATGAATGCGATGTGTTCGAGATTTTTTGTAGCACACCCTGTACCTGTGGAGTCAAATAGATTGCGTTAGGGTGCTTCACACTTGTTCGGGCAGAAATATTCGATTCGGTATTTATTGAACAACAAGGCAATGTATGACTAGATGTATAAACGTTAACGAAGCGAAAGGGGTATGTAAAGACATTTGCACGCAGCGAAGATGCCAAATCGGCAAACACCGTTCGGCATCTTCCATCGTCACCACGTCTCGTTGACTTATAAACGAGTCGGCATGTCACAATTCGAGATTAGCGAATAATTCCAGAAGTCTCGAACGTTTAACTACCTACAAATGTAAGATTATGCGGTCTTGTTTGGCAAAAAATGCCTACCCGGACAGGTGTGTCGCACCTCTTAGAATGTCATTGCTTATTAATATCTCTGTGAACATTTTTCTTTTTAATTGGTGTACTGGGAGACGTTTAGGTAGGCCATTGTGGGGGAATTGAGTTTTTTATTTTGTTGTGTTTGTGGACTGTGTTGCATAGGTATATACAAGGTGTTGTTTTGCATCCTCGTCAAAATTCAGGAGGTTGTCACAAAAAATATAAATAACCAATTTTAAAAACGGCACCTATTTAATTATTAATAAACATTGATTATTTTGGTTTTTTGTGTTTGTCAGTTTTACAGATTAACCCCCTTAGCGTGGTTTAGGGAATCAGAAATGATCGAATAAACGTTTGAGATTGTTTGTATGTGTGAAAGCGCGGTTATAGGGCGAGGACCAGACGGGCCGCGTTTAAAACACGAGTAGAGTCTAATTTTGGGGTTCGTTAATAGATCTAGGCTGGTTCCCTATCATTTGGTATTTAAAATTTATTGACGAAAAGTAGTTAAATAAACACAATGACACGGCTCGAAAGCTCTGTCTACAGAGATTTAAAAAAAAAATACAATTTCAAAATTTCGGGGTAGACCGCGGCGAAGGTGGTGCGACGATCTTATCTTGTTTGCGGGGCGAACATGGCCAGATACTGCACAGGATAGAGAGATTTGGAAGTAGAAAGGGGAGGCCTGTGCCCAGCACAACAAAAAATAACACACTTGTTAGAAAAATGTGACTCCAGGCTTAATCGACGATCTTTATCAACAGTAGTCCTAGCATTGACTCGATCGGCTAGCTAGACCGAACATTCCAAATCCACACGAATACAGTGTGCAGACTGTCCGTCCGTCTGTCACCAGGCTGTATCTCATGAACCGAGATAGTTAGCCAGTTGAAATTTCTACAGATTATGTATTTCTGTTACCGCTATAACAACAAATACTAAAAACAGCATGAAATAAATATTTAAGGGGGCTCCAATACAAAAAAGTGATTTTTTATAAATAATGGTACAGAAGTACGGAACCCTTCGTGCGCGAGTCCAACTCGCACTAGGCCGGTTTTTTTTATATCTTCCTTTCCTCATATTTGGACCATTTAATTATTGCAGTTTTGTAGATAACAGCTGTTTTTTTTTAATAAATAAACTACGAAAAATTTCTATATTTTCCACACAAATATACACCTAATATTGAGTTACTGTAACCTAAATAAATTTTAAACAATTCCGACCAATAGCATGCGCTGAATCAATCATGTCATATCACATAGTCTGTTTGAGGTCTAGACATGTGAAATTGATACGTTATACATGGCTAACGTGTTTGAAACGGGTGAGGTGTTACATTGCAGGTAAATTGTAGAAGGTCGTGTATGTTTTGCCTGTGTAATCAGTGTTGGTAAGCTCGGTTTTCGATACAAACCTCTCTTGGATCGGCCAAAGCCGATACTAATTAATAAATTATTATAACAACGGTTCCACATAACGAGAACCTCGTGAAAGCCGAGAAAGATAAGCAAATAAAGTATGAGCCAAGTCCAGCTTGGCTCACGAGGTTGTCGACATCTGGGATGTCGACTCTGCAATAATTGTGCCGATAGTCGTATCAGCAAATGGCTTCATTGCCAAAAGTCTCGACCAATGTCTGATGGGTCTCTCGCTCTCGTTAGGCAGTTGGATTGCGGTTCGGGGAGATCGTCGTAGCGGGAGTCTACTTCTCCCCGAGCCGAACTCTCGCCGAGTTCCACAACTCCCTCATGGAGTTGAGTGTCGTCATCCGAAGCTATTTCCTCCCCGTGCTTGTTCTCGGGGACTTCAATGCCAAAAACTTGGCTTGGGGTTCTCGTTGCACAGATGTGCGGGGTAGGATGGTGGAGGACTGGGCTCTGGAGGTGGGCCTGGTCGTTGGCTTGATTCAGAAAGCGGTACTCTTGGATACGGCTCGTATTGTTAGGAGGATTCCTTTCTCTGGAGCCCTGACCTATAGCTTGGACCGATATCCCGATACCGGTGAGCTAAGATTTTTAAATATTTTGTTTTATTATTTTTTGTAAGGAATATTTAAAAATGTAATCAATTTGTGAAGAAATAAGAAATAATAAATTAAAAAATAATAAATAACAATTCAAAGTCAAAGTCAAAGCATTTATTTCAATTAGACCATTACAGGCACTTTTGAAAGTCAAAAAAACAAAATAAAACGCGAAGCTACAGTCCCAGTCACAAGGCATAATAACTTGTGAAAGTACTGTAGTTGCCCATTCCGTAGCGTAGATCTCTATGGAGAAGAATGGGCAAGAAACTCCATGGACACTCTTTTAAATCAAAATATGTTACAAAATCTTGGTTACATCATTCATGTTAAGAATTAAAAATATGTGAGAACAATATAGAAATACGGGCAAGTTAAGAGCGTCCAGAGTAAAAGATTAAATCAGTAATTAAAAAATAAAGTAATTAAAATAAACCGTGGCAGCTAAGAGATGACCAGTCGCAACTGACAGCGCCCGTTCACGAACATGACGCATGTATCAGCCATCATTCAACTCAACCATTTTGAAGGGAACTAAACGACCCGACGCACCCCACACTCCATTTGAAACCTTGAATCCTATGCTAAGTGATACAGGAGTCAAGCCAATTCTACACGGATAATAAGGTCGATCTTGGTTTGTTCCCATCACAGATTAATTAATTGTGATAGGACTCTAGAGCAACGCTTCTGTAACTCAAATCTGTGTGTGTCTCTTTATAAACCACGGTTTAATATTATTTTACTTCTTTGATTTTCCTGCTGAATACTGTATTTTCCGAGTACCGGTTGATGTACGGTGGCACATGCCAGCCATATTGATCAGTAAACTATCTGAATTATGTGGGGCGTCCCATTTCATCTGAAATCTTCATCTTAAATCGATGACTGAAGGCAAATACCACGGAATTTCATTTGGGAAGGTGAACTTATTAAATATGTAATCACCTAACAAGCCTTACCCTTATACAAGGTGTTGTTTTGCACCCTTATCAAATTCAAGGAGGTAACTATGTTAATGATTCTGGTACCGAACTCAAACGTTTATTTAATAATTTATAATTCTCTAAACCACAATAAGGGGGTTATTCTGAAATACTGACAAACATAATCAACCAAAAAAAATCAGTTTTTATTAATAATTAAACTAGATACCGTAATTTTAATTGATTATTTATGCCTTTTGTGACAACCTCCTGAATTTTGACGAGGATGCAAAACAACACCTTGTATAGGTAAAGGATAAACGTACAATATAGTTTCAACAAGATAAATATAATATCACACCTGTAATCTTAGAAGAGAGGAGCTCGTGGCTAAATAATAACAATACAATACAATATCATTTATTTCAGGCAACTAGGGCCCATAAAACACAACTTGTATGCAACTGTACGTTATTGGTATTTTAATAACTCTTGCCCACCTATTTCGGTACGCGCTACGCTTGTACCGAAAAATGGCACTCGTATTAAAAGACCGTCCATAACGTAACAGTTGCATAAATAGCTATAGTTTAATTTTTATTTAATGCTTTTTAAACTTATATTGTTTTATCTTAGCCTTGACTGTCCCAATACTGGGCATAGGCCTCCCCCATTGCTTCCACTTTTCTCGGTGTTGCGTGTCATCTCGCCAATTAACGAAAACAGCAAAAATTAAAAAAAAAAACTTTCTGGGGAGGGGGGGGGTTTGCACCCACCCCTCTTGGCAATGCCCATGGTGACAAGTGACAATATTTCACCAGACCTGTGGAAATTGCTAATTTCCCTTCAACTAGAAAAGAGGTGATGGCCTTCAAACGGCTGATCAGATTTTATCGAAACATAGCTAAGAACACTCTCGATTAAAACACCAATCAAACGAAACCAATTTTATCAAAGTCGGTTCATCCGTTTAGGAGCAACGATACCACAGGCAGACACACAGATACACAGATACACAGATACACACGTCAAACTTATAACACCCCTCTTTTTTGGTCGGGGGTTAAAAATAACTTAACAACTACTGCACACGAAGTGACGGCGTCGTGTTACGCTGCGAGGTGTCACGTAGCTGGCCGCGGAAACGCCGATACAGCACACCTTTCGGCCAAAACTCTTCCTTGAGGAAGGCCAAATGATGAGTCGGAACGCGCACCACAAACGACTTGAAATTGGTGTTATGGCGCGCCTCCAGCTTCTCCACCCTCAAGGTCCAGTTGGTCTTCCCGTATGTACTCTACGATGTCCTCAGTCTTCGTTAAGTGGTGTAAACGGGACACGTACAGCTGCGTCGTCAGTACTGCAGGACGTAGCAGCATGTTCGATCCTGGTGGTGCCGTCCCACATTGATTACGATACGTAGGCTTCCTCTTCTTTCTCTCCACCTTGATAATGCCGCAAGGGTTGATCTTTAAGGTTAAGCCGTGCTTGCCGAGGTTTGTCCATGGATGGGTGACCATAATTACATGCCGAGTTTCCTCCGTGCCTCAGAAAGCACGTTAAGCCATTGAACCCGGCTGTTATTTATAGATCTTTGACAGTCGTTACGAGTAGTCAGAAGCCAAAAATCTGACATCCAGTCTTACCAACGGGTGTCGTATTACCCAGTTACTGGGTTGTAGAGGTCTGTCGCTGTCCTCCCATACTTAAGTACTAACGCTGTTACTTGAAACATTGTAAAACCAAATGATTTTAAATGAGTAATCATGGAGTTTCTTGCCGGTTCTTCTCCATAGGAAACGACCAACCCGAACCGTGCACCTTTTGTTGACGTTTTATAAGTGCCCATGTAGGCCTATGTAAAATAAAATATTTTGATTTGATTTGATTTGGAGGTCAGATAGGCAGTCGCTTCATGTAAAAATACTGGTACTCAGCTGCATCCGGTTAGACTGGAACCCGACCCCAAGATAGTTTGGGAAAAAAGCTAGACAGATGATGACCTGTAATCTTAGAAGTGTTAAGCAGAGATATATACCTAATAGTACACCCATATTTCACCAGTAATGTTTTAAGTCCCATGTAATAGGGGGCGAGCCTATTGCCATCAAACGGGCACAAATCCAGACTCCGCGGCTGTTTCTGAGAAATCCCTGACGGAAACACCCAATAACACTATACCCGACCTGAGAATCGAACCTAAGACTTCATGCTGAGCAGTCGCGCTTGCAACCACTTGACCAACGAAGGCAGTAAGAAGATCTCAAAAATTAATTCACTATTCAGTAAAATCCTCTAAAAATGCGTTTGCACCTATTCTGCTCTATACAAACAATTGTCATTCACTTTAAGTGCTAATTAAGCAGCACTAGATGTCGTACCAACCTACAACCTACAACCTACCACCTACCAACCTACAACCTACCAACCTACAACCTATCAACCTACAACCATCAACCTACAACCTACAACCTACCAACCTACAACCTATCAACCTACAACCTACAACCTACCAACCTACAACCTACCAACCTACAACCTACCAACCTACAACCTACCAACCTACAACCTACCAACCTACAACCTACCAACCTACAACCTATCAACCTACAACCTATCAACCTACAACCATCAACCTACCAACCTACTTTCTCTCACCATGTAAGAACACAGTTCAAAACATTCCTCAGAAAGTAGGTATTTCAAATACCCTGCACATTTTCCATTTCTGTACAATTGTTTATTTAGCGTGTAGGTATAACTTCAAGCTTCGTTTTTGTGCTCTCGAGAACGCTCACGAATATTCTGCAATTCTCGAGATTTCTCGAGCTATGTGGAAAGTAATGAAGGAGTATTTCTAAGGCTTTTCATTTCTGACTGTACTTCGCCATTTATTGTTTCTAAGACTTCGTCGTGTTCTTTTGTTAGGTCTAGCTATATGTATTTTTTAAGTGCAGTAATGTGAACGAGTATGTGTTGTGATAAGAATTTAAAATCTATATTCACGATACAAATATAAGCTTTAATAAACAGTTTTGCTTTTGAAACTCGTGGCTAAATAAATCAGCCGCACGGGTCGATCTTTAAGGTTAAGCCGTGCTTGCCGAGGTTGGTCCGTGGATGGGTGACCATGATTACATACCGAGTTTCCTCCGTGCCTCGGAAACCACGTTAAGCCATTGGTCTCAGCTGTCATTTGTAGATCTTTGACAGTCGTTACGAGTAGTCAGAAGCCAAAAGTCTAACATCCAGTCTTACCAAGGGATGTCGTATTACCCAGTTACTGGGTTGTGGAGGTCAGATAGGCAGTCGCTTCGACCCCAAAATAGTTTGGGAAAAAACTAGGCAGATGATGGTGAAACGGTTTTGCTTTTACTTTTTTTGTTGGGACCGGCTTCCAGTTAAACCATTCGCTGCTGGATCCTAGTATTTCACTGCTCAACAATTGCATACACTTTTGTAAGATTGGGTAGCATATTTTTGGGCTTCAAAATATCTATAACCAAGCTTATCTAAGATTATCCAAGACAATCTAAACATTACCAAGGAGTATCGTATTACCGAGTACTAACTGGGTTGTGGAGGTCAGATAGGCAGTAGCTCCATGTAAAATACAGGTTGTCTGAGTCGCAGTACAGTTTTGTCGCACAAGCGTTAATCGCGCTTCCGTGTGTCGACCTCACGTTATACAGTCTTCAGCTGCACCTGGTTAGATTGGAAGCCGATCCCAATATCGTTGGGCAAAGGCTAGGCAGATGATGGTAGGAGTACTAACCAATAAGTAATGTGTAATAGTAGTAGTGTGGTAAGCAAAAGACGAAAGCAAAGGCTTACGTCTTTTGCTTCTCCCAAGGTCATACACGTGGGCCAGTTGCCAGTACCTAGACACCTGAACTTATTAAAAACATCAACAAGTAAACAAAACATCATCTGTCTAGCCTTTGCCCAACTATGTGGAGGTCGGCTTCCAGTCTAACCTGATGCAGTTGAATACCAGTATTTACATGGAGCGACTTCCTACCTGACCTCTATAACCCAGTAACTGGTTAATACGATACCCCTGAGTAAGACTGGATGTCAGACTTTTGGCTTCTGACTACTGTTAACGGTTGTCAAAGATCTGCAAATGACAGACGGGACCAACGGCTTAACGTGTTTTCCGAGGCATGGATCTGACCTCCACAACCCAGTTAGAACTCCGTAACACGATACTCCTTGGTAATAAATGTTTTAGATAGTCTTAGATAAGCTTTGTTATAGATATTCTAAAGCCCGAAAATATGCCACGACGCTAAAATACCATGTAAAGGATGTAAAACACCTCTTAACGAAGCCGAAAGGCACTGGTTCTCCCTGTCATTGCGATCATTTTTTTGTTCTACACCATACTGGGAACCTTCTAGTTACGGAGATATTAGGGGTCAAAGTTCCAACTTTTTGAAAATTAGTATTTTTTTAAATACAAGTTTTAATGTAAGACGTTTACTTTTAACACCTCCACGACCCCCGTACTATTCAATCCGTCCATCAGCACAATGTTTTGAGTGCGTTACATTGAGTTTTACCACAAAACATGATTTTAGACCCCCCAAAAAAAAGTCGTTTCCCAGCAATAATTTTTACGTAAAGTTACTTAGTTTCATGTACGGAATGCTTGGTTGACGGCTTCGTGATGAGGTGATTTACACGGTGTATATGCTAACGACTGTCTATCCAACCTCCAGTTAGTACTCGGTAAGATGAGACTTCTTGGTAAGACTGGTTGTCAGCCTCTCTCGTGCCACTGACTACCTGTAACGACTGTCAAAGCGTTTGCGAATCGATTTTATGTGTTTTTAGGACCTTTTCTTTATAATAGACTTAACAAGATACTAAACTTCTATAGTTTAAGTTATAAAAAATGTAGTTATGTAATGTCGGATTATTTAGCGATACTCAATTACTCAGACACAGAAAAACTTCTAGAAGTTGCAGTATGATTATGTCATATCCTCTCGTATTAATTTGTACATATTTACTTAATTAGCTATTATTAGTGTTTTCCTTTATTTTACCAATTTGATTATACTTATAGTTGTTATTGTTAATAGATTAATTTTATTTTATAATTTTACTGTCGTAATTAAATTATGCTATGTACAGTGATGGCCCGGAACACAGGTTTAAATAAACCTAGATCGGGCAGGTCGCTGCCAAACATCTGATTTGAATTAACATCACTTGCGACTTTTGAATATGTTTTAGTTATAGTTTACTTATAAGTACTATTTATACCATTGTCTGAGAAAAATACTACTGTGCCTAAATGTAAACTTTATGTAATACTTTTTTAATAAATAAATTATCTTATCTTATCTTAAAGATCTAAAAATGACAGCCGGGACCAACGCGGCAACAGCTTAACGTGTTTTAAAAAACACTGAGAAAACTCTGTTTGTAATGCGTGGTCACCCATCTACGGATTAACCTAGCCAAGCGCAATGGGTAATACGGGACTACATCCCATTGGTTATCAAACCATACCGAGGTTCAGTCCCATCCGATCGTCCATGTCGATTCGACAAACAAATGACATCTGTTTTAAAAAAGTTTACGCTTGACCTAGGGGTGGTCAAATACAGTTAAAACAAAAAGTGAAAAGCTTTTAGTTACTGATAAGTCGAGAGTTAGTTAGTTTCTTAGTTTATAAGAGATGGTTTAGTTCCATCTCTTCTCTTCCACAAAGCGTTTAAACAAACAAAAAAACCATTCGTTACTTGCGCACTTTCAACTTTCAACGACAAACCCCTTTTGGTGGGTCATATTTCATTTATTTATAAGGTTTTTTATAGCCTTATTGTTACTCTGTTATAATAATTAATTTTATTTTGTGTAAAATATTTATATGATTTTATTTGTAACTAAAAGCATTTCACTTTTAAAGTGTAGATACTTGACGAACCTTTTTTTTTTTTTTTTTTTTTTTTTTTCCGGATGGGAAATCATCAAATGACTTCTCCCGCTGTGGGCGGAGCGGGAGGGAGTGTCAGACTTGTACTGACTAAAACCCATCCATGTTCCTTCTTCGCCCTTTTTGTTCCAGGGCCGCGGTATCTCTTTCGAACAACCCGCAGCCCTGGCAGGCATCGGCCCTCTCGGGCCCCTTCCGGTTTGCTGACATCTCCTTGAGGCGCGCGTGGAACACGTACGCGCCGTCGACACGGCCTGTCGTCATGAGACGGACGGACGGTGAGCTAGCCCATTACTCACTACTTGACGAACCTCCAAGTCAAGCGTAATTTTTTAAACATTTGTCAAAGTCAAAGTCAAAGCATTTATTTCAATTAGACCATTACAGGCACTTTTGAAAGTCAAAAAAAAAAACAAAAAAAAACGCGAAGCTACAGTCCCAGTCACAAGGCATAATAAATAACTTATGAAAGTACTGTAGTTGCCCATTCCGTAGCGTAGATCTCTATGGAGAAGAACGGGCAAGAAACTCCATGGACACTCTTTTAAATCAAAATATGTTACAAAATCTTGGTTACATCATTCATGTTAAGAATTACAAATATGTTTTATCATTTGTTTTGCGAATCGACATGGGGGATTGTATGGGAATAAACCAATACCGATACCAAGGAAACAAAACTATCACTAAAAAAAACATAGAAAACAAAACAATCACTAATTAAATAATCAACATTAACAAAGCGTCTTCACTCAAATGCTGTAACACAGTTACTAAGTACGTGTGTAAGTCATGTTCCAAAAGTTTTCATGAAAAGCGTGGATCTTCAGCTAAAATAGAATTAGAATGAATTAAATTAATATGTCTCTTGTAAGCGCTTACTTACTCGTAAGGTAAGGTACTCACGCGCGTAAGTTTTCACTTAAGTTACATGTTGAATTTGCTTGCGATATCTACGTGAGTCGTGACGCGATAAACGTTGGTAAGGTTTGCAGAACATATCATGTGTTTGTCTTGTTATTTATTTATTTATTTAGGACTAGCTGTCCCGCGCAACTTTCTTCTGCGTCATATTTTCCCTGTTTTCGCAACATTTTTCATTGCTATGAAAAATGCTGCGAAAATGCCGCGCCTATTGGTCGTAGCGTGATGATATATAGCCTAAGTCCTTCCCCAGGTTGAAATCTATCTTCTTGCCAAATATCATCAAGATCCGATCAGCCGTTTAGTCGTGAAAAGGTAACAAACAAACAGAGTGACATTCGCATTTATAATATTAGTATGGATTATCATAGATTAGGCAGGGGCATGCTCTAGTCATGTCATTGTCTCGTGAATTAGTGGCGAGCTTCGTACAATCAAACGGGCACAAATACGGACTTCGAGATGCTTTTGAGAAATTACTGATCTGAGATTTTTACCGTTTTGGGAATCGAACCCAAGACCAGGCGGTCTAAAATGGCCTCGTTAATGTGATTCATATTATTATCCTATAATGATGATGCTAAACCAACCATTTTATGTGCACTGATGCTCAGCACTAGCTATTGCAACCTCTACTCCTGCAAATGTACATGCAGAATGAGAAACACTAATTATTTAATAATTCAATAACACATTATTATCACAAACAATCTACTTCAACACGCTAGTACAAGAAAATCCAAAGCAATCAAGAACAAATTACATACGTCAGGTGACAATATATTTTTAATTAATTTCATAACCCTCATAAACCTTTTTGTCTAACCGTACCGACGCGTGTTCAACCCATTTATTTGCGTATTTGATGGCAGAACATATTTTCAATTAAAGCTGGGATCTAATTAAATCGCGAAAGGAGGCTGTTTTCGACTTGTGAAACTTCTACGTGGCAACATATGATGAGACCAACATACTCTGAGCTACCCTACCCCTCGCCTTAAACGAAATTAAGACAAAAAAGGGGTGAATTCATAAGATCCCAGAGGTCAGGATACCTGGCCTTGTTACGATTTGGTGGGAATACAAACGAGCCCACTTATAAGTTTTATGGGTTCCGTATAAATTCCATTAACGTTTTACGGTTTTACATTTTAAACAGATGTTTTGTAGAGAATTCGCGGTGCAATCACGTTTCGAACTTGTGCAGATGTAACTTTAATATAAGTCTTTTGTGAAAAATGAGAGAGAGAAGATTCTGGTTTTGATAAAATCTCAAACCTCAACTTCGAGGTTACCTGACGGTCCAGACTAAGTGACATTCCACATCCTTCACAGTTAGTTTTTATCTGACACAAGAACCTAATAACAAACCAGCAACCATATTGCAGAGA
Source organism: Cerastis leucographa (assembly GCA_963082945.1). Lineage (NCBI taxonomy): Eukaryota > Metazoa > Arthropoda > Insecta > Lepidoptera > Noctuidae > Cerastis > Cerastis leucographa. The sequence goes on from OY720354.1 coordinate 19,082,072, forward strand.
TTTTAGAGAGCTCAGAGATTTATTTTATCTTTTTATTAAAATAAAGTAAATATGGAGCATCCAATTAAATAACTTAACATGTATAATAAATAAGTATAAAATACGCAATAAATTATAATAGCAAATAAAACAACAATGAATAATTTAAAAAATATATGATTTTAACAATGTTACAAATTTATTGAATAAATATATATAATCTATAAAACATAATTTATAATTCTATTTAGTAATATTTAAACACTTATTAACTAGGTAACTAAAAATATTAAGTATGTATCACATTAAGCACCCAGTGTGCTTCCTCCTCTCTCCTACTTGATCTTGCTGTGCCCGACAGGGTCCATAATTGTGACTTATATAATTATTTCCCTTCCCTCTATGTATGTACGCAATAAAGAATTGAGATTATAAAGATCACTTTCATCTTGTGAGTAATGCCCAATCAGAAGAAGTACACCTCAACACTACGCGAGAAAAGACTTGAGTTATGAACTAAAAACGAGTGATTTTTGGATAGAGTTTTCGCCGGTGACATGAACAGTCAGCGATCAACTGCTAACATATCACCTACAATCATTTGTACGTTTCTTGAGTTAGAAAATAGGTAAAAGCTTATCGCTCTAAAATTTGTTTTGACTAAATCTGGAAGGGTACAAGTGGTTATGCAGGATGGCAGGACATATCCTACAAAGGGGCTCTACGCTAGTAAATGTTAGAGCTTTGTAGTGTAGGTGGCTACATACTGGGGGCCTAAAATGGGCGCTTTTAAGCAGAATCATAATATGATAACAATATTATAAATTACGTTAAAATTCTTAAAATGGTAAGACAAAGTAAAATTTTCGAATTGTAACGTAAGTCATTTTATTATCCAATTATGTTTGTGCTATAGCAGCCATTTCGGCTCCCCAAGTCTAACTTAATTAAGTTTCATCGACAAAAATCAAAATCAAAATATTTTATTTTTCATTGGCCTACATTGACATTTTCATAGGGCACTTATAAAACGTCGACAAAATGTTCACGGTTCGAGTTGGTCGTTTCCTATGGAGAAGAACTTGCAAGAAACTCCATGGTTACTCTTTTAAAATCATTTGGTTTTTCAGTATTTGAATGTACCTAAGTATGGGAGGACACCGTAGGCCCGACAGTAAGTCGTTGCTTACTACAAAAGGTAGAACAAGATAAAAAAACGTGGAATTTACAAAGCCTGTAATGTCCACAAATTCACAAAAATCGCTAAATAAAAAAGAATCTACACAAATTAAATATCTTAGGAAGACCAAGTTAAACAATTAACACAAATGTTTTCATCAGTGCTGTAACTATTCCAAACAATTAATAAACGGTACAATGATTTGAAAACTAATGTAGAACATCTGAATCAAAAGAATGGAAAAAAAAATTGGGAATATTTAGAGACATCCACACATTTGCGTTGTTTCTGAGCTACCAGGGAAGCCGCATGAGCAGAAGGAACTAGAGTCAAACTTCTTTACCTTCAACGTAGTCTTCAATTTTGTAATATGCTTTTTGCGACAAGTAAAGATATGCTTATGGGAGCCATTATGTCTTCGAAGTTGGACCTAACCCATACAGGTTCCCTCACGATGTTGACACCTAACCAACCTCATAAAATCAACACAATAGGCGTCAACACACTTATCGTCATCACACATTGACATCCGTTAGCTGATTGTTCAGAAAAGAATTTCCACAGCAATAAACTGTTTACCTAGATGGATCAGTCATTGTAGTGTGTCAGTGGAACCTCTCTTATTTTATAAATAATCCAAGTTGATGTTACTCTCAAATGGTAGTCTGTAGACAGTTGCCCGTTCAAATGGACGCAAAGATTTTGTTCACATTATTGTTTTCTGTGCTAATTCCTGTTTTAATTGTGAGTAGATGAGATTCTGTATTTAGTTTAATTTAGCTTTTATTGTGAAATTGTAGTTGCAGTTTTCGCAATTCGTGTTCGGATTTCGGTGTCATTTAGATACGGTGAAGTCAGATTTTCCTTGTTTTGAGAGAATTATAAATTTATTCCAGTTCATGATGAGTGCGAGTTTAGATAGGTACTTATTGCGTTTTGAGTTTTAATGAAATCAGAATTTTAAGCTTCCAATAGTTTTTAGTCAGCGTACATGACATAGTATTCCACTTTTAACGTCAGTTGTCGAGTAAGGGCCTGTCCACATCTCCACGTCACGGCGTCATCAACGTTCTACGTTGCGGTAACGTGCTACGTTACGTTGCCGCGTCGTGCTAGTGCACAGTACGGCAACGTCGCCGTGGGACGGCGCGTCACGCGTCGGCCGACGTCTTCGATTCGAAGCGCTCGCTCACTCATCTATTGTATTGTCCCAAAGCACTGGACGTTCTTTAACAAGTGAAATCAATAAATCACAGTCAATATTCTCCAACATTTTTTATTAACAAATCACAACTAATCGCTATGACAATGAAGCATTAACTGAGCGAGCGCTTCGAATCGACGACGTCGGCCGACGCGACGCGCCGTCCCACGGCGACGTTGTCGTACCGTGCACTAGCACGACGCGGCAACGTAACGTAGCACGTTACCGCAACGTTCCACGTTGACGACGCTGTGATGTGAAGATGTGGACAGGCCCTAACAATTTCACTCAAAATATCAGTAAGGTCTAAAAATTTCGGACTTCAACTATAATCTTAAAGCTGCATGCTTTATTCCACGACTAAATCTCCAACTAAGTTTAAGGGGTATGAGGAACCGGGTGTAAAGTTCCTCGACACTCCATAGAAAATGGAAGATCATCCGACCAGGCAGGGTTATGTCTGGTAGGCAACTGTCCGACACTTGTTGTTGTCGGGTTTCTCTATACAAGGTGTTGGTTTGTAACCTCGTCAAAATTCAAGAGGATGTCTCAAAAGACATAAATAATCAATTAAAATTACGTATGTTTGTCAGTATTTCTGAATAACCCCCTCAACGTGGTTCAGCGAATAAGAAATTATCGAATAAACGTTTAAGATTGTTTGTATGTGTGGAAGCGCGGTTATAAGGCAAGAATCAGACGGCCCGCGTTTAAAACACGGGTTCAACCACCCGTGTTTTAAACGATTTCCACTTACCGATTTCCGTAAAAAAAGAAAAAAACCTACCCATTTTATTATTGAATCGGAACGAGAATCATTAGCATAGTTACCTCCTTGAATTTGAAGAGGATGCAAAACAACACCTTGTATAGTCTTAAGTCGATGTAAACTTTGCCCGCGAGATTCAGACCATATTAATTCTTCAGTTCGTTCATAGATGGCTCTGCAGTACTTTATGTAGGTCGCTCGCTACAAAGTGTATCTGTTATTAATGCTCGTGACTGTACCATAACTCTTTACAGTCAGCATGGGTGAGAGATGAAAGAAGAGACACGCGACTCAACGACAACCATGCCCCGCGCAGAACGGTCCACTACCACACGAAGAGACATATGTTGCCAGAACCAGAGCCCAAGAGAAGAGTTACCACTCCAAGAGTTCGAGAGATGAGGAAAAAGGTATGCTGTAGCAGATTATGCCGAAATTATCCTTAAAGCGGAAGCTTTTTAGGGTTCCGTACCCAAAGGGTCATACGGGACCCTATTACTGAGACTTCGCTGTCCGTCCGTCCGTCCGTCCGTCTGTAACCAGGCTGTATCTCATGAACCATGATAGGTAGCCATTTGAAATTTCTACAGATTATGTATTTCTGATAATGCTATAACAACAAATACTAAAAACAGAATAAAATTAATATTTAAGGGGGCTCCCATACAAAAAAAGTGATTTTTTTCTCGTTTCATAAATACTGGTACGGAACCCTTTGTGCGCGAGTCCGACTCGCACTTGGCCGGTTTTTTTTTTACTTATAATTTGGAATTGGCACACAGCATTGAGAACAAAATTAAAAAAAGAAAACAATCACAATGAAAATACTCAACTTCTGTCAGTTTCAAAATATTCTCACTCAACCATAAATTTTATTCCAGCCGTCAGGTCACCTAACACCTCTAGAAGAAGACGATATTGACAATGATGAAGTGGTCTCCGTCGCCATCGGACCTCCACCAATCCGACCAAAATACGACAAAGTGCACTGGAAACACCCTCCTAGAGTTGTCACGCACAACGTATCAAACACAACAGCAACCAACATCGTCAAAGATGTCTTCATTCAACTCGGCAGAGAGTTTTTATCAAGACAAGTCAGCGAAGATTTTATCTTCGGACAATACATAGGAAATGCAATGAAAAACTTAACAGCAGAAACGAAACTCAAAATGCAACATGAAGTTTTAGAACTAGTTCTCAAGTACCAGAAAATAAACAGAGGTGAGGTTGCCAAGCCAGAAGAGAAGAATACCAACTCGATACCAATGCTGAAAGATTTGAAACTGGAACTTAAAAAGTCTACCAATGACACAGAGGACTCTTGGCCTGATTTTTCAAATCTTGCTAAGATTGTAGGTTGATTTTTTTTCTAGAGATCCTTGATTTTTGTTAATACATTGATTCATTTTTATGTGTGTATTATTTGACGTCTACGGGAATGTCTTAGCTTCTCTGTCCACCCCAAACAATCCCGTATCTTCCACAATTCTATTCAACAGGCACAGGGAATAATTATTTTCTTGGTTTTGTTTTTCGCATTTGTGACTGTTTTTCACGAAACATTTTATTTATTAAACAAATATTTAATAAACATTTCCAGTACAAAAGAGATTGCATTTACATATTTTGAAATAGCACTCCTTTTCAAAACTCAAGATATGACTGAGATCTTGACTCCAAACTCTAGACTTAGCTGATTTCTTGACTTCAGACTAAACTGATTTCATGAAATCAGCTAAGTCTAGAGTTTGGAGTCGACTTCAGACGCTCAAAATTCTACGATTTTTTTAATCAACTATGATTTTCATTTCCTAAAATCCTTTTCAATAACTGATTTTCATGAGACCTCGTTCATTATAATAATCCTGGTTACCCTGACAAAGGCTAGAGGTCGAAAATTTTGCGTATTCTCTAACAGTCGTTATCTGACCGCAGTGTTTGACTTTACCCGGGGGACTGGCCTTAATCCCGGATTAAAGAAACAACGGAGATATGCTATATGAGTATCTTAAAATGGATGGGGAATGGTGTAATAGTGAGAATTAGATGTTGAATCAAGATCAAATCATCATCAAGAATAACACAACAGTTTTAAGTTCCAGGGGGTCTACTCTCTAAGCACGAAGTCCGTAGTTTCGGCCGAAGTAACGGTCGTTTCCTACTCTTTATCACTTACGGACATTAGATTCGTTAGGGGCCCGAACTAAAAATAAATTAGAATACGATTGGACAGTTGTCCTTATTGTGTTTTCAAAACTCATAAATCTGAAAATATTAGAGAATAGGGTTCATTTCGAAGTATAAAGCTAGTTACGGACGGACCCGTACTTTCGCTGACGGACTTAGAGAGTAGGCCCCCCGTTAATTTCCCAGAACAAACAAAAAAAAAACTCCTAATTAAATAATTAAATTAAAAAAAAATTGTAACTATGTCTGTTCAAATCAAATCAAAAGTCATTTATTCAAACTAGGCTGACAATCAGCACTTTTTCGAAGTATCTTCTTAATAGTATTTGGTCCTTAAAGTCTGTCACAGTATCTTACCAAATTTAAGATAAAATCTATTATAACCAGGACCAATCTATAATTTCTTCCAATCTTTCTTGCTCATTTCCAGTAATGTCACGTCCCTCCTTTTTCTAAAATCCTCAACCTCACCTTGCTCGTCGCTAGTGCGTACCAATGAAAATATACCTAACTAGTGTAATCGCATTACCTCTAATAGGATTATGGCGACCGAGTAGTGAACGAAATGTTCTATAGACGCCATTTTGATTCTATACTCAGGATTTTATTCTTTTGTTTCGTCTCGCTTTGTTTAGGGATTTCGTTGGATCCAGCTTGTGGTCCGTGTCGTCGAATTTTCGAGAGATTTTCACAAAGCTTGTTGAGAGTATTTTACATTTTTAAGTGCTTGATTAGATTTTGGTAATTTGGGATTTTGTGAATCTTCTTGTTGGATATATGGTCAAAAAGGGTCGTGTTTTCTTAGGGTATGTTATACAAAACCAGTCTTTAACTATACTTCTGCAATCCTAATCCTAACTAATATTATAAATTCGAAGGTAAGTTTGTTTTTTACGCTTTCACGCGCAAAATTACTCAATCAAAAAAACTTTGCCCCACACTAGGAATTTCTCCTGTATCGTGGGTGCGTTTAAAACATTTAAACTCACATACACAAACAGCCAGACCCGGGACAACTATCTGTAGGCCATACAAATATTTGTTCGGTGCGGGGATCGAACCCGCGACACGCAGCGCAGCAGTCGATCGCTCAACCACTGCGCCGACCGTGCCGTCAAAATGACAAAGTATCGTCTCATTAAAATTTTAATACAAAGTCATTAGAGTTGCTATATAACATACAAATTATGATCCATTAACTACTCATTTTGCACCTAAACAACGCACATAAAACTATACAGGTACAGTAAATTGCACATTACCACCATTTACCTTCAAGATCAACCCATACGTCTGTTATTATTTACTTACGACATCCTCTTTATTACAAGAGGCTAAAAATACTGGAAAAAAGGTAAGAAAACAAAAACGGAGCAATGCCATCGACTTATTCCAGCATAACATTAGAAGAAAATATTCCTATTGATGTTATCTTCAAAATATATACTTTCTTTATATTTTTTATTGGACAGGATACTGACCCCTACTGGCCTTGACAACCCCCTATGGGCACAAAGCCAAAGGGGTGTTTAACTGCCCGTGCTACGGTAGAGAGAAAATCTAGTGGGTGTATATCGTAAAATATTATATTATTTGTATTGCTTGCAGTCAAGGGCAAACTCATACGTACGGAATTAGTGAAACTTGCTTACGATGTTTTCACTAGAGCTATTGAGTTTCGACGGTATCTTTGCATATTTTATAGTTAGTATTGAAAATTTTATTTCATACCAGCATTTGAACTTGAACCAAATGTCTACCCATATTGTTGGTATAGTTGTTACTAATTTTGATCTGAAAAGGGAAAATGAATCTTATGGTGTGGGACGCGGTACATTCATTTTTTTAACGACTTCCATATTCATTAAAAGAGTCACCTAAGTGTGAAATGGGCAGGCAAGGCATAAAGATAACAGAAATTCCTACCTATCTTCTATGACACGTATAAAATTAACGCAGCAAGACTTAATCACAGAAACAATCAAGAACGTACTCACGTCTAAACAATTCAAGTTAAACGAACACAGGAACACTAAATTCAGTCCATCACGACAGATGTTTACGTAATTACCGCTTCTAACATTTATGCAGGTACAGTGGAGTACCTCGAGTGCTGGGTACTCTAACTAATGGTCCACCGTACTGCCCTGTTATTTTAAATTGCTCAGCTCCAAGAGACAGTCGCGAAAATTGCTCCAAAAGCGAAAATTGTATCTGTACTGTGTTTGGATGTTCGTTTCCAAAAATGTAAATTAACGCGGACAATTTCAATATAGCACTATTATGTTTCAGTATACGCTACAACTTCATCTTTTAAGACTTCTACAGGATGAGTGATCATATTATCATATTCAGACTATCATATTCCCACTGCTAGGACACAAGCCTCCTCTCTAAGAGAGGAAATGTGCTGTAATCCACCACGCGGACCCAGTGCGGGTTGGTAGATGTCTCATGTCTTCGATTTTTTAATTCTAAGACTTCCTGGTTTCCTCACGATGTTTTCGTTCACCGTTTTGAGAGAAGCGGTGATCAAAAGAATTATCAAAATATTGTAATTTATATACATTCTCTTGCTTTTATCCCAATTAATTTGGGGTCGGTGCAGCATGTCATCTTCTGCCATACTTCTTTATTACTTGTCATCTCAGCAGATAGCTCCTTTCTTGCCATATCATCCTACACACAGTCCATCCATCATTTCTTTGGTCCGCCCCATCCACATTCATACTCAAAAGTTAGGTTTAGGGATATGAGTAATAGGGTGTATAGTTCCTCGATACTCCTTAGAAAAGGGAGGATCCTCCTACCAGACTCGTATTATGTCTGGTGGGCAACTGCCCGACAATTGTTGTCGGGTTTCTCTGTATAGTCTTAAGTCGATGTAGGAAATAGATGTTAGTTCTTCCGTCGTGTCATAGATGGCGCTGTAGTACTTTTTTGTAGTAAGTTGCTTTTCAACGTCACTACACTATCATCACAACATTTTCCTCATTTACTAATTTTTCCACAAAATCTACTAAAAACAAGAATGTGAATAGACTTTAGTCCTTTGTTTTAAAATATAGTGCTTTTTTCGGCGCTGATGAATTTTTCGCGCCAACGGTTACGTCAGCCGCTTTGTGTGGTAAAGATATGAAAATTTGAATTAAAATAATTCAGATGCTTTCCTTTTTGGTGCTTTTCGAGTTTTGTTGCAGGTGAATTTTACGGTGTAATAAGTTTTTTTGTTTGTTAAGTGGTTTTGGTGAGTAATGGACTGCATTATTTAGCTTTACTTTTACTAAAAACCGCTTTTAAACTCGCAACAAATATAAGGTCTTCAAATTGAATAAGTTGACAGCGACAATACTCTCATCATAACCATTCTCTACCAAGTAAGATTGCTTCGGAGCTTTTCACCGAGTTAAATAGAATAACAATTTGAAATATGCTAAAAAAAAACATGTTGTCAAGGGCAATGGCACTGAAGTAATTAACATTTTGGTCAATTTTTTTTTTTTTAGTCTTTTAAAAAACGTTGCCCCACACTTGGAATTTCTCCTGTGTCGTGGGTGCGTTAACAAACATTTAAACTCACATACACAAACAGCCAGACCCGGAACAACTATCTGTAGGCCATACAAATCTTTGTTCCGTGCGGGGATCGAACCCGCGACACGCAGCGCAGCAGTCGATCGCTCAGCCACTGCGCCAACCGTGCTGTCAAATTGAAACTTCTATTCGAATTCATTCAAATTCCATTCTAAATTCTCGTTAATTTCAAGGAGTTAACTATGCTAACGATTCTCGTCCCGAATCAATAATAAAATGGGTAGGTAATTTCTTTTCTTTTTTCCTTATTTACGGAAATCCGTTAGTATGAACCACCCGTATTTTAAACGCGGGCTGTCTGATTCTCTCCCTATAACCGCGCTTCCACACATACAAACAATCTCAAATGTTTATTCGATCATTTCTTATTCCCTAAACAACGTTAAGGGGGTTATTCTGAAATACTGACAAACAAACAACCAAAAAAATCAGCGTTTATTAATAATTAACTAGGTATCGTAGTATTAATATCTATGTGTTTTGTGACAACCTCCTGAGTCTTGAAGAAGATGCAAAACAACACCTTGTATAGTAATGATCGACTTAATTAGTTTAACATAATTCTAATTTCCTATAAATAGTGATTAGTGTTGTGTGTGAATCGAAGTTATGCCTTTCGCATTCTAGATATCAATCGATGAGAAAACTATCCGATCCATGTATCATTATTTTATCAAAACCTAAATAAATAGATTCACGTAGTTTTTCTTTTAATCTCACGTCTTTATTCATGACCTCAATGAAGAAATCATAAACTTTTAATGAGCTTAAGAACTTGAGTCACCGTACACGAAATGTACAGTTAACAAAAACATGTCCCTATCGGAAAGCCTGACAAATCACCGACCCTTTAAAGCCATAAATCAGCTTTTTTTATTTATTAATTGATGAAGGACCAACCCAAAGGTCCTTCGATCCGGATACCATGCAAACAATGGATTTGAACTAATCCATTAAACTTAGTAGTTTGGTTGCAGCTTCTTTGAAATACAATGTAAATATAAGGATAATTATGTCCGTAAAGTTTTGGAGGCGCAACCCGAAAGTCTGATAAATAAATAATGAAGAGAAAGTAGGAAAGTTGGGGGTCGAAGATAAACAGATAGTGAGGGGGATTAAACACAAACTGGAACTCAAACGGCCATGTTGGTCCGTCTCATTGATTTGAACCTGAAAGTTTGGAGGATTACCTTCGCACCGTAGTCTTATTTTTCGAAGAGCGATCATTAGTTCGGTAGATGGTTCGTGGTAAATAATAAAAGCCGCTCGGGTCGATCTTTAAGTCAGAGTATTATTGGGTTTCTCCATCAGGAATTTCTCAATAGCAGCAACAGTCTGAATTCAAGCCCGGTTGATGGGATTGGGCTCGCCTTTATTACATGGGACTTAAACATAACCGGCGAATTTTGTGTCATTCTTTATGAATTACAGGAGTGATTTTAAAACTAAAAAGTAACTTCATTACCTAAATTGACGAGCAACTGCATTCTTCCTGGGTTTTACATTGACAGAAGAAGAAGACATTTGTGGAATCTCTTCAGGTGGCGTACCATGACGGCTTAAAACATTATTGTTCCATTCTCATTCCAGAGTGAAAAAGAGACGGAGCTATACAGGTCGTCTAGCTCCATCTCTTTCCCACTCTGGAATAGGAATGGAACAATAATGTTTTAAGCGTTATAGTACCCCCCCTGAACTCTGATAGGAGACTTGCGAAGTCCTCTTTTTCTTGGTAAATCGATTGGTAAGATCATTTCATTAGGTTTATGCTCTAAACTGTAGAAAAGGTTAACAAAATAAAGAAAGAGCTTAATTGAGGAACAAAAATTCCTACTAAAAAGTTAATAAAAATTTCATGCACTTCATAAAAAACGGCACATGACCTGCTTTTTATATCTACTAAACCGGACGCTCGACGGAACAGTCAAAAAGCAAAAGAACAGAATCACAAGAAAAACTAGTTATTTGTTAGTGGGTACACAAAGCAATATAGCACCGCGTCCATTATCCGATTAGGGTTCCGTCGGCCACGAGCTTTTAGCACTTTGAATGCAACAAAGGAACCCTGATTTCGTTATTGTCAGTATTGTGTGCGTTGAATTTATTTTGTATTGTTGTGTGGTTATTGCAGTGACAACCTAGGTTTTGTGTCTTGGAATTTAAATTCTTTGGATGTCGTTTTAGCCGTTCGGTTTCTGGAATGAGCTCTTTTAATTTTTAGGTAGGAGTCTTAAGGAGCGTCTAACCTCTTTGCAACGAGTAATATATACAAGCGACGCATGTGTCACAAAAGTGACTGACTAGAAAACAAATGGAACAAGTTTTTGAGAGAATGCTGTGAGAAAGGCCTGGACTCCATCAAATCGGAGATGTGTGATAGCAGAGGAGATGCTTAGGACCTAGGATATATCCACCGAACTTGCAGGGAGATGCGTACTAGCTAGACAGGAGCAAAGATTTGTGTGTTCAGGCTACTCACGCCCGGTTTGACGACCGCCGTGCTATACACCGCTCGTCTCTTCTCGTATCCGCTGTGCACTGCTGCGGGGGATCGCCTAAACAAATATGGGACATCTCATCTCCTCTCTGCTCAACCGTTTTCATTTTTATAAGCGAAACTAAGACGAGAACAAAAAAAACTATTGGTGATGTACAATACGCCTTTGTTTTTACAGCAAACCTCAAGAGATTACGCTTAAAGCTATACAAAAGCAGTTTATGCGGATGTCTTATTTTATGGACAATATTTACAAATATTGATGTGTCGCCGTGTATAATAATATTGATATTGACGTGTTTGTTCTTCACCCCCGCATCCCGTCAAATATCCCAAAATTTTCAAATTGCCCGATGACAGCATAGCAATGTTCATAATGACCGGACACTGTGATAAATATTGAAGTTTCGGTTCTAATTAAACAACTTGGCAAGAAAGGGGGTGACTGATGAGATGACGAGTAATAGAAAAGTATTGAAGATCCCAAGAAAACGACATGATTCGTCGACCGAAAATGAATTGGGATAAGGGCAACAATGGTAAGGTAACAAATTATCACATATATAACCCAATGTGACATTATTCATAACTAGCTGTGAAAATAGAAGTAGCCTAAGCTACTCCTTATTACATCAGCTATCTGCCAGTGAAAGTCCCGTCAAAATCAGTCCCCCGGTCTAGAGATTAGCCGGAACAAACAGAAAGGCAGACAAAAATTGTAAAAATGATTTTTTTGGTATATTTGCCGTATATATGTTACGGGCAATTTGATAAGTCCGGGCACTATTAATAATGGCCGGTCTGTATTCATAATGCCCGACTGAATTGGGCGATGTGATTAAAACAGCATGATTAATCACTTTTCCCGGCCATTATGAATAATGCCCAACCTATCTTGGGCAAAGTAATAAAATAGGTGAACTGTAGTGTTTTTGTTTAATAAATGAAATTAAACTTACAAAATTTTCATGAAAATTTAACAAAAAATAACCTAACCTAACCCAATTGCCTGGCTACAAGTAGGAAATTATTCATACTGCCCGGTCCAAGTGATAAATTCAAGCTATCTCAAAAACTGACTTATTACATGGACCACGGGCCGTCGGGCATTATTAATAATGGCCGGTCAAAGTGATAAATTAATCACTTTGCCCATCGCTCTTGGGCATTATTAATAATGGCCGGTCCTTATTAATAATGCCCAGTTAATCGCGTTGCCCGTAACATATACATTCATATGCACGTAGTAAAAGGCGGTTATTTTGATATTACAAACAGACACTTCAATTTTATTTATTTGTATAGATGTATAGAAGATATACAGTATGTTAGTTTAAACGAGGGACATATTCAAACCCACAATAGTACATGCTAACATGATACTAATAAAAATATAAACAAAAAAAAAAACACTGATAAATAACAGACAGAACCATACCAAAATTTTCGCAAATGGCACGCAACGTGTATACACCCTTGCGCTAGCGACTTAATACTATCGCAGAACATGTGAGCGGGTCAATGACTCTTAGGAATAATCCATTTTCCCTTCATACTTTAAACTTACCTGGCTTAGGACAGTCCAAAATATCTAGGCACTAAACAAAACATTAAAAATTCTTCTATATACGTTATAGGTTTTTTTACATATTTGGGACGAGAATCGAATACTGAATATCCTCCCTCAATATGTCCCTCGTTTAACCTAACATACTGTATATAGATGCTCTCATTTATCACTTGGTCCATATTTCCATAACAAATATTTACTACTGAAAACATGACAGACTACCCTACCCAATAAAAATAAGGTAAACAAAATATAAGGCTATATTCATTAAAAGCAACAGAGAGCAGCCCATTGAAAACATTTTAAAATTTAATTTTAAATAATAAGTATTGATGACTTTTCAAAGTGACCTTTTTGGACAATTTTCGGAACATTTAATCAACTTTAGTTAAAGTTACTCTTGCTTATTGACATAATTTAAAGCAGAATAAACGCTTTTTAAATTTAAAGAGGAGCTCATGGCTAATTAATAACAGACGGACGGGTCGATCTTTAAGGTTAAGCCGTGCTTGCCGATGTTGGCCCGTGGATGGGTGACCATAATTATATACCGAGTTTCCTGCGTGCCTCGAAAAGCACGTCAAGCCGTCGGTGCCGGCTGTCATTTGTAGATCTTTGACAGTCGTTACGAGTAGTCAGAAGCCAAAAAGTCTGACATCCAGTCTTACCAAGGGGTATCGTATTTTCCAGTTACTGGGTAGTAGAGGTTAAATAGGTAGTCGCTTCATGTAAAATACTGGTACTCAGATGCATCTGGTTAGACAGGAAGCCGACCCCAAGATAGTTTGGGAAAAGGCTAGGCAGATGATGATGGGTGAAAACTAGGCCTAATTTCGATAGGTACCTATTGTCCTTACTTCGGTACTTAAAGTATTTTCCACAGCTGGTTTCCATCTAATACTTCCACCAATTAAAGGGACAATAGTCTTAAAGGTTTTTATATCTATTTGGCCACCGAAAACAATGTTTGATCTATACAGAACCCGGTAAGCTGGCCGTAATTACGGGTCTAAGTGTACGTGTGACCGGTTTTAGGGAAAGAGGCTCTAATTAGGGTCGTTCCAAAACTTTTATAATTGGACTCTTAGCCTGACCTCTCGACTGTTAAGTTGAGAGCACACTGTCTGTGGGAAAATTCACGGGGGCACGAACCCTCAACATGTCTGGATTTCAAAAGATCCAATTCAAAGTCTCTGGTACACGAGTACTCGAGATTTTGAACCGGAGCTTTTGAAATTCAGACGTGTCGTATCGCTTTTTAATTTACAACGTTGAAAACGGTTCTTTTTTTTCTTCTCTTCTTTCATTTCTTTTTAATATGGTTTTTCTTTTACTTTTTTTTTTATATAATAATATATTTGGGTTTTGCGTTTTTTTTTCTACATATCTTAACTATTTTTTACATTTTAAAGTGTCTCAATTCAAGTGTGTCCCCAGCTTAACTTGGAAATCCATTCTAATTAATCATGATTTATTAAAATTAATTCGCTCAATAAAGGTAATTAAGTCAAAGGAAATTAGAAGACGGAGGGTAGTCATCACGGTAATCCTCCTAGGGGGTAATCAGAGAGCCGGAGTTATTAATTACAGTTGTTGATTGATTTGTTGCTATTTTTAAGCTTATTTAGGCATCATTTTGGAAAAAAATGGTTTTGTTTTGAATTATGTTTCATAATTATTACAAAACATAAGTTCACGCTTGTTTTCTCGACGTGTTAGGCAGAGGTGTGAAGTTAGTTAAAACACCCGCACTAACTGATCAAGCATAAATGGTCAACACACAGAAGAAAGGAAGGTTGTTACAATTACATCGCATCAATGGCATCAAGATATTTCACATAATAGGTACTCGTATTTCTCTTTAAACATAGTACGCAAAACAGAACAACTCACTAACAATCACCCTAACATTAACTCAAAACTTACCCCTTTCCACTATTTACTTACCCCTTACCCTAGACATAACAACACAGCAAAAAGCATTCCCGCATCAAATCTAATGTTATACAGTAGAGTATTTGATTTTACTACATAAAGAGAAGCTTACCATGATGCTTGGGGCATAATTGCGCTCCCGGCGGACTATAAAATTGTGCCTAAAAGCAAATAGTAATAAAAAGAAAGAAAATTATCGTTTACACAGAAAGGTTCGCGGAACATGAGAGTGAGGTGCGGTGCTACTGTTAGCGGATTCCCAAAAATACATCATATTAACATAATATTCTAAAAAAAAAAAAAAAAAAACCCCGACGGACAAAACCTATAAAAAACCAAAAATAAAATTAATCCAAGCGTCGTAGCGTCGGGGGTCTGCTTTGTTTGTATATACAGTATGTTAGGTTAAACGAGGGACATATTGAGGGAGGGTATTCAGTATTCGATTCTCGTCCCAAATATGTAAAAAACCTATAACGTATATAGAAGAATTTTTAATGTTTTGTTTAGTGCCTAGATATTTTGGACTGTCCTAAGCCAGGTAAGGTTAAAGTATGAAGGGAAAATGGATTATACCTAAGAGTCATTGCCACGCTCACATGTTCTGCGAAAGTATTAAGTCGCTAGCGCAAGGGTGTATACACGTTGCGTGTCATTTGCGAAAATTTTGGTATGGTTCTGTCTGTTATTTATCAGTGTTTTTTTTTTGTTTATATTTTTATTAGTATCATGTTAGCATGTACTATTATGGGTTTGAATATGTCCCTCGTTTAAACTAACATACTGTATATATTTTTATGTACTAAGCGGTCATGGAGGTAGTTAAAGTATAGTTATAACATTAAAAATTCCTAGAACCACAACTAAAAAAACCGGCCAAGTGCGAGTCGGACTCGCGCACGGACGGTTCCGTACCATTATTTATAAAAACGAGCACAAAAAATCACTTTGTTGTATACCCTTAAATATTTATTTTATTCTCTTTTTAGTATTTCTTGTTATAGCATTAACAGAAATACATAATCAGTAGAAATTTCAACTGGCTAACTATCACGGTTCATGAGATACAGCCTGGTGACAGACGGACAGCGAAGTCTTAGTAATAGGGTCCTGTTTGACCCTTTGGGTACGGAAACCTAAAAATGGTCACAATAATGGGGATAACAAGTGTCTTTCGTCGGCTTCGTTAATTGTATTTTTACAACTATTATTATACACAAATAGGTACACTAAAGTATCTACTTCGTTTGCATCCACATTCATAGACCAGACTCGACAGTTGCTTGCATCACTATTGAGCTCAGGTACAGATTACCAGCGACCACTGGCACCACACCCAAGCTACGCTCAGCTAAAACCAACATCACTAAACCGTGTTATGTACTCGCTAAATTAATTTCTACCCTTTAAAGACGTTACACACCTTCGAAACACGAAAACGATATCGTGGGAACGGGGTTTGTTCGTCAATTTTTGCGTCGTACAACTTTGGAAGAGAGTATTACAGTTGGTAGTTCTGCAACAATGAGCCAACCCACTTTAACATAATTTTCATCAAACTTGCACGTAAACAGTTTCATAACATACAGGTTAACTTGGCTGTAATGCCCCATATAATACCCTAGGGCTGGGCGGTAAGTATTTTTTTTTTTAATTTACAGCACAGCATGACTGCACACAGGTCATGCAAGTTCAAGCAAGGAGTTTACACGCAATTGAAAAATTGTCTTAAAATTTTATCTAAACATTTCATTCAATCTCGCTACATGTTATTTAATTACTAAACTAATGTTCTAAAATCTAAATAATCAATAGTTTTTTGTATCAAAACGTCGAATATATTTTTTTTTTACACACCGTCATGGCTGTATACCTACGTAAGTATTTGCCCTTAACGTTTCTGAACAAAACATTTGTATAATCTGTGGTGTGGGCAAACAGCCCGCCAACCGCTTAAAAATCAGTTTACGTATTTCGTAATAATATTTGTGCTGACTTGTGTCTATTATTCATAATTATTATCTCGCAAATGTGATGAAAAACATTGTATGTTTCACGAGCGGTACGGGAATTACGAACCTCGACTCAGAAAGCCCTCAGTCTTCGACTTCGGGCTTCTACTAGAGCCTCGATCGTAATTCCTTACTTACCGCCCTTAATACACAATGTACTAATAACATCACGCCTGTAATCTGGAAGGGTTAGGCAGAGGTGTGCGTAGTAAGTACCGCCACATTTCGCCAGTTATGTTAAAAGTCCCATGTGATAGAGGGCGAGCCTATTGCCATCAACTAGCTAGTGATAGAAAAACCCAATCATACTTTGCCAACCCGGATATCAAACCCAGGGACCGCTTATTCAGCAGTCATGCTTTCGTCTACTCAAGGGACCGTCCATTAATCACGTGAGGCTTGAAAGGGGGGAGGGGGTTTAGCGAAAATCACGAAATATCACAAGGGGAGAGGGGGTGCAGTAAGATATCACGTATTTATTTTTTCGTCAAACGCGCGATTCTAAAACGAAACGCGGTGACCTTGACTCGCCGTTGCCAGGCAACGAACGAAGTACCTGTATTTAAAGATAATATTCTAAAAATTTTAAGATTCTGTGTAGGTGCTACAAATACACGTGATTTTAGGTGGGGGCGGGGGGTTAGTCTTAAACCTCACCACGTATCACCTAGGGGGAGGGGGGTTAAAAATGCTAAAAAAAAACCTCACGTGATTTTAATAGCATTAATTAATACCAAGGAGGCAGTCAGTTTCAAACTCATCATCTGCCTATCCTTTTCCCAAACTATCTTGGAGTCGGCTTCCAATAATAACCGGATGCAGCTGAGTACCAGTATCGACTATCAGTCGATTTTACATGAAGCGACTGCCTATCTGACCTCTACAACCCAGTAACTGGGTAATACGATGCCCCTAACACTGTATGTCAGACTTTTGGCTTCTGACTACTTGTAACGACTGTCAAAGATTTACAAATGACAGCCGGGACCAATGCTTAAAGTGCTTTCCGAGGCACGAAGGAAACTCGGTATGTAATTACCCATCCACCCATTCACGGACCAACGGACCAACCTCGGCAAGGGCAAGGACGGCTTAACTAACTTAAAGATCAACCCGTGCCGTGGGTGCGGCTGTTATTATATTTAGCCAGGAGCTTCTCTGCCAGTCAGTTGGATAATATATTACCCAGTAAATCTTCTTACTCAAATTTATATATATCTTAACAGTAAACTCATAGATCTATGATAGCTATCGCATGCAATGCGAATCGCTAATGTCAAAAATAATAATATATAGCCTATGTCCAGCTTTTATGGACATTGATAAAAATTTTGTCATTCAGGGTATATATACTTGCCGATGTAACGAAACCATAGCGACTTCTAATTCGACTACAACGCCATCTAGTTTGAATGTGCGAACTAAAATGGTGGGGCCTTTTTACTTTGTAAATTTTTCTTATCAAAGTGTTTTAAGTAAATGTAAGTAATAAAGGAATTATTAAAGACCATAAAAAATATTAAAGCTATGTTATTGTTTTAATCAGAAGTTTCTTGTGTTCTTTCTGTGTCTTGACTAGTTCGCACGGCTTAACCTTAAAGATCGACCCGTGCGGCTGTTATTATTTAGCCAGGAGCTTCTCTGTCAGTCAGTTTTATACTATTCAGTAAAATCAGTCTTACTCATATAATTATGTAAATCTAAAAGGTAAACTCAATCAAGAGCTTATGATAGCTAAATAGCTCTTTCAACTGTTTGCGAACTCCTTGTTTCGCAAACAGTTTCACACGTTGCCGTACTGAAAATTAAATTACCTATACGTCTAGCGCAACTGCTTCCAATCTTCGATAAAGACTATCTTCCCGTCCAGTTTATTAAACGAAGCCTTTCAGATAACTAACGTCGATGCGAGCCACACCTAATAATTTGACACCGGAGAGTTCGCCGAATTAATTTAAACCCACAGCATCTTTACTGCGAAAATTGAAAGTAGACTACTAGATACTATAACATTAATTAATTTTCGAATAATTATATATTTGTCGGAGCCGGTCATTATTACGGACAGAAAATGGCATCTATCGGCAAGCGCGCCAAAGGCGACCTACTTACCAGTCTACCCGCACCTAAGCGCGCTTCTACAGAGTCGTGATGTTTCGAGTTCGCTGCAAGGAGGACAGTGGAGTGTCCCGAACTGTATCCCGATTCATAGTGCCTAGTGTTATTGTGTTGGATTGTAATTTCAAGTAATTTGTTATTTCGATGAAAGCAGTGGTACCGTGTGTGTGTGTGTTTTCATAGCACGAAACCCATGTTCTGCCCTCATGATGATCGAGTCTAACGAACATAAATCACCCAACTACGACATATTTTATTTTACATAACATCACGCCTATAATTCCAGAAGGGAGAGGCAGAGGTAGGTGATGATAAGATCTGTGTCTATTGTTTAAGTTAGTGTTCTTGTTTTATTTTTACTTTTGTATAGATTCTTTTTATTTACCTATTTTTTGAATGTGTGGACATTGTAGGCTTTGTTTTTTTTTTTTTTGTTTCTATTACTACCTTCTGTATTAAGCAATCGACTTATTGTCGGTGTGACGATTAAAGGATATAGACACGGAGGCAGGTACGCGCGGTAGATTTGTCACTTGGACAGATGTCACTGGAACCGGGCGGACGTGCACCCGTTTGCTATTTAAAACCACCAAACTATTGTTTTATTAATCCATCTGTGCTTACCCCTGTGACTAGTGGACGTCACAGTCGGGCCTACGCTGTCCTCCCATACTTAAGGCGCAGATATACGACTTTTAATGATTTTAAATTGAACATCACGTATAAACTTCTAGTTTTATTTATTTGAAAAAAATATATGTTATACTAGACAATTTTCTTTATAAATTGATATGTTAAAATGTGAAATTATATTCTTATAACATAGTGTAATTAATTTGCAAATTCATGTCTAACGCGGACAAAAAAACGATAATAACGCAAAAACTATCGGACGTATTTTCATGAAACTTTGACCATCTGAAAGACAGTTTAACAACCCATATTTTAGTATACGACTTTTATTTGTATTGTGTTTGATAAATCAAGGTGGGTTGTTTGTTCGAATAATCTTGGTGCGCGTTGAAGCGTTTCGCATGCACTTTTACTCGCTCAAGGTCGAGGGCACATATCGTCGCCTTAAGTACTAACGCTGTAACTTCAAATATTGTAAAACCAAATGATTTTAAAAGAGTAACCATGGAGTTTCTTGCCGGTTCTTCTCCATAGGAAACGACCAACCCGAACCGTGCACCTTTTGTTGACGTTTTATAAGTGCCCATGTAGGCCTATGTAAAATAAAATATTTTGATTTTGATTTGATTTTGAGGTACACCCACAATTCGCCAGTTATGTTTAAGTCTCATGTTATAGGCGCGTGCCTATTGCCATCAATCGGGCACAAATCCAGACTCCGTGGCTGCTACTCTGAAATTCCTGATGGAAATCGCTGTGCTCTCTGGTGTATGCTGTTTGCCGACGACATTGTGCTAGTTGCCAAGAGTGGCCTAGAGGTCCAGAGCAGATTGGGGGTGTGGTGGCAAAGATCTAAATTTAAACAACGGTTACTATCCAAAACCATTACAATTACTGAAAATAGGAATATGTTTGATGAGAACAGCGAGCTTGTTTAAGTTGAACAAACCTGTTCAACTTAAACAAGCTTTGTAAACAGTACGATATAGATCCATTCCAAACTAGTGTGTCGTCAGCCAGAAAGTGCTTAAATCGAAGCTTTTTCATGTAGTAATTCATTTTGTTATGATGGTTGTTATGCAGTTTGAGCAACCTATCAATTATGATGTAGTAGTGTATAGTAGCTTTGTGTTAATGTCCGTAGAATTTACTTTTTTTCTCTGTATTTTATAAGTGGAGACCTGTAATTGGCTTCCAGACTATTATACTGTTTTTTGTTCTGTTTGTTTTAGCTGTAAGTCTCCCATGTTATTTAAATAAATAAATAAAAAATAAAAGAAATAAAATATTTTGGAAGACCACGCTCAGTAAGGCGTGCCAGAGATTCCTCCCTTTGGTGCTCAATGTATAGGTGCTCTAAAAATAGGTGCTCAAACGGGAATACTCCCCAGAGAGACGCTCTACAAAGCCTATTTTGACGCAAAGTGCTTTACTTGCAACCATATACAATACAATAGAACAATGCCCATATACAATAGTATAGTTTAGACGGAGACCGATGATCAGCTGGCCTACCATAACCTCTTAAAGCAGTATTGTTTAACCCTTATTCCAGTGTGGGAAAGAGACGGAGCTATACAGGATGTCTAGCGCCATCTCTCTCCCACACTGGAAAAAGAGTAAAACATCATCTGCCTAGCCTTTTCCCAAACTATCTTGGGGTCGGCTTCCAGTCTAACCGGATGCAGCTGAGTACCAGTATTTTACATGAAGCGACTGCCTATCTGACCTTCATAACCCAGTAACTGGGTAATACGATACCCCTTGGTAAGACTGGATGTCAGACATTTTGGCTTCTGACTACTCGTAACGACTGTCAAAGATCTACAAATGACAGCCGGGACCAACGGCTTAACGTGCTTTCCGAGGCACGGAGGAAACTCGGTATGTAATTATGGTCACCCATCCACGGACCAACTTCGGCAAGCACGGCTTAACCTTAAAGATTGACCCGGGAGCCACCCGGGTTACCCGGGAATTATTATTTAGCCACGAGCTCCTCAAAAAAGTAAAAGTAGTAAAACAATAATGTTTTAAGACGTCATGGTAGACCACCTGGTGAAAGTTGAGGTAATGTATTGGATGCGATAAGCATGAGACTTGTCGATGTGGCAATGCTTGGAGGACACTTATGTCTAGCCATGAACCTATTTCGTCAGAAATTAAGACGATTCTTATTCTTTACTGCAAAAAAAAAACTTCCTTTTTTTTTGTATATGGCATCTCGCAGTTCAACCTAAGAGGTTGTCGTCTGCTTAACCGGACTAATCCTATGGGTGCCTTAAGAGTAAAGCCTCCAGCCAAGGCATAAAACTGCTTACAAACTAAGCGACTACACGCTAAGGGCACCACTTGTAGGTTACGAGCCTCGGCTTAGGGCGTCGCTGGGGGAGGACTGCATGGGGACAGGCTTGATCTGAATGGTATCTTTATTTAGGGGCTGATTTAAAACTACTGGCACAGCATCGCGGGTTGGCTCGAGCGAGGTTCGGGGAGGGCATGGACCGGAACGTCGCGACGGACCTCGACGGTGAGGTCGGAAAGACGGCGCGGCGGCGGTTTGCGTCTGAACTTTTTAAGAGTACCAGTCACTTTGCTACTCTCCTGAAGGAGGCTGATAGCATCATCGGGAGTGACGAGGGTATTCCTCGGACGGCGTACTGTCCGTCTACCATGAGTTTTAACAATCTATATTCGCTAGCGTCTATAGTTAAAAAAAAAATATGAAAACTTTTACAGCGCCTCTAGCGGATAGTTGGGTACTAAAATGCGCAGTATGAGTCACATAGTTATCTATCCTACGTCATCGTGTAGTAAACTAAACTACAGCGACTGTAGTTTGGGCTTCATTTGCTTAGAATTTGGTAGTAAGCACCAACACAGATCATGGTACCATTGGAAAAGCTAACTGTAGTATTTGCGTATTGACGGAACTATTGCAGTTACGTCAAGCGATTTAACTATGACAACTCATGGTAGACGTACTGTACTAATGCGCGAGGGTTCGTAACGGGCGGCCGCTGCGATCAGGGGATTACGGTGCTTAATGGCATTATCGAAGAAACGCTTCGAAAGACGTTTCATGAACTTAAGGACGCTGGACATTGTAAGGTCTACGTGTAGACGGTAATTACGGACATAAAAAGAGGCTCCCGTGACTCTACG
This sequence comes from Cerastis leucographa, assembly GCA_963082945.1. Taxonomy (NCBI): domain Eukaryota; kingdom Metazoa; phylum Arthropoda; class Insecta; order Lepidoptera; family Noctuidae; genus Cerastis; species Cerastis leucographa. The sequence continues at coordinate 19,104,918 of OY720354.1, forward strand.
TAAGAACCGGTTCTCAAAGTTTGCAGCCTATGGATGTACTTAGGCTTGGTATGTGAAATATACTTACAAATTACCATGGCATGTACAAAGGCGAGCATAACCCAGAATTTCTTACAGCAAACCTAATTTCGATTGCGAGATTTGAAAGAGAGACCTATATGCATTAACAGTAGGTACATTTAATGACTTAAATTAATTAATTTTATAAACTAAACTACATAAATACAATATACTTCTTTTTCTTTCTTTATACAATATAAAATACGTACTACATAAAACATAACTATAAAATCATATCTACATAAGTCATGTTGAAATGAAATGTTCCTTTATTCCTTTCTTGAACACTTTCTCAATATCCCGTATGAAGTGTGGATGATGATGGTATAGTCCAGCAATTTATAATATGGCAGAGCTTTGGCAACCCCTTTAACCAGGCCCACAACCTAAACCTAAAACTGACAATATATCCGTCATTTACTACTCGAACATTAATTACTCATCTCTCCACACGACCAACACAATAGATCACAATCAAAAACGACGCCATTATTGGAGCTCCTGCTAAAATCGAACTAAAATCTCTCCTCGATTCCCGCTGTGCTGCTATCAAATTGCAATTGAACAGTGAAAAGCCTACAATACGTCACCATCGACAGCTCATTCTCAATAGTCACGAAATAATAGCTCCACAAAATTAAACATTCACAATTCAATCTAAAACCAACCCTGTTTCCGTACCAATAAGATGGCAAACGAACGCACTGAAAAAATTGTTTAGTGACATGAGGCGTCCAGTTTAAAATGATCCGTAGCAACATGTGTTTGAAGTTTAAGGGCAGATCAAGTTGGGATGGATGTTGGTAGCAACACATCACACGTCATCGGAATCGCAACGCCCGACGAGAACAAAGTGCATGTAGTTAAAGCGTGTGCACAATAGCGCCATCTATATTGGCCGGTGCGAACCCTCGTCCCCGATCCAAAATGGCGGCCGTGACGAGTTGTCGAAGCCTCGACACATTGTGACAGTGAGAATTACATAGAGTAGTTAAAGGCAGAGGTGACTGAAGACTAATTGAATATTAATTACTTAGATGAGACTACTCTCATCTAAGTCTAAATCTAAGTTCTTTTTGAACAAAATAAAATGGATTTTAATGTATTTTCAGTGGATTCACTTCGTTATCTCCTTACTTAACTTAAGAAAATCAATCATTCTTTTGTGCACAGGTTTCCTTGCTTTATTCCCGTCTGCCCCCACCGGTCTGTCCCCAGTGGTGGCAGTTGTAACATTTTTTATAATCTACCACCACTCCTTTTAATGTATAAGTTGGAAAAAAACCGGTCAAGTGCGTGTCGGGCCACGCGCAGTGTAGGGTCCCGTAGTTTTTATAACAACCAAGTGCGGGTCGTATTCTCTGACTGATAGTTCCGTATCATGCTCTAACTAAAAGCTAAACATGACTACCTACCTAATTTGACATCATAAACAAATCCTCACCTGATACGAAAATTTTGCACGGAAAGTTTTAATTTTTTGGCACGCACAGCGTCGTCTTCTATGTGGTTATTTATTGTTAATCAAAATATATGGGTACATTTTGATATAATAATAGCAAATTAATAAACTCTTTCAATCTGCAAATTCCTACACTCAACGAGACTTGATATGAAGTGAATATTTAATTACTTAGACATAACTAACTACAATTTTATTCGACAGCAACTGTTTTTTTTTATAAAACTTATTTAGGAATGAAACAAAAGCGCGATACAACTGACACTTAGCGCCATCTATCGATATTTCTATGTAGTTGTTCGAGATTTTCGAGTCAATTGGTCGAGTATTACCCGTAAACTTGTAAAGCCCACTTATGTGTGATAGTTTTCCTTAAAACTTCGTTATATATAGGTACTACTGCCGTGACATTTGAATTTCTAACTACAACCGTTTAGTCGGTAGAGGGGGGGGACACTTTACTCTAACGAAAATTGGTACTTTAAAGCATGATAAGTCACGAACGGTTTAATTAATCAAAAAACGATCTTATCAAACCCCTAATATTTTTGAAAGACCTATCCAACGATATCCCATAATATGTGAAGGACGAAAAAAAAATGATCATCCCCACTTTACACGTAGGGCAGGTACCCTAAATAATTCATTTTTTCACAATTTTATTTTACCACTTTTTTAGTGTCATTAACTTGTACATTTATGCCGAATTACAACTTTCTAGTACCAATAGTTTTTGAGCTAGACCGCGGACAGACAGACGGACATACCGAAACTATAAGGGATCCTTGTTGACTACGGAATCCTAAAAAAAGAGATGAGATCTAGATGTATAATCTCATGATTCATAGGAAAAGCAATGAAGACTGCATTAAAGATAATGATACTCTAGAAAACAGTTCTAGCATATCACAAAGGCTATGGGCCTTAATTCATTTGGAAGAACAACTAAGCCCGAGCTACCAAGTCAATATACAAACCTGGAGAAAGCCTTCAGCTACATTTTGCTTGATTCTTTGTAGTCCCCTTTTTATAAGGAATGAGCCTATTTCCATCAACCGAGTTTCTGATACAAAACCCAACAACAGTTTGCCCGATCTAGGATTCGAACCCAAGACTCAATGCTCAGCAGTATCGTCATGTGACCACTAGACCCACAAAGTATTACACTTACTATTTTAATCTTCATCATCTGCCTAGCCTTGTCGGAACTATCTTGAGGTCGGCTTCCAGTCGAAACAGATGCAGCTGAAAACCAGTATTTTACATGGCGTCGGCCTATCTGACCTCCACAACCCAGTTAGTATTGTGTAATACAATACCTTTTGGTAAAAATAAATAGGTTGTTAATAATAAAATAAAATGTTTCATATTTGAAGCCTCATAACTTCAAGCCCAAAAAATACTTATGGTGTCGCCTCTGTGTCTCATTACTCTGTAGACAGCTCACCGGTACAAAATAAAACATCGGAAACAGAACTGTGTCAGTGTTCTAAAGATCAATAAATAAACTATTCTGCAATGTTTTACACAACAAACAGAATCAGATATACAAACATCCTAACCATCAAGCATAAGATATTAGATTCTGTGCTAGTATTTAGTATATAGAAAATAATTATAATATCACTCATATTATCCGTAAAGGGTTAGGTAGAAGTTTTATTTGGTAAACCAACATTCCGCGAGTTAAATTAAGAACCATATTCATACTGGGTCAGACTATTACCAATAAGAGCGTGTACGCCGTTCGACATTTCATGCAAACTTTCAAGTTTGTATGAACTGTTTGACGGCACGGTTACCGCAGTGGTTGAGCAATCGACTGCTGCGCTGCGTGTCGCGGGTTCGATCCCCGCACGGAACAAATATTTGTATGGCCTACATATAGTTGTTCCGGGTCTGGCTGTTTGTGTATGTGAGTTTAAATGTTTGTAAACGCGCACCCACGATACAGGAGAAATTCCTAGTTTGGGGCAACGTTTTTAAAAAAGGAAAAGAAAGGAAAGTCCTTATTTTCCGAAATGACTGAACCGATTTTAATGAAACTTCCTACGCATTAGCAGAATACATAGTTCTAAAAAGTTACTACAAACATTTTCTAAAAATATTTGTTACAGCTAAATAAGACTAATTATAAATTCTAACATTTTCTAAAAATAGTGTTACAGCTAAATAAGACTAATTATATAAATTATCTATTGATCCAATTATCTTTTTTTTTTGTAAAGACATTTCGAAAATGTTATATAAGTTTAGTAACTTTTTAGACCTATTTATTCTGCTTATGCTTATAAAGTTTCATTAAAATCGGTTCAGTCATTTCGGAAAATAAGGAATTGAAAGTTTGTATGAAATGGGCACATAATCTAGACTCCGTGGCTGGTATTGAATATATCTAAGTACCTGCATATCGAATACAGCACCTCATGTGGCCCTTGCGACCACTGGACCAATTCTGTTTATTACCTTTCCACGCCTTTACGACTAAGCAAATATCGATACAAACAAAACACAGATAGAACCTGACTTGGGTCAATAAATAGAACATTTCATTCCGGTAGCACGTTCCTTTGTTAGTAGAACAGAACAGAATACAATACATTTGGGTGGACAATTAATAGATACAATAGAGTATCTATTAATTATGTCCACCCAAATTCAAACTCAACACAGTTTTACAATATTGCTACTTCTATGGTTACAATGGCGATCATCATCATCATCAGCCTATAATTTTCCCACTGCTGGGACACAGGCCTCCTCTCTATGAGAGGGAGTGGGCTGTAATCCACCACGCGAGCCCATTGCGGGTTGGTAGATGTCCATGTCTTCGAATTTTCAGTTCTAGGACATGCCGGTTTCCTCACGATGTTTTCCATCACCGTTTTTTAAGGGCAGCGGTGATGAAATAAATTACACAAAGTAATGTGCCTGCCTGGGTACGAACCCACGACTTACGGCAACGGCGATCACTTATCGCTAAAAGCGATATCTTCCAGACAACCTTTGAATGGATTGATACGAACATAAGTGGTGGACTGCTAACACTACACAAACATTAAAAATAATTCAAATAAACTTATTGTATGATAAATTATTACCTCCATCCGGACGACGACGGGTCAAACTAGCTTCTTTAGTTTTAATATTTTATATTCATCAAGCTCCCAAGTAAAAACGGCACTTACCTACTTAGTACTATCACTGTAGGCCCTACAGTACTAGTACTAAGTAGGTAAGGGCCGTTTTAACCTAGAATTATTTCTATATTCCCTACAGTGTAGGGAATATAGAAATAATTTTAGTTTAACAAAATTAACGATAAAAGAAAAAGTTAGTTATTACAAAATACACTCTAGGGCTTTCAAACTTTCAGCATATTTTTTTACTACTACTGTACTTTTTCTCGAAACTTTTTGAAACACTTTCTACTTATCCTTGGAGACAACTTGGTAATTATAGCCACCATCTTCTCACGTATAAAAATGTGGATTTCAGCAAGTTTTTAAGACACTTGAGTAACTTTCATGCTCGCTAGATGCTTATGTATTATAAGAAAAATAAATGGTGACGACTTATTAGTTTTTATTATATTTACTTAAATAAATAATTATGATATTACGAAAATTGATTAGTCTGTTGTGAGAATACATAGGTTATTTGTACCGACACCGACAACCTCTCAGGACAATGTTACTAGCATCATAACCAACAAGTTTTGTTCTATGACTTTTAAAAATGCATTATATTTTGGTTCATCAGATTTTCATTAAAAAAAAAAATGAACACAAAATAGCGAGGAAAGCATAGTCGCAACATTTAGATGTTGCGACTATGCTTTCCTCGCTATTTTACGAGTACTATCGCTTTCTTTTGCTTCGCATTGACTCCGTAACATTTAGAGCGTTCAATTCAAGTATTTTTATTTTTGTAAAAGTAAATAGATCTTTGACATTCATTACAGGTAGTCAGTGGGTCGAAATTCTGACAACCTTACCAAGGGATATCGTATTAGGCAGAACTATGTGGGTTGAAGAAGTCAGATAGGCAGACACACCATGTAAAATACTGGTATTCTTCTGAATCCGGTTAGACTGGAAGCTGTCACTAACACAGTTGGGAAAAGGCTAGGCAGATGATGATGATAGAATACTAAAATATTTTGGGCGTCTACAGGAGACCTAAATAGATGGAAGCTCTATTTATTGCATAGTATCTTTATCAAAAATCACTGAATACACTGACAAAAGCAAAATTCCTAATAGTCCATAGTAAGATCTGGGCCCGTTTCTGAATTTCGCTTCACTTTGAAAGATAACTTCGTACTGATTCAAAATCTAAACTATACAGTATGTTAGGTTAAACGAGGGACATATTGAGGGAGGGTATTCAGTATTCGATTCTCGTCCCAAATATGTAAAAAACCTATAACGTATATAGAAGAATTTTTAATGTTTTGTTTAGTGCCTAGATATTTTGGACTGTCCTAAGCCAAGTAAGTTTAAAGTATGAAGGGAAAATGGATTATACCTAAGAGTCACTGACCCGCTAACATGTTCTGCGATAGTATAAAGTCGCTAGCGCAAGGGTGTATACACGTTGAGTGACATTTGCGAAAATTTTGGTATGGTTCTGTCTGTTATTTATCAGTGTTTTTTTTTGTTTATTTTTTTATTAGTATCATGTTAGCATGTACTATTATGGGTTTGAATATGTCCCTCGTTTAAACTAACATACTGTATTGGTAAATCCTCTTCAAAGCGTTTACCAACTGCTCCAACGGCAAAGTCATTCAATCCTACGTAGGCAGACTAACCTATATACAAACTAAGGTTAGCTTGTCCTATATACAGGGCGATATTAGTTCGGTATGGCAACACTATCGAGTACAATCGCTGTATATTGCCCCCGTGCAAACATACTGAGACAAAAGCGAACGACAATATCCTGATATTTTCAATCCTCTCTGGTACTTATTGAGTTTTAAAGAGTATGGTGGATTGCTGAATATTGAGAGACTAAGTATGTTTAACAATGGTTTTTTTTTTTAAATGATAATTTATTAAACTTACAAGCGTCACTAAAATTATTTTCTAAAACTAAATCCTACTTATAATATTATAACTATAATATTATAATCCTACTAATATTATAAATGCGAAAGTTTGTGAGGATGGATGGATGGATGGATGTTTGTTACTCTTTCACGCAAAAACTACTGAATGGATTTGGATGAAATTTGGCACACGGGTAGTTTATAACCTGGATTAACACATAGGATACTTTTTATCGTGATAGTATGTTCCCATGGGACAATTATCGAACTCCACGCGGGCGACGCCTCGGGCATAAGCTAGTATTTAGATATAAACTAAATATAAACTAACTTTATAAAAACAACAGGACGTTTAGGCGTCAAAATACTCCTCCACGTCGCTGTCATCCGGAAACGTGCTTTGAAGACTGGCAGCATTGCCACGTTGAATGGCCATGCTAATTCTTTAATTCTTTTTTTAAATATCTGCCTTGGTGGTCTAGTAGTGCTACTGCAGAGCTTGATGTACTGGGTTCGATTCACAGATCAGGCAGAGTGTTATAGGTTTTTTTTTCTGGAATATCGTAGAAGAACCCACGGAGTCCTGATTCGTGCTTGGCTAGCCCCCTATTACATGGGGCTCAAATATAACTGGAGAGCAGCGGTGGTCCAGTGGCAGCATCCTCGACTTGCGAGCAGTAAGCCGTGGGTTCGAACCCAGGCAGGCGCATTACTTTGTCTTATTTATTTAATCACCGCTGCCCTCATAAACGGTGAAGGAAAACATCGTGAGGAAACCGGCATATATGTTCCTAATACTAAAAATTCGAAGACATGTGACATCTATTTAACTTTATCTATTTAACTTTCATCTATTAAATTCATCTATTTAACACGTCGTAACTTTATATCACATATGCTTAAACAATACTCATTTACATGCATTATATACTCAAACAACAATCATTTATCCAAAACAATCTTATTTCTCATATACTTATACTACACATCCCCAACCAAAACTCACTTATACATATACACATCGTTACTTACACTTAAAATACACTTACACGCTATTTACATATACCTAACACCGTGTCGTGTATTACTGCACATTAGTAATACAAAAAGAGCATTTGTTCGTTACCATATAAAGTCTACATTATCTCTTGTAACCATCAATTATGCGAATACCTTTACTTTAAGGTATTTGCTCCATTTGACATTCATTCTATTTAAACTCCCAACAAAATGAGTGATACGCTGCAAACAGTTACTGATTTAGACAACTTAGAGATTGCGCGCACCTTTGAATGCGACAGCAATGAGCTGTCTAAACACATTTATGTAAAGAAAAGTGACCTAACTATTTTTTCACAGAACATTAGAAGCATTTATTGTAACTTTGATGATTTTTTATTGACATTAACTACATTTAACTTTGAAACCGATATCATAATATTTACAGAGTGTAGGTTAAATTCTAATAAACCTATTCCTCAACTTAACAATTACATTTCATATATGACGTCAAGTCAGTTAAACCAAAATGATGGGGTAGTCGTTTATGTGAAGAGTGCACTCGAACATCAGGTTACAGAAATATTACTATCTCAGGCCTCCTGTCTAAGCCTGGAAATATCGAATAACATCATTCTCTGTATTTACCGATCACCTTCAAACTCAAATACGGACGGTTTTGTCAGTTCGCTTAACAATCATTTGGAGACCATAACACCAAATAAAAACATTATTGTGGCAGGCGACATAAACATTAATATTATACCTAAACTAACTGAGCAGTCCCATGAACTGAAAAATAGACTGAATTACCTCAACATGTTGTCTTTGCATGGTATCCTTCCTGGGCATCTGTTGCCTACGAGAGACAAATCATGCCTGGACCACTTCATGCTTAAAGTGAATAAGAAAAAGTTTTCACCCATTATTGCTATCCTGAATACCACAGTAACTGACCATCTCACAACCCTTCTAGTATTATCTAAGCAAAAAAGCTTAAAAAGTATAAGTAAAACTAAGACTTTTGTTGACTTTGATCAGGCCCTACTTTATCTAAAAGAAAGGAACTTAAGTGAATTACTTTTCTGTGAAGATCCTGATACTCTGTGTACTCTGTTGATACAAACTCTAGCTGACTCCATTAAGTTAAATACAATCACATTAAAGATCCCTAGCAATAAACGCATTTTAAAACCGTGGATTACCAATGGTATTTTACGCTGTATACAAAATCGGAATAAACTCCAAAATAAACTACGTCAAGATCAATCCAATGAAATCCTAAAAATAACGTACAGGCGTTACAGAAACCACTGTAACAATTTGATTAAAAAACTAAAAAGACAATATGAAAGGAATCTGCTTTCTAAATCAGTTAATAACAATAAATTACTGTGGAAAAATATAAAAACTATTACCTACTCACAGAAAACAAATAATTATGATGCAGACTTGTTAAAACTTCTGCCATCCCCCTCTGATTCAGTAAATTTTATTAACAATTATTTTTCTAAAATTGGTCTTGACCTGGCTCAACAAATCCCACCTGCAACTGACAATTATGCCTTCGGTCAAAGCAGTAATGCATCAAATCTAGTAAATTCTTTTGTGCTTCTTGAAACTGACGCCGACGAAGTATACAGAATATTAATTAACCTAAAAACTGACAGTGCCCCTGGATGGGACAACATCTCTACAAAATTTTTAAAGTTTATAGGCATGGAAGCCGTCCCTATCATAGCCCATCTTGCGAACCTCTGCTTTAAAGCTGGAATCTTCCCTGCCCCGTTAAAAATAGCCATTATTACTCCTGTTCACAAGGGTGGGGGCAGAGACGATATTAATAACTATAGACCAATTTCTGTTCTTACTAGTATATCTAAAATTATTGAAGAACTAATAAATGTTAGGCTTCTAAATTACTTAAACAAATTCAATATCATCTCCGATTCACAGTTTGGTTTTCGCCACGGTGTTTCCACGGAGGACGCTGTCATATCACTAACTTCATTAGTATCTAAACATCTTGACAATGGAGATAAGTGCCTAACTGTCTTTTTAGACCTTAAAAAGGCATTTGACACAGTCTCCACGCCTATCCTTGTAAATAAGCTGGAAAGAATCGGTATTAGAGGTATTGCGCTTGATCTTTTTAAGAACTATCTTTCAAATAGGAAGCAGAGTGTCAAAGTAGGGCATCATATTAGTGATGTCACGGATGTATCATACGGCGTCCCCCAGGGAAGTGTTTTAGGTCCAACGCTCTTCTTGGTTTATATAAACGACCTATGTAATATGGAAATTCCTAATGCCAAAGTCCTGTCGTACGCCGATGATACTGCTGTGACCTTCTATGGTAGGACATGGCACAACGTGCAGCTTAGTGCTGAATCAGGAATGTCCCAGGTCGCGAATTGGCTCAACGCTAATGTTCTCACATTAAATGCCTCAAAAACAAACTTTATTAGTTTCAGCATCTGCAATCGGACCCAACCAGCCAGCGATTTTCGTATCATTTATACACACTTGTGATGGTATTAATGTTAATAATTGCAAGTGTTCTAGTATTGGCAAAGTTTCTAGCACAAAGTATTTAGGGGTAGTGCTTGATCAGAGTCTGTGCTGGTACCCCCATCTTGAGCAAGTTGCCAATAGAGTCCGCAAGCTAAATTGGATCTTTAAGACTCTGCGTCAAGTGCTCCCTAGGGCTATACAGAGTAGTGGTAAGCCTGTTCGAAATGTGCTCACGCAAATTTATATTTCTCTTGCGCAATTAATACTGAGAGCGGCGGTGGCCCAGTGGTGGCAGCCCCGACTTACGAGCAGTAAGCCATGGGTTCGAACCCAGGCAGGCGCATTACTTTGTGTAATTTATTTCATCACCGCTGCTCTCAAAAACGGTGAAGGTAAACATCGTGAGGAAACCGGCATGTCCTAGAACCAAAAATTCGAAGACATGTGACATCTACCAACCCGCACTGGCCCCGCGTGGTGGATTACAGCCCACTCCCTCTAATTGAGAGGAGGCCTGTGTCCCAGCAGTGGGAACATTATAGGCTAATGATGAATCAATACTGATATACTGTATTCCTATCTGGGGTGGGGCAGCAAAATCTAAATTCATCCAATTGGAGCGAGCACAACGTGCCCTGCTCAAAATAATGCATTTTAAAAAAATGAGATATTCTACAGAGAACCTCTACAAACTAAGTGATGTATTGTCAGTTAGGAAACTATTAATTACTCAAATAATTTTAAAAAAGCACAAAACCATACCTTATAATGCGGATATACATTCTAAAAGAAGAAAACACAATATAGTTCAAATACCTAAAACCAAGACCAAATTCGGATCTATGCAATTTAGTAAACGCTCAGCTCAATTATATAACAAAATAAATAAAGAAATTTTCTTATATGCAAAATCTTATCATCTATGTAAAAAAATGCTGATTGACTGGATAAAACCACTGTCATATGATAATACCGAAGCTCTTCTACAAAACGTAACTTAATACAAGTAGACGACCCACTCACACACATTCAGATACAGATACTCTCCCATACCTACACGAACATTCATACACCCATACACACTCAACCGCACATCCGTAACACACATGTATACTCAACAACACATATACACTCATACACGCACACACACGTTCACATTATGTTTTGTTTTACTACACCCTTGTATTGCTTTTATTGTGTTTTAAGTAAATACCTACCTACTGTTGTGAAGGAGCGGAGTCTTTAAATACAGGCATTATTTGCTTAAATGAAGACTCCAAACCCAAAATTGTTTGTTTATAATTTTTGGACACAATAAACGTTATTATTATTTTTGGGTTGTGCTTTTGCTTCTCAGCTTACTGGTACTTTAAACTACATTTACGGGCCGAAACCAAAGTAAATGCAGCGTGTGGTGTGTTACGTTGAGGGTGTGTTGTGATGAGGACCTATTTCGTTTTCATCAATTTGCATGAACTTTCTGACAATTCGACATGTATTTAAAATTGCAGCTTTTTGTAGGGTGATATAGAGTGTTTCTTTTAGGTTTAATAATTTTAGGCTATGGAGTAAGTGATTCGGGATAACACCTGTTGTGGAGAGGACTATGGGGACCACATAAACTTTTTCCTGGCACCATATTCTTGTTACTTCCTGTTTGAGCTCTGCGTATTTACTAATTTTTTCGGTGATTGTTTTTTGTATGTTGTGTGTGTTGGGGACTGCGATATCTATTAAGTAAGTGACTTTATTTATTTTATCTTGTAGTATTATATCCGGTCTATTATAGTGAATTGTCTTGTCTGTAAGAATGGCGCGGTCGTAGAAAAGTTTATGAGTATCATTTTCGAGGGTAACTTGTGGTGTGTAATTGTAGTATGGAGTGTTTGTGTCTTGGATGAGTGTGTATTTGACTGCCAATCTTTGGTGAATAACATTTGCTACCTGATTGTGCCTGTGTATGTAGTCGGTCTGCGTGAGAGTTGTGCACGCTCCTGTTATGTGCTGGATAGTTTCAGGTTGCGTGTGACATTTGCGACATTTATCATTTGTTACTGAAGGATCTTTGATAATAAATTTTCTATAGTTTTTAGTGTTAATAATTTGGTCTTGTATAGCGATGATAAATCCTTCAGTTTCTGGGAATAAATTTCCTATTTTAAGCCATTTATTTGAGGCAACTTGGTTGACGTGTGATTGTTCTAGGTCATAAGGATGTCGGCCATGAAGAACTTTTTTCTTCCAGTCATAAATTTTTTGTGTCTGCGGGTCTTCGTTAGCATGTGAGATATCTGACTGTTCATTCAAATTAAGTGGGGTGTAATTGTGATCATTTTGGGCTATGGCTCTATGGATGTTACTAGTATGAGCTTTTGTGTGAAAGAATGATTTTAATCTACAAACTTGTTTCCGCCATAGGTGCTGGATGTCTATTAGGCCTCTCCCTCCATTTTGTCTTTTTATGGTAAGTCTCTCTATGGCAGATTTAGGATGTAAGTTATTATGTTTTGTAAGTGTGGTGCGTGTAGTTCGTTCTAATTGTTCTGTGTCTGTTTTTGTCCATTTAATAACTCCGAATGAGTATGTTAATATGGGGATGGCAAATGTGTTTAAGGCCTTAATGAGATTTTTGCCAGACAGTTGGGTTTTACAAACAGCGTTAAGTCTCCTCTTAAACTCTGCAGTAAGTGTCTCTTTGATTCTAACATGGTCTAGTCCCTTCAATTGTGTGTACCCTAAATATTTGTATAAGTCGGACGGTTCCATCGCAGCGATTGTGTCTGTGTTATTTACTATATAGTTGCCGGGTCGTATCTTGCCTCGTGTGATGTGAAGTGTTTTACATTTATCCAGACCAAATTGCATATTTATATCTTGACTGAACTCTGCTGTAGCTTCTACTAATTTCTTCATATCTTTTTCAGTTTGTGCATATAGTTTAATATCGTCCATGTAAATGAGATGTGAAATTGTTGTTTGTTCTTGTAGTTGTTCTTGTGTTGTAGTGTGTTTTAGACAATATCCAGCCCGGCATCGCTGCAGCAGATGAGACAGAGGGTATTATTATTATTATTATTATCTACCAACCCGTACTGGGCCCCCGAGGTGGATTACAGCCCACTCCCTCTCATAGAGAGGAGGCCTGCGTCCCAGCAGTGGGAACATTATAGACTGATGATGATGATATTATAACTGGGAAAAAATGTGGGTGCATTATTAGGTACACCTAAACAATTACTTATATTTTAATAATATTACAAAATGATTCTATTCTATATCATACTAGTTGTCCCACGCAACTTCGTCTGCGTGACATTTTCCCCGATTTGGTAACATTTTTTATTCCTGCTCCGCTCCTATTAGTCGTAGCGTGATGATATATAGCCTATTATAGCCTTCCTTGATAAATGGGCTATCTAACATTGAAACAATTTTTCAAATTGGACCTTTAGTTCCTGAGATTAGCGCGTTCAAGCAAACAAATAAACAAACAAACTCTTCAGCTTTATAATATTAAAATAATAATATATAAAATATATAAGTCATAAGTATAATTCAAATTCAAATTCAAATTCAAAATATTTATTTCAGATAAAAAAAAATCCATATTGTGTTAGTAGTAATAAAACTTACCCTAATGTTAGTATCAAATTATGTTCAGTGTTCATAAGTATAAGTATAGATAATTCAGAAACTAACGTCAGACTCGCAGACAAACAACAAATAACAACGCAGTATCGTCATAAAATCCTTCCACGTTGACGTAAGTAGGAGGGATACCCCATCAATACGCAGAAACTGCAAAGGCGAGCGTCTAGCCGTCTGCGCAACGTAAATACATAGTGCTATGCTATAATTGATCTAACGCGTACATTGTTGCGTCACTTTGAGAAACACTGATTCATTTTAGTACAATAATATTATGATTCAGTGGCTGGTGAGCGCCGGTTTCCACCTTGCCGGAACCTTTACTTCAATTTTCGTTTATTATACAGGCTGTTGTTTTGCATCCTCGTCAAATTCAAGGAGGTAACTATGCTAATGATTCTCAACCCAAATTGATACTAAAATGGGTTGGTAATTCTTTTTTTTTCTAATTTATTTAAATCGGTAAGTGTGAAACACCTGTGTTTTAAACGCGGCCCGTCTTATCCTCACCTTATAACCTCTCTTTCACAAATATAAACAATCTCAAACGCTTATTCGATAATTTCTTATTTCCTAAAACACGTTAGGGGGGTTATTCTGAAATACTGACAAATTTAAACAAAAAAAAAAGCACTACTATGACCGTAATTTAAATAGATTATTTATGTCTTTTATGACAACCTCCTGAATTTTGACGAGGATGAAAAACAACACCTTGTATTCAAAGATCAGTCACAAGACATGCAGCATATTTAGACCTCAAAGTAAATATACAGGATTAGACACGAAATTAAACTTGTCATGATTTCAAGCTATTTTAAGAAAACTAACTTGACAATCGCAAAGCTCTTTTATCATAGACAGCTCATGCTCACATATTGAACGTTATCTCATCAAGTCATTTTCCACCTAACACCGCTATAAACCGTCTTCTCAGATCTTACTTAAGGAAGTAAGATCAGAGAAGACGAAGTTTAAGTAAGGACTTACCTTGTCATCTCCCACACAATCCTTTCATCTTCAAAGCTGCTTAAGACCATTACAATATCTAAAGACAGGCAAAGAGTATCATTATCATGTTCCACAACAGAACTTGAGCCTCCTATGAACATTTTCCTCAAGCTAAGGTAATCTGGCACTCATTAAAAGTTCCCTGAAGATCCGGGCACTCACGAATTACTGTTCCATTGCTTGCTTTGCTCGTACGTTTTGGAAGCACGCCAACGGAACGCGGCGATCACAACGATGTGATGTTCATCATTTTAGGATTAGGGTTGGGTTGAAGGGACGGGTATCGATAATCGATAGTGTGAAAGTTTATGGGAAAATAAATTGTTTTTTTGAAAGGTATTATACCTACTTACAATAAAGCGCAAAACTATGGTCTGGTCATTCTGAAGCGGAAAGCTTTGAGGCAGAAATTGACGTTGTAACGCAATCTGAACTATGTGTGTAAGGTTTAAAGTTTTGTGTCCGCGTTTTTTTCCGATAAGTAGTTCTCTCGTGAGAAGATGATCTTGGCTGCAGGATAAGTTCATGATAAAAATCATGTTTAGCCATCAAAATTGAGCGCGAATACAAAGTTTCGTTTTCCCGTTTTGTTAAAATAGTTATAAGTAGGTACTGTGGGATCGAGTTAAACCAGTTAAAATAATTAAACGAATATTATTGACTTAAACTGTAAAATATAGGCTTATATTTGATCGTGAAATATGATTTCTATCATTACTTCATACCCGGTTCGTTCTGGATAGGTTTATTTAGGGTCAATTTTAAAGTTTTGTCTAATAGCATATTAGCTACAGCACAAAATAGATGCGTATGGAACATGGTTTACATTATACACACTCATGACAGTCATTCTTTTGACAAACTCAAAGCATTTATTTCAATTAGACCATTACAGGCAGTTTTGAAAGTCAACCAAGCCTTAGTATCTGTCACTTTGTGGCTACAGGCTCAGCGACGTAGTAGTTTGATTAGACAAAGGGTCTTAGCAGTCTATTGCAGCTGCCTTTTTAATCTGGTTACTACCAATTATATCGACAACTGTGCACATCACTACCGTTGTAGTGATGGCCCCGTCACGTGAAGAGCTCTCTACTAGAACGGATGAACGACGTTGTTATGTTAAAACCACCTCAGCGGAGCACATCGAAGATCTATCATTAATAAAGTTATCTACTATTATAGATTTTTTTTTGTATAGTAAACGAGATTTTGTATATAAAAAAACCGACATTCCTTTAGACAAAATGTTAAGAAATAGTGTATTAAGCAAATAATAACCATAAACTTGGATAATAGATCCGGCTCGCGAGGTTGTCGACATGTGGGATGTGAGTAGGTACAGCAGGCATTGTGCCGATGACTTAATAGCTAAAAGCCTCGACCAATATCTGAGAAGGCTTTAGCTTGGAAGCTGGAAGGGTTTGAGTCAGAAAGCAGTACTTCTGGACACGGAGCGTATTGTTAGAAAGTTCCTCTCTCAAGAGCCCTGACCACCGGTAGCTCGGACAATGTTCCCGATTTAGAAGGGTTACTTTTTTATATTTTTAAATGTGTTTTTTTTATATCATTTTGTTACCAAACATATTTATATATAAAAATGTAAATAATATGTAGAAAATGAATTAACGTAATAACTTAGATAATTGTTTATCTAGGTCTCTGGTAGACATTTTACTTTGTGTTAATTAGTATGATCAACGCTGTCAAAACGCTGAAGGGATACACAGTCCGAATAAATGGTCACATGCGCCACCCGCATTGGATCGACGTCATCAAAATCAAAATATTTAATTTTACATAGGCCTACATGGGCACTTATAAAACGTCAAAAAAAGTGCACAGTTCGGGTTGGTCGTTTCCTAGTAGGTACGTAGTAGACAGCCGTCTCCCTTTTACAAGGAGTTTACGTTATAAGCCCGTGATAAAGTTGAATTAGTTCACCTCTACTTGCTTAAAAAATCATACAATTTTTTCTTTTTGCTATCGTTATCGATTGGGAAAAAACAGCATAAGGTTATCGATGCAGTGCGTTACCATCGCAAAAACAATGCCGAAATGTCGTGGCCTTATAACCGTAACAAAATTTATTTAGCCGGTGAAATGAATAAGTGTATCCTATAGTGTTCATCCACATTTTGTCAGTGACCGAACTTATTAACCTTAACCGGGCACAATTCCTACCCACAAGACCTATAATGAAGTTTTTATTAAAATAACTGAATTAGTGAACAGTCTTAAATAGTCTGAAATTGTATGATGACTGTGATGAATAATATTTATGTTGCTTAGTCCATACTAATATTATATGCGAAAGTCACTCTGTTTGTTTGTTACCTTTTCACGACTAAACGGCTGATCGGATCTTAATGAAATTTGGCAAGAAATTAGATTTAAACCTGGGGAAGGACATAGGCTATATATCATCATGCTACGACTAATAGGAGCGGAGCAGCAATGAAAAATGTTGCAAAAACGGGGAAAATGTGACGCAGACAAAGTTGCGCGGGACAGCTAGTTTTTTATAAAGCAAAGTACCGTCAAATCAAATGAAATCAAGGTTTCATTACAATGAGGTGTTATATAGAAGTGGTTAGTTCGCTACATTTTACTCGAGAGCACACAAATCATAATAAAGTTAGGTACGTCAAAACAATAGACACAATTAAATATGACATTACACATTTTATTGCCTTCGCATTTGTGTTATTTATAATATTGTTTCTACACTGTTTCTGCACTTGATTTGCTCTACTAGCACTCAAGTAGAGCGGACGTGTGTATTATAATTAGCGATTTTATGTATTATATGTCGTAATAATTTTATTCGAGTGATCTGTGACCTAGATTCAGAATCGCCTTTTGTGCTAAGTTTGTGATTTGCTTTTGTGAATAACAAGTAGTTATGAAAAACCCAATCAAGTAGTTATAAGAACTAACTACGTAGAAATGTCAAATATTGAAGACAGCCCTCGGAGTATTCCACGTCCTAGCAGCCCTGCGACCAAACCTCAACCACCTGACCATGCGGCACAAGGAAGTCTAGAAGCATTGGAAACCTGCGATATTAGCAGCTGGTTGAACTCCATCGATAGATGCCTGGACGAAGTCTGTCGTATTGCTCAGGAAGGAAAGCTGAACTCCGAGCAAAAGTTGAGGATCAATACCCTTTCGCGCAAGGTAGAACATGGTATTTCTCAAATGGCAGTTTTCTACCAGGATTTGAAACTAAAGGCCAAAGAAATTCTAAATACTGCTCAAGTGTTAAAAGAAAAACGGGACCTCTCGAATTGCCTTGAAAATTTCCAGCAAACAATTCAAGCTAGCATTCAAGAAAACTGCAACAAAACAACAATGGCAGAAAAAGTTTCGTTCGCTGACATGGTTAAAACCAATAAGAATAATTACATGCGCCCAAACAACCTCAGCACTATTGCAATTTATCCAACAGATAAATTAAAATCCAGTGACGACACAAAATCGCTAGTACAGAAAATAATATGCCCTGAACAAATGAAATTGCACGTTAGAGGATTACGCAAAACAAAAAACGGAGGCGTTATTATTAGCACGGAGACCAAAGACGACATAGAAAAACTAAAAAAATCAGCTGAGCTTAGTAGTTCCAGCCTGAAAGTGGAAGAGCCCCATAAGAGAAGACCAAGAATTGCAGTGATAGGAGTTCCGACAGTTTTGACGGACCAGGAAGTGTTCAATTGCATTTATGAGCAGAATTTAGTTGATAAGCTGCCGAATTTACCCCGCGACTCATTTATGGCCTCTATAAAATTGAGTCACAAGTCGGGTAAAAAGGAAGGACCTACGTGTAACTTTATCATTGAAGTTACTGCTAGCATAAGAAAGGCCCTCATAAATCAAAACCGAGTGTACATTAATTGGACATCCTGCCCCGTGAGGGACTTCACACTCGTGACCAGGTGCTTCAAATGTCAACAGTATGGACATGCCGCAAAGACTTGTCGGGAGGATACCTACACGTGTGGACATTGTGGAGAACAAGGTCATCAATCTAAAGAGTGCACTAAAAATGCTGAACACTCACAGTGTGCTACATGCTTGCGTTTTAAAAAACCAAGCAATCACAAAACTGGCGATCAAGAATGCCCCGCCAAAAAACAAGCTGAGGCAAGATATGTAAATTCCATCGATTACAATGACGTTGCGTGAGAGTGCTGACATTATTCAATAAGATATTTTTAATAATTTGTGTTATAGTTTACTCATAAGTGCGATGACCTTTAATATTACGACGCACTTAACATAATTTTAGAGTTTAATATTCACATTTCGTATATTCAATGCAATTATTACTTTTTAGTGACATGACATTTTTCTCTGTAGGCGAAGGAAACTTGACCTAGGATTTTATGATATGTATTACAATTAATGCTTCATTGCAAAAATTAATTGAACGCTACAGTAAAGTTGTGAATCAAAACTTTTTTTTCTTATAGTTATAGTACATTTTATAGATATGTTATTTACTAGGTATTTGTTTAAGAAATCATAGATAATATTGGTGTAAGGACTTGAGTGTGTTACCTGAGATACAGGTTTATTCCTAGTTCAGGTAGAATCCTAATATTATGTACCTTTATTTTTTAGTGCCCTTATTTTGTAAAATTTAGTGTATTTCGTTATTTCAATAAACAATTATTATTATTATTAATTATTATTACTGTATCTGTAACCTAACTCATTCGTCGAAACGTCGTGCATTGTACACACAGCGAGGCTTTAAACCTGTAAAACATGGCCTCCCATTGTGTAGATTTCCTGAACAATGGGAGATCCGTATAAACTGGTTATAAAGCTTGATTGGTCGTCGTGCATACATTAGGTTAAAATTTTGTTATATTTATTGGGACATACAATACTATGTTTGTTTTCCCTAAATAATAATTTTAGACTACATAACGCTGGTGAGAAATTCCGGGAGGAAAACCCCACTACCTGTTATATAAGTGTGTTCCTATAATAAATATGTTTTGCTTTGATATCTTGAAATATAAAGCCGTGGTGTCTGTTGCCCGTCTACAGTACCTTTTAAGCTCTTGAGGTGAAACAGCATATATATGGTGATCTTTTGTCATTGGCTGTGCACTTCTCGAGGCCTGTTTCAATTTCTCCTGCGGTGCTTTCAAAAAAAAAAAAATGAAAGTATTCATTTTGTTAATGTTGTCGTCTATTTGTTATGTGCAGTCTGTGAATGTTATATTGGAGGTAGCGTCCTCCATTTGTTCCAAGACGATTAGATGTAAGTACATTTTTTTTTTACCTATACAGATTGAGATCGTATCAGAGATTCAGTAAACATTTTTAATTATTCAAGCTGTCACTTTTCCACTCAAGATTTTTTAAACTTAAAGCCTACCAATAGCTAAACCTAGCTATTATTAAGGAGGAAGCGCCAGCGCACGTGAAATTAAATTTTCTAAGTTTATTTATTCCCATTTAATGACTATTTCATGAAAAGGCATTCAATGTGATTAAATGAATTGACAGGGTTGTATTAATGATTTGAATGATTATAAACTTGTAAAGCCTTATTTGTTACGCAATCCAAAAACGTAAGTTGAATTTCGCAGGCTGTCATGGCGCTTTCAGCTAAACATATCGGACATCCGTTCTGTTTGATTACATCAAACTTTACCTTGATAAAAAAAAAGTCGTGCATGAGATATAATTTACTGTTGTTATACAAGGTATTGTTTTGCATCTTCGTCAAATTCAAGGAGGTAACTATGCTAATGATTCTCGTCCCGAATCTATAATAAAATGGGATGGTATTTTTTTTTTCTCTAGGGAAATCGGTAAGTGTGAACCACCCGTGTTTTAAACGCGGCCCATCTGGTTCTTGCCCTAAAACCTCGCTTACACACATACAAACAATCTCAAACGTTTAATTGATAATTTCTTGTTCCCTAAACCACGTTAAGGGGGTTATTCTCAAATACTAACAAACATAAACAACCGAAAAAATCAGTCGTTTATTAATAATTCACTAGGAACCGTAATTTTAATTGATTATTATTTATGTCTTGTGTGACAACCTCCTGAATTTTGACGAGGATGCAAAACAACACCTTGTATATATCAATATAATTAAGGAAATTAATTGTTTACGAAATTGACTGCCAATTACTCCATATATTACATTGCAACTGTCATTCTTCGACATTTTATGATGACTTAGATGACTTTATCAAGGCAATTTGACATAGTGTAACTTTCAATTTACTAAAAGATTAATTTTGCTATTTATAGAAATCTAACTAAATACAAATGCAAGCAGCATTCGATAAAAAAATAAGGTTTGCTTAGGGTATTTTTGATTGTCAATCAATACGCAAGCAATTTACTGTTACAAAGTTAATTGACAAGATTATTTCATAATTTCAGGTGACCTCTCAATCAACTCGAACCTAGACGTCAGTAAGATCGTCGTGTATTTCTACGACTTCCAAAATCGCTACTCCACATCCTTTCCTATCGATAAGGCAGCCCAAGGAATATTGTCTATAAAAAATCTCAGGAAAACGAAAAAATTCTTCATATACGTCGGGGGCTTCAAATCGCATATTGCGAAGGCAACTACTAACAGAATAAGAAAGGCTTTCAGCACCATTCGCGATAGCTATCTCATCATCGTGGACCATTCAGCTTACACTCATGACTTGGATGGCTATAAGAGAAGCTACGAACGAGCCGTCAAATACGTCTCAAGCATTGGCAAAAAGGTGGCCGAAATGTTGGCTGCCCTTACAAACAAAGGCGTTTCAGCCATAAAATTCCACTGCATTGGCCATAGTTTAGGAGGCCAAATATTGGGCTATGTTGGCGAAAACTTTAAGAAAAACACTGGCCGAAAAATTTCAAGAATAACAGCCTTAGATCCAGCTGGGCCGTGTTTCGACGGCAAATCAAAAAACGAGCATATCAGGTCCGGTGTGGCAGACTATGTGGAAATATACCACTGTAATGCTGGTGTGCTTGGTTCTGACAAATCCTTGGGTGACGTGAACTTCTTTGCAAACGATGGAAAGTATTTGACTCAATGTGGAAAACCTTCTTGTATTTTGAATTTAAAGAAATCTTGGGAAGCATCAAAATGTAGCCATAAGACGTGTGTGATGATGTGGACGGCTTCCATGCTTCATCGAAGCAGGTTCCCGGCGTATAAATGTGAAAATTACAAGAACTTTATAAATGGCAAGTGTTCTCATAATGCTAAGACTACCGCTGGTTTCTCAAATCCTGGTAGCGCGACCGGTACATATTATTTTTCTACCAACGGTTACAAATTTCATTAATCATCAAGAGGGCCCAGACATGTTGCATTTGCTACAAAAGCGTTTTGATCTTTTATTTTGTTATAAGCTTAATTAATATGTATTGGTCAAATCATGCAACTGAATTTCAAACCAATTTCCTCGAACCGATTCAGCTGATATTTTGCACACACCTTTGGTTCTGGTGACAATACATTTTTATGACAGACGTTGATCCTGTAGCCAGGATCGTCCCCTCACGAGAGAACTCCTCAACGATTAAGGGCACGGGCACGGAACTTTGTATACGCATTCAGTGTTGATAAATAAACCATTTTTTCTATTCATTATAAAAAAGCTTGTTTGGCAACAGGATTAACAAAAGCCTGTTGTAGCATATGTCAATCCTTCTGGAATTATATTTTGTCTTAGCCCACAGGCCATGGTAATTAAGACATCAACTATTGGTATTAAAACCAATGGCATTTAGACAGACAGGGCGATTATTGTTAGCTATACTTATTATTGAGTCATTAGAGTATTTATTGCAATAATTTATTACGGGTAAGGCGGAAGTTTAATATTAATATTTAACTTGCCTAATTAGTATTTAAGAAAATGTATAAACGAAAATATAATAATTATAATTTATAATGTTTAAATGTTTTAATTTAATTTTGTTTAAAAAAATGTAAATAGTATGTAAGAAAAATTAATATAATATTGTATTATAAATTTGCTCAGACAACATATATTAAAAAATATATAAAACAACATTTTTGATGGTATAATATTTATAATGTATGTCGTATGATTAGGTTCTCTTAATAAAAGTGTACCAACAATTTGAATTTTTATTATACAATATAACTTCGAACGAATAGCGTCGTCAATACTTTACAGAATAACTTGCAAAAAGCAATAAAAATACAATAGCAATATAAAATTTTCTTTGTTTGTCTTTCTGTGTCTACATTATTTTATTTACAACTTTCCAGTGGCAAGTCTGCTGAAAGAAATTTCTCATGAAATAAGCAGTACCTTTGTGACTTTTTATCGTAATATTACCTGTTAAGTATTTTGTGTGTGGCGAAATGCGGGAGGTGTACTTTACGTACACTCTGGGTTTGAACCCCAGGGGATAACTGACATGACGCTGTTTTTTATGCAACATTTATAATTTTCCAGGTGCACTGAACTCAAGTAAATATATATTTTGATTGTTCACTAAAGGTGTTATTTTAAACATAACAAAATAAGTTCCTCAATACATGTATAAAAAAGCTTTATTACCTCAGAATGTTACATTCGTGAACCAATTACAAAAAATCTTTTAGCGAAAGGAGTGGTTGGTTTCTGGACTGATTTAATGCTATCCACACGCTACAGACCACAGAGGTTGACGTCCATTTTGAAACGACGCGACTGGGAAGAAAGAGGAAGCTTGTGTCCCAGCTGTGGGAACATTGTAGACTGATTTTATTACACTGGTTTCACTCAAACAAGGTTAAACTCATCATAATCAGCCTAGCTTTTTCCCAACTATGTTAGGTCCGGCTTCCAGTCTAACCGGATGCGGCTGAACAACTGTATTTTTAACCTCCAAACAAAATAACACCCCTCGTTTTTGTTCGGGGTTTAAAAAGAGGGGTGTTATAAATTGGTCGGAGGTTAAAAAGAGGGGTGTTAGAAGTTTGACGTGTGAATCTATGTGTCTCTCTGTGGCGTAGTAGCTCCTGAACGGATGAACTGATTTTGATAAAATTGGTTTCGTTCGAAAGGTGTATTATCGAGAGTGTTCTTAGCTATGTTTCGAGAAAATCTGCTCAGCCGTTTGAAGCTCATCACCTCTGTTCTTGTTAATGAAGGGATATAAACAACATCTACGGGTCTGGTTAATGCGAAATTTGAATTCTTGTAGCTTGTCACCATGGGCATCGCCAGGAGGGGGGGCTGCACACACCCCCTTCTCCCTAAAAGTTCAAGATTTTTTTTTATAACTTTCCTTGTTTTCGTCAATTAGCGAGAAAGAATGGGAGGATACCTATACCCAGAAGTAGGACAGTTGAGGCTAAGAAAAAAAAAATTAAATTTAAAAAGTTTGATTAAAAAAAAATTAAAAAGCCCCCAGTTTTTACAGGTTTTATCTGGCGGGGATTTTTAAAAATTTTAATTTAATTTTTACACGTATGGACTGCCTATGTGACCTTCACAACCCAGTCAGTATTGAGTAACACTATACCCCTTGGCAAGTCTGGTTGTCAGACTTTCAGACCTTTGACTATTCTGTAACAAATGTCAAAGATGTAGATCTTTGACTGTCATCTGTAGAGATGACAGTCGGGACCAACGGTTTAACGTGCTTTCAGAGGCACGGAGGAAACTCGGAAGTCAAGGGGGATCATCCATGCATTGACCAACCTAGGCAAATGCGGCTTAGTCAGAAGATCATAATACATATTACACCCTTTTGTTTGAAATAGTTACAGCACGGATGACAACATTTGTGTCACTTGTTTAATGTAGTCTTTTTGTTATATCTTCTTTTTTTTGTATAGACTCTTTTTCTTATTTACCGATTGTTTGTAAATGTGTATGCATTAAAGACCTTATAGATTCCTAGATCCTTGGTAACTTTTTATCTTGTACTACGTTTTGTAGTAAGCAACAACTTATTGTCGGGCCTACGATGTCTTCCCATACTTAAGTACTAACGCTGTAACAAAGAAAAATTGTGAAAAAAAATGATTTTAAAAGAGTAACCATGGAGTTTATTGTTCTCCATGGGAAACGACCAACCCGAACCGAGCACCTTTTTGTCGACGTTTTACAAGTGCCCATGTACGACTGTGAAATAAAAATATTTTAACTTGATTTTGATCGTCCCGTGCGGCTGTTATTATTTAGCCACGAGCTCCTCCTATTGCAAGCTTATGTCATGGTTAAAAATAAACACTCCTAATAAGAGTATTATTACGTTATACAAGGTGTTGTTTTGCATCCTTGTCAAAATTCCGGAGTTTGCCACGATAGGCATAAATAATCGATTTAAATTACGGTACCTAGTTAATTATTAATAAATGCTGATTTTATTGGTTGTTCAAGTTTGTCAGTATTTTAGAATAACTCCCTTATCGTGGTTTAGGGAATAAGAAATTATCGAATAACCGTTTGAGATTGTTTGTATATTTATGTGAACGCGCGGTTATAGGGTGAGGATCGAACGTGGCGCGTTTAAAACACGGGTTCACACTTACCGATTTCTGTAAATAAGAAAAAAAAAATGACCTGTTATAACTATTTTATTATTGATTCTGGCCGAGAATCAATAGCATAGTTACCTCCTTGAATTTGACGAGGATGCAAAACAACACCTTGTATTATACCACAATTCAAAAAGTTCCTGTTTACACAAATAATAATAATAGAATAAATAATAGTTTAATACGCGCTGCCAACCTGACATGTACAAGGTGTAAATCACCTCATCACGAAGCCGTCAACCAAGCATTCTGTACATGAAACTAAGTAACTTTACGCAAAAATTATTGCTGGGAAACGACTTTTTTTTTTGGGGTGTAAAATCATGTTTTGTAGTAGAACTCAATGTAACGCACTCAAAACATTGTCCTGATGGACGGATTGAATATTACGGGGTCGTGGAGGTGTTTAAAGTAAAAATCTTACATTAAAAACTTGTATTTAAAAAAATAGTTGTCAAAAAGTTGGAACTTTGACCCGTAATATCTCCGTAACTAGAAGGTTCCCAGGTATGGTGTAGAACAAAAAAATGATCGCAATGACAGGGAGAACCAGTGCCTTTCGGCTTCGTTAAGAGGTGTTTTACACCCTTTATACCGTTTCTTGATTATTTTATTTAACAAAAGTATTCTCACATCATGTTGATTGTAGCGGCTTTGTTATACAGGTATGTCAATTATCTACTCTTAAATCAGGGTCAAAATTTATTACTCTCTAACTAACTTGCCTTTTTTGGGTTTATGCCTTTTATTACGTTAATGTTTATATAATCTAGCTGAATTATCTTCAACAAACAAATCATATTTTTTTTCTCAACTTCTCGTAGTTTAAAATCTTTTAAATACTCACTATAAACATGATACTCATAAATTCACCATACTAATTTGATATCAGGCGCTTAATTTTTATCCAATTATGTCTTTCTCTGGGCATCATACACTCAATCCCAGTATGATCAATCCTAAGCAGATTACACACAAACGCTATTACTTATTTAAGAACCGAACAGTAAGTGTTAGCAGTAAGCCCAATTCACGTAAGTATACAACATGTAACGTAATTAACGCACACCCTAAAACACCCCAATTAGAATATTATGTTATAATCATAATACATACTCTGAATTTTTTATTTAACATGTATATGCATTGTTATTTATTAAATTAGTTATACCAATTCTTGGAGAACGTTATGGTCATACTACTACGCACGCAACGCACACATTCGCACAAGCAGTTATCGCGCCGCTCGACACAACATAACGAAACTACGGCCATTTCAATTTGTTTTGACTGTACAGGGTTAATATGACAATAATTTCCGTAGTTTTAGTTATTTTTGTGATAAAAAATTTGCGTTAATTAAGTTAGATGTTGTATATACGCCTTAAGGAAAATACACAATTTAATTATTTATTTATTGATTGAATTATAGTCGGGACCATACCGTGTTTTCCCACGAACGGCGCCTACTATAATTATAGTTAAACTTTCTCAAAACAATGCGTTATGATGTCTCTGTCCTGTGAAGGAGAATGGCAAAACCAACTTAAAAGTCTGTTTAAGAACCAAATCTAGTCTACTTGGAAGATAAATCTCTTGAGGATACTCTTTCTTATTAGTTATTACTAATTGTTTATTACATGGATTTCCACAATTAGTATGTACCTACTTATACATATATGTCATTTTATAAACTACTTTGTGTTTAAAAAATCCCCATTACACAAAGACCACTTAGCTAGACCGATCCTATCGACCACAAGTCCATTAAGACAGTCAGTACCTATCTGGCGAAATATGGGAGTGTAACAACCACTGGCCTTATGCCTGTCATCATTATTTTGTGTTACAAATCTGTCAAAAAAAAACACATAATGAGACACCGTCGAAAAACTTTTGTAAATAAGTGGAATAAGGGACGGACCTGCACTTTAGTTGCGTAACAGACTTTCTATAGCAATCCGAAGATTTTTTAGGCCACCAAGTAGATTGTTTCAAAAATGTGTCTACTCGTCAATGTGAACAACGCAATGAATTTCGTTGAATTGTCAATTTGGGAGCAGTGGTGGCCCAGTGATGGCAACCCCGACTTCCAAGCAGTAAGCTGTGGGTTCGAACCCAGGCAGGTGCGTTACTTTGTGTAATTTATTTCATCACCGCTGCTCTCAAAACGGTGAAGGAAAACATCGTGAGGAAACCGGCATGTCCTAGAAGTAAAAATTTGAAGACATGTGACATCTACCAACCCGCACTGGGCCCGCGTGGTGGATTATTGCCCGCTCCCTCTCATAGAGAGTAGGCCTGTGTCCCAGCAGTGGGAACATTATAGGTGAGAATGATGGGTGTCAATTTGGAGGGCACTGCCAGAGTGGAAGGTCAAGTAAACTGGCATGGATTGCGGACATGCTGCTGACATCTTCTGTACCAGTAGGTATCGGTCAGTGTCCATAACCGCTTCCAAAATTACTCCTTACCGGTTTAACCTTAATAAAAAAAACCACTGAGGTCGATCTTCAGGGTAAGTCGTGCTTGCCGAGGTTGGTCCATGGATGGGTGAGCACCCATTACATGCCAAGTTTCCTCCGTGCCTCGGAAAGCACGTTAACTGTTGGTCCTGTCTGTCAATTGTAGATCTTGTGACGGTCGTTAAAATGTCAGTGGCCCAAAAGTCTGACATCCAGTCTTGCCAAGAAATATTGTATTATTACCCAGTTTTAACTGTGTTGTGGAAGTTAAATAGGCAGTCGCTCCATGTAAAATATTGGTATTCAGCTGCATCCGGTAAGACTGGAAGCTGACCCCAACATATTTGAGAATAAGCTAGGAAAATGGTGTTGATGACGGTTTTTGCTTATCATAAGTGTGTTACGCTATTACCCTGCTTTTCTTTGACCTATTTCCACAACTCATTTGCTGACGTCAAACCAGCATAGACGATTGTATAAACGCGAGAATTTCCTTTCACTTGTTCTTTAGTAGTTCACTGTCTAGGTCATTTATCTTAGTCGCAATTTAAATAGACATTACTGCCTGTTAACTCAGATAAGGACTTATCAGTGATTGGTCGACGGTTGAACGTAAATAGCTGTGATTCGCCCGAGAATGATACCGGCCATTTAAGTCGGATTTTTAATGAGGATGGTGTAGATGTAATTAATTTTTTCCTGTTTGTTCTTAAACGGCTGTATCTATTATAGCCAGGTATAGTAGTCGCCCGGAATCTGGTTTTGAATCAAAATTTAAATACATAATAATGTGTATGTTTTGAGAGCGGCGGTGGCCCAGTGGTGGCAGCCCCGACTTACGAGCAGTAAGCCGTGGGTTCGAACCCAGGCAGGCGCATTACTTTGTGTAATTTATTTCATCATCGCTGCTCTCAAAAACGGTGAAGGAAAACATCGTGAGGAAACCGGCATGTCCTAGAACTAAAAATTCGAAGACATGTGACATCTACCAACCCGCACTGGGCCCGCGTGGTGGATTACAGCCCGCTCCCTCTTATAGTAGAGGAGGCCTGTGTCCCAGCAGTGGGAACATTATAGGCTAATGATGATGATGATGATGTGTATGTTTTAAGGATGGTTAACGAACCATACTGCATCAATCGATTGCCTCTTTGGCCTAGTCATCGCAAACGTGACTGCTGAGCATGAGACCTGGGTTCGATTCCCAGTTCACACAAAAGGTTATTTGGAATATCTCAGTAGCAGATACAGCGGCTGGATCTGTGCTCATTTAATGACAATAGTTTTGCCTCCTTTTGAAAGATAAACAGAAACATATTTCAGATTATTTTATTTTTGGATAAAATAAAACAGAATCACACTACATGATATTAATGATGTCTACTTAACATTATGGTTTTTGAAAGGATTAAAATAGTTTTAATTAAAAATTATGTACGTTTTATTGATAATGTACCATTGTGAAAAAAAAACATTTTATTGCAAAGTATAGCAAATTAGCATAAAACATGGTGAATTATAATGCATTGCAGTCATTAAAACTTAAATATTAACATTGTGCTTACTAAATAAATTAAATAAAATAGCATTTTTTTTTTAAATATTCTAATTTAGTATTTAATCTTTATCTTTAAATGTTCGCCGCTCTTCGCTCACTGGACTGTACTTGGGTCTGTTTAGTGGCCTTACTTAGGTCATGCCTAGTTGGTGAATAATACACGCTTGACTTATCCGCATTTCAAAACGACAACGTCATTAAAAGCCGTTTTAACAAAAAGCGTCATATTTTACCTGCGTAGACGAACTTACCCAACCTACTCGGAAGTTACAACAAGGAAAAACAGTTACCTAAAATCTGTCAGTGTTTTTTCGTCACCACAACAGATAACACAGAGCAGCTGTGACTAACTTATACTTCACAATATAAACTGTTTCCTACGATATCTTCTTACAGTAATGTTTATGAGGCCGCGCCACACAGTGTTTTTATGCCATTGGCTTCAACAACAGTTTACGCCACCTTTTCTCGATCAGTTCTCTTAAAATATCGTAAGCAATATGAAAATGTTAATTTTTTATTTATTTTTAACGTGTTTTGGTTTCATAAGTGCATCTTTGGAGAGATATGGACCGCTCAGCATCGCTTTAAGGATGGTCAAATGTGAGTATTGTGTTTCTTTTGTTCTTTATTTAGAAAGTGTTAATGAATATTATAGCATTCTGTTCCTCGTGCATCGAATATAAATAAACAAAGAACGTTAAATAAAAATGGCAAGGTTCTTGGCAATATGATGACTATGTTTTTTTTTTATTTATTTTTTATTATAAATTTTGACATTATATTTTTATCAATACTTTGTGTGTGTAATTGTGTATTTATACCTATTGACATGTGTTAGTATTTTTTTTTTTTTTTGTTTAATCGTTTGACATTATATAACTTTGACTTTTTTCATATTATGGTCACATTAATGGGGATATAACTTTATTTAGCGTTTTTGATGACAAACTATTATAATTATATTGTTGTGGCCTAGAAGTTTGGCTTTTTATGCTAATTTTAATATTTCTACACCGGCAACGGTAGTGTATGTGAAACTGTTCCTAGATTAAGATCCTAATGTACCATTCACTCAGAAATAAATATTATTCTATTCTATTCTATTCTACTAAAATAACATGCTATTAATACTTTGGCAGTACTACACCTATTTTGAAACAAAGTAGATATTGCCGTTTCTTTTATCAGCTGTTTTATAATGAAGTATGTGTATTTAATAGTTACATCACGTGGTTCTGTAATATCAAACACATAATCGCATTGTTTACTTTCACAAAGTAGTGTACGTGAAATTATCTATTGATGACTCTATGGTGATTAAGATCACCAGGCTTGATTGTGGAATATGGGTGATCGCAAAATGAATGTTGTTGGCAGAAGGAATTTGAATACAGTTGGCCATAGGCTCGACCCCTTTTACATTAAACATAGCTACCTACCTGACATCCCTGCTAACTTTTATTTGGAATACAGGCATGATGTTATTTTATCCATACTTCCATACTTACTAATATTATAAATGCGAATGTCACTCTGTTTGTTTGTATGTTTGTTTGTTACCTTTACACGACTAAACGGCTGATCTGATCTTAATGAAATTTGGCAAGAAGATAGATTTCAACCTGGGGAAGGACATAGGCTATATATCGTCACGCTACGACCAATTGGAGCGGAGCAGCAATGAATAATGTTGCGAAAACGGGGAAAATGTGACGCAGGCGAAGTTGCGTGGGACAGCTAGTATTCCATAAATAAATCCAGTACGAAACTATATGGAAATCTAGTTTGTTTTATCTTTTTTTTATAGCCCGCATACTATCATTGTTTACATTTTTATTCAGTTCAAATAAACATGAAAACGTCCTCGATTCTTGATACCGAACATTAAAACAATTTTTAATTTTATTTTACAAGCTTAGTTTACTTTTTATTATAGGTACATTCATAATATATAAGTTAATGGCACTATTCGTTGATGGTATATTTTAACAGTTGTTTTCTTTTTCTATGAAATTTACTGATGTTTGTATAATACCCTACCTATTTTCATTTCATGACTGTGTGCATCCGGTATCATGTGTGTCTGTAGTTTGTTTTGGACGGATAAATTATCTTATCTTATCATATCTGACTGTGATCTCAATTTTCATGCATTTAAACGAGTAAAATCATAGCTGGCCTTTTCCTAACTAGGTACCTACTTATTTTAAAGTCGGTTTCCAGTGTAACCGGATAACCGGATAGATTATTTTACATGGACCGACCGTTTACCTGACACAACCCAGTTACTGCTGGGTAATAATAATACTGCTCCCAAAAACGGTGAAGGAAAACATCGTGATGAAACCGGCATGTCCTAGAACTAAAAAATCGAAGACATGCGACATCTACCAACCCGCACTGGGCCCGCGTGGTGGATAACAGTCCACACATAGAGAGGCCTGAAGTCCTACCTGTGTCCCAGCAGTGGGATCATTATAGGATGACTGATAATGATGAATCATAATACAATAACCATTGGTAACCGAATGATTATTAGATTAATATTAACTGTCAAAAATCTACAAATGATAGCCGGAGACTGCTATAATACAAGTAATCTAGCTACAGGCCCCTAACACGAGTCTATGTAGTGCATTGAAAATGCTATCTCTATGTCTATGGCTTGCGTTTTCAGTACATGATCAGCTTAATAGATAGTGTCAAAAGACTTGTGTTATGTTTTTCGCGTACTTTTCTGATATTACTATTTATTATCGTTACAGGTGAACACAGTAGAGATCTGGACCTCGACGTCAGTGGGATCGACGTATACTTCTACGACTTCCAAAATGGCGTCGTCGAAACCTTCCCCGTCAATGAGGCTGCCCAAGGAATACTGGCCATCAAGAACTTGGACAAAGTGAGGAAGTTCTTCATGTTTGTCGGCGGCTTCAAGTCACATATCAACAAGAACACAGAAGAACGAGTCAGGCAGGCGTTCTCTAACTTCCCGAATAGTTACCTCATAATCATTGACCACTCAGCCTACACCAACGACAGGCAGGGCAGGAAGAAGAGCTACGAACGATCCGTCAAATACGTCTACTACATCGGAAGGCAGTTGGCCCAAATGTTGATCGGGCTCAACGAAGGCGGAATTTCACCCAAAAGCATACACTGCATTGGCCACAGCTTGGGCAGCCAAATGTTAGCACACGTTGGCGAGAAATTCATTGAAGCTACTGGGCAGAAAATTTCACGTATTACAGCCCTGGACCCAGCTGGACCTTGCTTCTCCAACAGTTTGATTCAAGAGCAGATCAGGTCTGGCGTTGCAGAGTATGTCGAAGTATACCACTGTAATGCTGGAGGATTGGGGACCACGAGCGTGTTGGGTGACGTCGATTTCTTCGTCAACAAAGGAGAGTCTCAACCGAAATGTGGTACTGCCCTGATCCCAGGAATCATTGATTCTTCATTTTCAGCGAAATGTAATCACAAGACGTGTGTCAAAATGTGGACTGAGTCTGTGGCGCATCCGGAAGGGTACAAGGCGTTCAAATGTGATAAATACAAGCACTTCAAAGGTGGGATGTGTTCCCTGAACGATAAAACTATTGCGGGTTTCTGGAACCCTGGTAACGCGACCGGGGTTTATTACTTTTCTACTGAAGGCTATGATTTTAATTAATTCATTTACTCAAGTTTGATAAGATATAATCGCTGGTGCTATTAGTGTTTAGTCTTTCTAAACCCTGTTTTTGTTTTTTTTTTTACACGAAACAGGGGCCTACCACTGCTTCATATAGCAGTTCTGTGTGGAAAGGAGACGGAGCTACACAAGTCGTCTACCTCCATCTCTTTCCCACGCAGAAGTCTACAGTCCCAGGACCGTTTTTTCGTCTCATTCAGTTTTTTTTTTTAACAGTCTTGACTCTTAGTCACGCTCAGCTTGTAAGAAATGTACATTATAATAATTGCAATGCTAATTAAAATATTATTTGTGTAATAAGCGCGATCTCAATGCCATAATAGTTCTTAAGAATGCTTAGCTGTCTTACAGTAGGTACATTTATTAAATTATTTATGTTAAGTAAAAATGCAAAAATGTATAATATGTGCTTCGTGATAATAGAGATATTTACTAGTCTATTTTTAATTTTAGAAAACCTTGACATTTTCCCACAAACCTTTTCTAAACTATGGTGGAGTCAAATCAAATCAAATCAAAATCATTTATTTAAAGTAGGCCAGTTACAGGCACTTTTGAATAGTCGAAAAACAAGAAAAATGAAGCTACAGTCCCATTCACAAGACATAATAACTGTGAAAGTACTGTAGTAGCCCATTCCAAAGCGTAGATCTCTATGGAGAAGAATGGGCAAGAAACTCCATGGACAATCTTTTAAATCAGAATCTTGTTACAAAAACCTTGGTTACATCATTCATGTTGAGATGGTACATATGAGAACGATGTAGCAAGACTTGGTTGAGATGAGCACTCAGAAACGTAGATCAGTTCTGAAGATCAGCAGTAGTTGTCCCAGGAGTCTGTAGTGGGATCTCCTGGGACAACTACTGCTTTTCTTCAGAGCTGATCTACGATTCTGAGTGCTCATCTCGCATAGCAGCCTCGACCAACTCTTGCTACATCGTTCTCATATAATGTACACGTACCATCTCAACATTAATGATGTAACCAAGGTTTTTTTGCATTCGGTTAGACTGGAAGCCGTATTTAATACCATTATTTTACATAGAGCAACTGCTTGTCTCACCTTCACAATCCAGTTATTAGTAATACCCCTTGGTAAGACTGCTTGTAAGACTTTCAACCTTCCGAGTTCCTGTTACTAGTGAAAAAGACCAAATAGTGACAGCTGGGACCGATTTCGAACATCTATTAAGTTTCATTACGACACCCACCAACCTTCCGCGTCGTGGTGATATTTACAATTGAACGATCATCTTCCTGTTTGATTCCTATGTACTCCTCTGTTTAGGCACTATAATAAACATTAGATAAGAATAAGAAAATTGATTTTCTTAATCTTACTTAGCGCTATGAGTAATCGTAACAAGAAATATTTTATTCATCATCTGCCTAGCCTTTTCCCAAACTATCTTGGGGTCGGCTTCCAGTCTAACCGGATGCAGCTGATCACCAGTATTTTACATAAAGTGACTGCCTGTCTGACCTCCACAACCCAGTAACTGAATAATACGATAACCCTTGGTAAGACTGGATGTCAGACTTTTGGCTTCTGACTACTTATAACGACTGTCAAAGATCTACAAATGACAGCCGGGACCAACGGCTTAACGTGCTTTGCTTTCCGAAGCACAGAGGAAACTCAGTATGTAATTATGGTTACCCATCCACGGACAAACCTCGGCAAGCACGGCTTAACCTTAAAGATCGACCCGTGCGGCTGTTATTATTTAGCCACGAGCTCCTCTACACAAGTTAACAATAACAAGTTATATTTTATTATAGTAAAAAAAAGAAGTACCCAAACTAGGCTGCGCCTGTATTTTGGGCGCCGGAGTTGCGATATCTTATAGTTAAAACACATATTTGTTGATGTTGTAGTTAACAAGGCATAGGTAGGTAGGTGGTAGGTAATAGGGGATGATCGCATTTTTTTTTGTCCGTCGGTTAGCTTCTTGAAAAGTATTGGACACGTATTTTTTCTTTTTTCACGTGGTCATAAAATTACGGAGATATATTGAGTTGAAATGGCGCATGACGTCACATGTAGGTAATTTTTATACCTGACGTAGTGAGCCCCCACTCTCCAACTTTAATGAGTTTTAATTAAGTACTTTTTTTTTATATTTTGATAAAAAATAAAACGTGTCTAATATTTTTTTATTAAGTACCTGTCTGACGGACAAAATAGAATGTCGTTTTCTTTACCCAGTCTTCACCCCTATTGTGGATTACCTTTAAACAAGAAATAAAATGATATCAAATATGATAAAGAAAGACTACTCTCTCTCAACCTTTACGCAATCATTTACTCCTTTTTAATTCATAACACTTCTCACAGAATCCAATCATCGTAACCTTAGTTTTCCTCTCCTTCTTCATCCATTAACATTCAACATTCATCACTGTTTTAATCACATGCGATACGATAAGTGTCGTAAAACTAGTACAACAAACCCTTGGCTTATTATTTGACTCCGATTTTAATGCTCATAAATTCTTTGACCATTCTCCAACAATCTCTAGAATCATCGAAGTGGTAGTAAAATGTATAGAATACAAATAAAACAATAGAAATCTGTTTCGCGACGTAACATCTGTTTCTCAAAGACGTTGCAGTAGTCACGGGAGACCGCGGCGAAAGTTAAGCCCATTCACATGCGCTGTGGCGAAACGCTGCGTTTTGTCATATTTTGTTCGATCTGTAAGTATTATCAGCCTATAATTTTTTCACTGCTGTGAGCCAGGATCAGTTTCTATGAGGGCCCAAGTCGACATGTCTTCGAATGATTGGTTCTAGCCTGTTCTAGCGCTTACTCCTCAAAAAGTTTTGAGGATAGTAGTGATGGCAAAGTAAGTGTTGAATGAATTCGAACTTTTTAATCGTAACAGTGCCGATTGCGATTCGGCCACCTTTGCTGTATTTTTTGATGATGTAAAATTATTTGTATTTACTTCGTGAGCGGAAGACAGAAAATCGCAACTTAAATGCGCAGATGTCTAGAATACGTACTCGTAAGTGTCTATTTAAACCACCTTTTGTTAGTATCGTCAGATATTGCATGGATATCCGTTTTCACTAATAGGTACGAAGCGCCTGAATTAATACCTAAATAAAACACCACATTATTGGTTTTTCACACTCGGCCCAGTACTGAGAGTTGAAATTCTAACAATGCTACAATTCTTGGGCATTCATTCAGGTAAACAAGACAAGGAAAACCATTAAAAATATTCTACAATTGGGTATCTAATGTAAGCTACGTCTATTCCTATATAACAAGCTGACATGAACAATTAACACAGCATACATACATTAAAATATCAATGGCATGATTTAAATACAAATAAAAACAATACAATTATACGTATCGGTAACAAAGCGTCACATGACAATGGGTTGTGTCAGACCACGACTAGATAACGCTTGTCATACTTAAACGTGCAATATTATTTGAATTGGCTGTTTATTAGAAAGTTCATTATCATAATGGCTCGTTGATCGTGATTTGATTCCCGGTTTGGGCTATTTGTTATTAGGTTTTTCCATCTGGAATTTCTCAGTAGCAGTCACAGAGTCTGCATTAGTGCCCGGTTGATGGCAAAAGGCTCGCCCCCTATTACACAGGACTTAAAACGGATCTTGCGAAAAATTTGTGTACTATTAAGTACACCTCTGCCCAAGCCTTCGAGGATTACAGGTGTGATTTTATGTTTATTAGGAATGGTTATATCTGTTTTGACATTAACCTGTATCGCATGTGGCATAGTGTGGCTGTAACTGTCTATATATCAACGACACTCGAAGCGATCACTGCCTGAAGCAAACCTTTTTTTAAGTAAACTGAAAAAAAACTGCTGTTTTATACAAATGTGAACACTTTTAAAGTGTTTGAAACCGTTGAACTCGATGAACTCGTTGATCTAGTGGTCGCAACCGTGACTGCTGAGGACCTCTTGGTCCTATGTTCGTAACCCGGACAAAGTGATATTGGGTTCTCATCAGGAATTTCTCAATAGCTGCCACGGATTCTGGATGTGTTCCCGGTTGATGGCAATAAGCTAGCCCCCTATTGAGTCGGACTTAAAACATCAAAAAAATGCTGATTTACTATTAGGTACACCTTTTGTCAGAGGCGTGATGTTATGTTTGTATTTAAAAAAAAACGCAGCGTAACATCCGTGTGAAACTGCTCTAATATGCACTTAGCGCCTAGACACGACAGCTACACACTACACTTTTCTTAAAGGAAAAGCTTTTGTTTTAAAAAATGACGTTATTTCTCTTTTGCGCCAGAGAACGGACAGATTGCACTCTGTATGACGGTGACAAGAATATTCTGTGTTTTTATAAAATTGGTTGCTGTATTTTTGTACGCTATGAAACGATATATATATTGGTGATTAAAAAAATGTTTACGTGTCCTGCTGTTTGTTCATATCAGAAACTAATGGACGCTACAGAGGGCGCCAAATTAGTGGCTCAGTTCTGGCCCGACATAATTGATATATTGCCATCGACATGCTAAGAAGAAAGAAATAATTTTACCAGTCTCCAGGGGGCCAACTCTCTAAGTCCGTCAACGAAAGTACGGATCCGTCCGTAACTAGCTTTATACTTCGAAATGAACCCTACCGCCTAATATTTTCAGATTCATAAGTTTTGAAAACACATCGGGAGTAAGGACAACTGTCCAATCATATTGTTATTCATTTTTAGTTCGGGCCCCTAACGAATCTTATGTCCGTAAGTGATAAGTAGTAGGAAACGTCCGTCCTTATCGCGCGTTGACGGAAAAAAATAAAACCAAAATTTGTAACGACACTTTTTGCTATAGTTGTAAGCCGTGCGGTGTGCGCGTGTTTCTCTGTCTGTCTCTCTCTCTCTCTCTCTCTCTCTCTCTCTCTCTCATAGAAAGCATGCCAGTTATTTTCGTTTCGTCTTTCTATTTCGCATATTATAATTTAATTAATTAATTTACATAATTAAATGAAATAACTTCGTTCCATCCGGGTGTCCCTTGACACCTATCAAGTTTTTTTTTTTTTTAAACGATATGGCCGCCTCTCTTAACACCATTGTACTGACAGCTAACCAGCATATCAAGCTACCCGAAACTATCAAATCAACCTTTTTTTTATTTTTTTTTTTTCTTTTTTTTTTTTTTCCGGATGGGAAATCATCATATGACTTCTCCCGCTCTGCGCGGAGCGGGAGGGAGTGTCAGACTTGTACTGACTAAAACCCACCCATGTTCCTTCTTCGCCCTTTGTGTTCCAGGGCCGCGGTATCTCTTTCGAACAACCCGCAGCCCTGGCAGGCATCGGCCCTTTCGGACCCCTTCTGGTTTGCTGACATCTCCTTGAGGCGCGCGTGGAACACGTACGCGCCGTCGACACGGCCTGTCGTCATGAGACGGACGGACGGTGAGCTAGCCCATTACTCACCGTCCACAGGCTCGCGCCTACGGTGGCCGGGGGCCACTGGTTGCCCCCCGACGCCCGGGGCGTCCCCCGCGGCGGCTGGGACGTGAGGTTCTCTCCCTCTCACGTTCCGCCACCTCCTTCGCTAGCATGACTGCTTCGAAGAAGGAGGCGACGGCATCCCATTCCCTCTCGCTCCGGACCATGGATTGAACCAGGGCCGGACGCGAGAGGTCGCCGCCGCCAATCGCCGCTACGAGGACACGGCGGTGCTCAGCCCAAGCGGGGCAGAGCTCCACGGTGTGCTCCACCGTGTCCTCCGGCCGATCCTCGCAATGGTAACACCCGGGCGTTTCCTCCCGCCCGATTCGGTGCAGGAACCTCCCGAAACAACCATGTCCGGTGAGGACCTGCGTCAGGCGGAAGGTGAAGGCGCCGTGCCGCCTCTCTAGCCACTCCTCAAAGAGGGGACTTATCGCCACTATTGTGGCGTGCCCTGCACGTGGTTGCGACAGTCGCTGTCTCCATGTCGCCATGAGATCGTGCCGGAGGTCTGTCCGCTGAGCGACAATTTGCCGCGGCAGCGGAGTTTCCCCCCGGCGTAGTGCCTCCGCGCGCCATTCATGCAGGCGCGCGAGGACCATCGCCTCCAGATCCCATGGCGGCAATCCGGCCAAGAGGCTCGCCGCCTCGCCGGAGATCGTGCGGTACCCCCGGATCAGCCTTACGGCTACAACCTTCTGGGGCGCGTTTAAGTAATGGGCGGCTCGCCGCCTCAAAGAACGCGCCCACACCGGGGCCCCATAAAGGGCCATGGACCGCACGACTCCCGCGTAGAGCCTCCGGCAGGAGGCGTTTGGACCCCCCAGGTTGGGCATGAGCCGCTTGAATGCAGCCCCTGCCCGTTCCAGTTTTGGAGCCAAACGTCGGAAGTGCTCAACGAAGTTCCACCGGCTGTCGAGGACAAGCCCTAGGTACTTTAGTGTCACTCGACGCCAATGGGAACCCCTCCTACCGTCAGTGTGGATCCCGACGGTGGCGCATTCCGAGGCCCATGAAAGCACATGGCCTCGGACTTGTGCAATGCCACCTCGAGACCCAGTTGCCGGATTCTCTCCACGACTATCGCAACCCCGCGTGTCATAAGTTCGGCCGCCGCCTCGTGCGACCTCCCCTGTGCCAGCACCAGCGTGTCGTCAGCGTAGCAAACAACGCTGACACCGCTAGGGAGGTCGGCGCGCAGCACCCAGTCGTAGCCGATGTTCCACAAGGGCGGCCCCAGAACCGATCCCTGTGGAACACCGCACGACATCTCTCGCCGGTTCCACTCTCCATTGCGACCAGGGTAGATGACGGCCTTGTTCGTCAGGTAGTCCCCGACCACACGACGAAGGTAGGTCGGCACCCGGTGATACCGGAGTGCCTCCTTTATGCAGCTCCAGGGCATGGTGTTGAAGGCGTTGGCGATGTCAAGAGACACCGCCAAGACGACCCCACCCCGAGACACTGCATCCCCCGTCGTGAGAGCCCTCACGCGCATGATGGCGTCCACCGTCGAGCGCCCCCTGCGGAAACCAAATTGGTGTTCCGCTAGGTCCGGCCCCATCCCCCCACAAGGTGCCCGGCGAGGCGGTTCGCAATGACTCTTTCAAAGAGCTTGCCCACCTCGTCGAGCAACACAATGGGCCGGTATGCGGACGGAGAGTCCGCAGGGCGCCCCGGCTTCCGGATGAGGACCAGCTTCCCCGTCTTCCAACGAAGCGGGAACTGGCCTCTCTCCAGGCATGCGCTTAAGAGCCCTTCCAGTCGGGGCCCGAGAGCCTCCGAGGCCAGGACCCAGGCTTTGCCAGGCAAGCCATCGGGTCCCGGGGCGGTATTTTTGGCTTTAAGCCTGCCTACCGCCACTCTCAGGTCTACCCTGGTCACTTCGGGAATGTCGTCATCGTCCTCGTTGTGGTCCCCTTCTGGCACCGCAAGCGGCGGAGCCATAGGCGGGGGAGGATGTTCCCCTCGCAGAGGGAACAGAGCGCTCACCACGTCCTCCACGAGCTGAGGGCGGAGACTCTGCGTCAGCGGCGGGGCCCAGGTGCGGAGTTTGTCCCGCACCATCTTGTAAGGGCGCCCCCACGGATCTCTGTCGAGAGTCTCCAGCATCTCCTCGCGGCCCAGGTCCCTGGCCCGCTGGACAGCCTCTTGGAGGGCGGTCTTCGCTGCTCTGTATCCCTCGTACAGCTCCGCCTCAATGGCTGCCGCATCCGTAGGGCGGATGCGGAGCCTGCGATGCCTGGCGTACAGGTGCCGCGCGGCGACGCACGCCTCGCGCAGAGACTTCAGCTCTCGCGACCACCAGTACACCTGACGCCGGGCGCGTCCTGGCCGAACTCGGGGCATTGCCACGTCGCATATGTCGGACATGGCCTCCTGGAACCACCCTGCCTCATTGTTGATGTCGGCAGGCCTGTTCGGTGATGTCACCCAGGCCTGCACTATCGAGGCTTCCAGGAGGAGCTCCCGGTCCAGCTGCTTCAGCGCCCAACGTGGACCACTCGGGGCCTGTGAGACCGGCGCGCTTGAGTCCTGGGCGGAGACATCGAACCGGATGTACCGGTGGTCGGAATAGGTCTCCACCCCCTCCATAACGCGCCAGTCAACGACACGCGGTGACAGAGCGGGGCTAGCGAACGAGATGTCCACCACCGACTCGCCCCGCATGCGCACACACGTGGGGACAGAACCCCGATTTAGGACGACCAGGCCCACCTCCAGAGCCCAGTCCTCCACCATCCTACCCCGCACATCTGTGCAACGAGAACCCCAAGCCAAGTTTTTGGCATTGAAGTCCCCGAGCACAAGCACGGGGAGGGAATAGCTTCGGATGACGACACTCAACTCCATGAGGGAGTTGTGGAACTCGGCGAGAGTTCGGCTCGGGGAGAAGTAGACTCCCGCTACGACGATCTCCCCGAACCGTGCTGCTACGCAACCCCGACCCTTCCTGACACTCTCAAGGGTCGGGGTACCGGCGGCGGCCGACGAAATTATGGCCACTGAGCCGCTCAGGTCCTCCACCCAGTCTTCCCTGGGCGGGACAAAGCACGGCTCAGCGACCACGGCGACGTTAATCAACCACTCCGCCATGCTCTGGAGCAACAAATCCTGAGCACAGCGACAGTGGTTGATGTTCGCCTGGAGGAGGCGTAATGGGGCCATTATTGGCACTCCATTTCAGCCCCCTCCCGGGCCCCCTGTGAGGGCCCCGCAGCAGTTGATGCGGCGGCGGTGCTGACGGCAGCGGTGGGCGCAGCAGTGGCGGCGGCTGCGGCGGTAGCGACGGTGGAGGCGGTGGCTAAAGGCCTTCCCTTGCCCCTAGACTTGGTGGGTGGTGCGCAGGCCCTGCCCCCTGCCCGGTGATCGGCCGGTTTGCCCGCTGCCGCACATGCAGTGCAGTGCGGGGTGGCGGAGCAAGCCGCGGCCATATGACCGGGCTGACCGCATCGGAAGCAGTCTCCGCTGCGGTCCACCTCCGAGGTGCATCGACAACTCACGTGGTGCCCCACAAAGCACCGGTAACACCTCAGAGGTCGGGGCTCCAGCAGCTTCACCTGTGCCGACACCCAGCCCACCAGGAGCCTTCCAGCCTCCACGATTGTTCGAGCTGCCGTCACAGGGCAGCTTACCATAACGGTTCGCATGCCCGAGTGGTCTGGACGTAGGGTGCCTGCCCTGACCTGCTCAGCAGGGCACCCACCAGACCTGGTGACGGCGGCG
Source organism: Cerastis leucographa (assembly GCA_963082945.1). NCBI lineage: Eukaryota > Metazoa > Arthropoda > Insecta > Lepidoptera > Noctuidae > Cerastis > Cerastis leucographa. Next base: position 19,147,132 of record OY720354.1, read on the forward strand.
ACCACCTCCTCCTGGGTCGCAGAGTCGTCCAAACCCAGGATGCGCAAGTCTGCGCATCTGACGGGCCTGGACACTCGGGCCTCATCCACATCTAGGGACGCTCTGAGCTTTTCAGCCAGAGCGTCAGCGGACGGGCCACTATTTACACCGGGGATCTCCAGCGCTCTAGCCCATGTCGCGGTGACTTTAAGCCGGAGTCCCCCAGTGATCCCGAGCTCTGCGAGATCCACCGTCGCCTTCGCCTTCGCGAGGACGTCGCGGTAGGACACGCCCCTCTTTTCTGCTTCCGGCTGTAGCGTGATCACTACAGCTGCGGTCTTCGGGGCGCGGAGTCGAGCCGCGACGCCTCGCGCCTTGCGCTGACGCCTTCGCTCTTCATTGCGGGCTTTTTTGGCCGCTTTTCTCCCCTTCCTCCTTTCCCCGACCACCTGCCACTCGGCTTCGGCCACGGGAGGATTAGCGGACGGGGGGGGGCGGCGGTGGCTGCAGCCGCCTTGCTGCTGGCGCTGGCACATTCAGCGCCTGAGGAGCCGCTTTGCCCTTCTTCTGCTGGGCCGCTACCGTACTAGGTTTTGCCGGAGCTGCCTTTCCAGGGGCCGGCCTAGTCCTGCCGGAGGACTGGCCAGACTGCCCTGGTCCGGAAGTGGCAGCCGTAGCAGCCGCATATGAGGCCGTCTTCGGGCCCGGTACCACCCTCGGGCCCGGGGTCGCATTCGGGCCCGAGCCCGCCCCCGGGCCAGCGGCCGCCTTGTTTGCCGCCAGCGGAGGGCGCAAGACAATGCCCTCCAGGACGGAGAACCGCGCCTGGAAGGCAGCCAGCTCCTGCCGAACCAGTTGCTGAACCTGGTCCTCCACAGGCATGGGCTGGTTCTGCCGCTGTTGGGGCACCTCTTGGGAGCCGGACTCACGCAGACCGGTCAGGTCTGCCCGGAGCTTAAGATTCTCCTCATGGAGAAGCTCCGTGGCGGCCGTCAGGCGGGCGACCTCCGCCCGCAGTTTGGCCACTTCCCCTGGTGGAGGATACATAGCCTCCACTGCCGCCATGATGTTGGCGGAGGCCGCAGGTATGGCCCCGAGTTTTTTTGATGTTAACTTTTTTAAGGCCACTACCCTTATGGCAGCTTCCACTTCCTTAACAAACCTGGCCTTACGCTCCGCATCGGAGCTGCCAGTTTCATCCACCTCCTTTGCACCGGAGTCCGGAAGGGCCTGCCCGCGACCGGCCGCTCCCGATCTCTCGGAAGCCGAGAGCCCCCTCCCCTTGCCCCTGATTCCACCACGCCTGCTGGTTGAAATCTTAGGAGCCGAGGCCAACTCCTCTTCGGAAGACGACTCGTAGTCGCCTTTCGGTCTAGACCGCTTGCGGTCCTCCGCAGCAGCCCCGATCCTCGCGCAGCGGGAGCTCTCCGAGCTTCCCGCACTCACCTCTCTGGACGCGGCGTCGGACTCCGACCCCGCATCCCTCCTCTCCCTCTCTTTGCCGTCACCGGCATGATTTTTATTTTTTAAATCTTTTACCATATTGGTCCCACGAGTGTGGGGGAAATACGAGGTCCATCCGGGCAGTGCCCCCTGTACCCGGATAAGCCTTTGACATTTATAACCCGCCAGGGGGTCGGCTGGTACCCTGGCGGGGGTCGCACTAGAGACTGATTGTTCCATGGGAACACCCGTCAGCCATACATCCCCTCACGGTGCGCCGCCGCTTGAGATTCGGGGTAACTTTTTATAGAGGTTTTCTACCTCGCGGTCCGGGTGGTTAAGCCAAGACCCTCGGTCCCGATCGAAGCCGCGAGACGTGATCCACGACACTCCGATGATGGGATTACGAGAACGACGACGGGGACAGCGGAGGACTACGTCCCTCACTGTCTGCTCGGAGGCAGGGTGAGTGCACACCGAGCCCGCCCTTGCTCCTCCGCTGTGCCCTCTGCTTTTCAGAGAGTCACGCGGAGAAACGCCGCGTTAGGTTAGGTTAGGTTAGGTTAGCGGGGCTGTTTCCGCACTTAGCCTCTTTATTGGGCCATTGTACGTATAAAAATCCTCTGGTTACTCCAACCATCCCAGGTCCTCCCAGAAAGCTAGCAGCCTTTTCAGGTTGCTGCAGGTCTCCGGAAGCGATGCCGGCGATTGGAGAGTCCGTGCCCGTTGATCTGCCACGCTGCTGCACTCCATGAGCACGTGCTGTGGTGTTTCTTCCGCCTCCATGCATCCTCTGCACAGAGGGCTATCCGTCACACCTATTGTAAATAGATGTTTGTTCAGGGGACAGTGGCCGGTTATAATACCGATAACTTTGCTAATCTTGTCCCGTTTCAGTCTAGTGATGCTGCGAGCAAGTTTCTTTGATGCTTCCGGAACTGCATTCTTTGTTTGCCTGCAGGTTTCACTGTTTCTCCATTCCATTTGGTGTATTTCCTCGGTTTTCTTACGCAGCCATGATTTTATTTGGGCTTGGGGTATGGGCAGCAGTGGTTCCGGACCGTATGCTGTTGTCTCCGCTCCCTTTTTGGCCAGTTCATCTGCTGCGTCGTTTCCACTAAGTGAGTTACTGTGCCCTTTTATCCATTGCAGTGTTACCCTATTTGTGCTTGCAATGTGTTGGAGTGCGCTGTGACATTCCAATACGAGGGCGGAAGTTATAACATTGTTTTGTAGCGCTTGGAGCACAGATGCACTGTCTGAGATGACTTTGATGTTATGATCTCTGACATCTCTGGCTGCAACTGCTTGAGCCGCTCTGGTGATTCCAATGCATTCTGCTTGGAAGATTGTGTTTAGTTTGTCTAAAGTGGTTGATATTTTTATATTTAAGTCGTTCGAGAAGACGCCAGCTCCAGTACCATTTATGGTTTTGGAGCCGTCTGTGTATATCCTAACTTCATCGATACCAGAGAAATCTTCAGCTTCCGCTTTGAGTCGGATATCGTATCTTCGATCGAAGACGTGGTGACATGGAGTTCTGTCCTTGGGTGCATCCAGGAGTGGTATTTCCTTTAGAATCCCTTGCAGAACTTTTGAGTGTGTTGTCTCTGCGTTTAGTTTCCACAAACCGTTTGATCTTAATCTTAAGGCGGCTAACTTCGCCTCTTCCTGTATGCTAAGATCTAGAGGCCTCAAGTTTAAGAGGTACTCTAAAGCGGCTGATGGAGTGGTTCTCATACATCCTGTAGCTGCTACGGTCGCTAGGCGTTGTAGCCTCTGGAGTTTCGTTTTTACTGTGGTCAGTTGTGTTCTGGGCCACCATACAACTGATCCGTAGGTTAGAGAAGGTCTGATGACTGATGTGTACAGCCAAAGGGTGATCTTTGGATTGAGACCCCATTTTTTACCAACAAGTCTTCTGCACTGACCAAAAGCTATACAGGCCTTCTTTATTTTTGCATCGATGTGACTCGCCCAGCTCAATTTGTTATCAAGTATGACGCCCAAGTACTTGACTTGTGTTGATAGGGAGAGTTTGGTATTGAATAATTTTGGTAACTGTAGTTCTGGTAACTTCCTTTTGTTGGTGAAAAGGATAAGTTCTGTTTTTTTCGGATTTACTGACAGCTGTTTTGTTTTGTGAAACGCCGCGTTGGTCCGGGTTGGACCCCTCCACGTCAGAATATTCGCCACCGGCAGTGACATTCCCCGGAGAATGGGAATCTCTTCCCACTCCTCGGGGAAGGACACAGCCGGCGCCCGGGGTGCAGGTGCGTCCTAGCAGCTACTTTTCCCTCCAGACGTATCGAGAGGGACCAGCAGCCACTAGGCGCACGGGGAGGTTTTCTGACTCAGCACCCCTATCAAATCAACCTTGAAACTTATTCATTAACGATAAAATTTAAAATCTATTTAATAAATTTGGAAGATTATTGTATCTTGATGTGCTGTCTCTCTGACTACCACTTAGTAGTTACCTAAGGATAATTTATACGATTACCTAACAAAAATAAAGAAAAAGAAGAATCACTAAACATTACATTTAAAAAAATTAAAATTATGCCCGTCTTCAGCCATACACAAAATGACACCAAAATCAAAGAAAGAAAACATCTTTATTTAAAATCAAAAAGCCGAGCGTTAAAATCCGACATTGCGCTTTTTTAGGTGTTGCCTATCGTAAGTGAAAGCGGTTATAAACCTCTATGTCATATGTACCCACACGGAGGTTTCCGGCTACTTTAGTTTCGTCCGGGAAAATAACATTAATTCATTTTAGAAATAACATTACAATAAAAATAACCCACATGTATTAACCTTCCTGAAAACATGACGCGTATACTGTTTATTTTATTACAAGATGTTTTTTCCCTATTTCAGTTAATTTGCTTTTACAGTCCATACTGATTCATAAGACTGACATTGTTATTAAATGTTAATTATTTATTTATTTATTTAAACTTCACGTACATTGGTGGTACATAGGCGGACTTAATGCCACAAGGCATTCTCTACTAGTCAACCTTTGGGTCAAATAGGACAGCATTGTGGTAGAAGACAAAAAAAAAAATATGAAAAATACCATTTAGCTAACATAAACTGATATGCATAAATAGGTACATGCTAATAAATATATATACTGATCAAATAAACTAATATATAATATAATACATACAAATAATCCCTAAAACGAGAAACCTTACAATAAATACTAAGACTGACAAACTAGGTTGCGAGCAATCTATTCTGACTTCAATTATCATCAGACGTGGGAAATCCCTGGTGCCCTCAATACGACAATAAAATGAGACAAGTCAATAGAGAAAAGTGTTGTTTGCATTTTTAAGATAGCAACGTCTTAGTAAATGTTGATCACACAATATTATCTTTTTTTTTGTTTAGATAAAGATTTTTTTATAGTTTTTTAGGGTTCCGTACCCAAAGGTTCAAACGGGACCCTATTACTGAGACTTCGCTGTCCGTCTGTCACCAGGCTGTATCTCATGAACTGTGATAGTTAGCAAGTTGCAATTTCCACAGATTATGTATTTCTGTTGCCGCTATACCAACAAATACTAAAAACAGATTAAAATCATTATTTAAGGGGGCTCCCATACGGGCTGCGGATTGTTCGGAAGAGATACCTGGAACACAAAGGGCTAAGAAGGAACATGGATGGGTTTTAGTCAGTACAAGTCTGACACTCCCTCCCGCTCCGCCCAGAGCGGGAGAAGTCATTTGGTGATTTCACATCCGTAAAAAAAAAAGGGGGTTCCCATACAAAAAAGTGTTTTTTTCGCTCGTTTTTATAAATGATGGTACGGAACCTTTCGTGCGCGAGTCCGACTCGCACTTGGCCGGTTTTTTTTTATTGTATGTTGTGTACACTTGCCAGATAAGCATGTTTGCTTTCTTTATTATTTCAGCACTGTTTTTTTCCCTGAAAAGTAAGCCAGGTCAGCAAGTCAGGTAAGCATCAATAGACAACAACATGCAATCTTGCAACTACGAGTATTGAACTCAGCAGAATTATGATTCTTCATCATTCTCTGACCCTCATACCAATTCATTTGGGGTAGTCGCAAGTGTCTACTTCTTCCATACTTCTCTATTATTCGTCATCTCAACGATCACCTCTTTTCTTGCCATATCATCCTTTACACAGTCCATCCATTATTCTTGGGTCTATACACCGTGTAAATTACCTCATCACGAAGCCGTCAGCCTAGCATTCTGTACATGAAACTAAGTAACTTTACGCAAAAATTATTGCTGGGAAACGACTTTTTTTTGGGGGGTGTAAAATCATGTAACGAACTCAATGTAAAGCACTCAAAACATTGTGCTGATGGACGGATTGAATAGTACTGGGGTCGTAGAGGTGTTTAAAGTAAAAATCTTACATTAATAGCTTGTATATAAAAAAATTACTTGTCAAAAAGTTTTTTATTTATTTATTTTTTATTTATTTATTGAAAACACATACACTATCATTACAGGCTTACTTAATACAATAGTGCAGTTATAGTTTTTTCAACACACTTGCTCATAAAGTGTCTTTATGGTCACCGCAATTAGGCACAGAATGACACCCATTATCAAACTGTGACTTTTTCATTGCTATTTTTTTAATTTTATTTAGATTTTTTTTTTTAATTTTATTGGTTGAGGTGCTTTGTTCTTAAAAAAGTTTTTATTCAAAAAAAAAGATCGTGTTCAATCTATTACTCACTCATTTCATGCAACTTCTTATTTAAATAGATAATTTTAACTCGTTCGTGTTTAATAAATAAAACTTTCACTCAAATATAACTTTTGTTTTCTCTGTAATAAAAGAAAACTTTAAATTCCCCATTTTGTACGTGGCAGAATAAGCGCAAACACTATGCGCGGAAAATAAAAAAAAATCCTCATCCCTTTATTTTGTGGCTGATCGCAATGCGCGCGCATAGGAAAACTGATTAATTTTTCCCACCATAGCGAATCATTTTTCAAAAATCGTTTTCACTGTTGAAATTATAGTTATTTATTAAAGTTATTTATTAGTTGTAAATGTCTACAAGTAACTAGTACCTAGTAACGAAGAAAATGATTAATGTTGTACACCGCCCGATATAAACCCGATATGTGAAGCCCTTGACGTTATGGAAAGTTTACTACCTGAAAACTCCAAGGAAAAATATATTATCTACTAAATAAAATTAGTTTTTATTGTTATTTTATTCACAAGTGTGTTGAAAAACGTCGTATGATACACGTGTGTATTGGTGATTACCGTTCTCGGCTCTCTTAAGACCCTCACCTAACGGCTCGGGTCTCAATGGCGCCTCAGCGGTAATCACCAACATTACACACTAGTACCATAATGTACTATAATAACTTAAATTAAACGTAAATCTTTATTAGCGGTAGGTATCATTTACCAACTACAAGAGAAATTGAACTAAATGCGGCCCGTGTGAATTCACTCAGAGTACAATTGAAGCAGTCAATCTGTTGTGACACCATATTGAGTGCACGTAGCGCGCGCGTCAGCGGCGCGTGCTGCAGGAGGTTGGTGCGAGCGGGCGGCACCCAGCCGCAGCCTTTCGGCTTCGTTAAGAGTTGTTTTACCCCCTTTATGTTCCGAACCCTATACTACCTTACTATAAAATATTAATATTCTAGGCTCTATTATAAGAAGTACCATCGATACGATAGAAGAAGAATTTGATTGTTTGCACGTCAAAGACATTCAAATAAACAACACAATTTACAACAAACAATTTCCCAAAAGAAACTTAAAAAAAAAATCTATTTAACTTTTGTTACAATAACAAAACAGCCGTGTGAAGTTCGGGACTGCGAGCCATGCGGGTGCTCTGGCTTTCCACTGTGGCACGGAACGATACTAATGAGACACAACGGCGTAGCGCGGCTAACAGCTGATAGGCCACACGCACACACGTGCGCGAATTTCATGCGGCTGTTGTGTTAGGGTGATCAAAGTGAAAGAGTGAAAAAAAATTCTCTAGGAAAATTTTTTGTTATCATGAGAACAATCATGTGTTTAAGTATCGGTCACTTATTACCAGTCACCCTATATACGTCTTTTAAATCTCTTTGTCCCTTGTATAATGAAATAACTACTTAATCAAGGACAAGTAGGCTGTACGCCTACTCAAGGGTCATAGCCCAATGCCAAACTGTTTTAAATTATATATTATTAGTACCTTACAATAAGTACATAATAATATCTTCCCGACCGAATTTTGGTCACGGCAGCCGGTCCTAAGATAGATCAGACAACACTGGAGATATAACAGTACAGAAACGTAAGCACAAACACAATGCACTCTTTCTTCCGTTACCCTCTTAGAACTGTTACGAGCTGGGTATAGGATAAATTAACACACTACCAAAAAGATTTTTGTGTTTAATTGGTACACTAAAAATCTTTAATCAACACTAAACAACACACAAAAACTTAAACTTAATCACAATTACACAACTGACTACTCACTTCGATATCGCACTAGTAGTTCACTTCGATCGCTTCGTTTGGTAGCCAAAATCAAACTAATTCCTTCCGCTATCCCGTCGTCTATTTATGGCCGACCAATCTTCGAGAAACTTCCACAACTTACTTGTACGTCTAGGTAGTTCCTTAGGTGAACTCAGCCTTGGAGAAAGTTCTACAACCTTCCTGAACCTTCTAGATAGCTCCAAAGTGGAACCAATCCTTCTAAAAAGTTCCGGAAAGGTCAGAACTTTCTCGAACTTTCTAGACACATCCATCCTGGAACATTCTAGGATTATTCTCGATTCTTCTAGACATACTGGATCATTCTAGACTCAAACGTAATCCTAGAATGTTCTTGTAAAGCAGACGAAGTAACAGTACGATGGAACTGTAATCCGACAAGACCGGGGAGAGATCGGATGCAGGACTAACGACGGTAGAGTTGTAGAAAAAGCCTATAGCATTAATTGTGCATGAAATAAATGTCGACTTTACTTACTTTCCGATGCACGGGAGTTTGGAAGTTAGTGGTACCACCAACTACCAAACTCCGAACTGAGAAATTCCTAATCGGAAAACCCAAAAACATTTTGACCAGTGCACTACAGTCGCTAACAGCTACAACAAGACACCGAGACTGGAGCTGTTATCAGTAAAGCAGAAATAATAGCATTAACAAAACAATCAAAACTCATGTAGGGACGATGAGTGAAAGGCTTTTATTTTATAATGGCATCTCGCAGTTCAACCTATGAGGTTATGGTCTGCTTATCCGGACTATCCTGTGGGTGCCTTAAGGCCTCCAGCCAGGGCATAAAAACTTACAAACTAAGCTACTACACGCTAAGGGCACCCCCTATATGGTACGAGCCTCGGCTTAGGGCGTCGCTGGGGGAGGCTGCATGACTGCATGGGGACAGGCTGGATCTGAATGATATTATTATTTAGGGGCTGAATTTAATCTACTGGCACAGCATCGGGGGCTGGCTCGAGCGAGGGTCGGGGAGGGCAAGGACCGGGACGTCGCGACGGACCTCGACGGGGAGGTCGTAAAGTGAGTGAAAGGCGACTAACAAAAGGTATTTATAAGGCAGATGTGAGTGGCAACGCCGGGAGGGGACGCCCTAGAAGGACATTGTCTACGCCACTGCTTGACCAATTATCGACGCTCAATATCACACCATGTCTGCGGCACGCCGTTTGACCAATGACCGCTCCCGAATATGGCGTCATCTTCAACAGCCAATCATCGAAGCCGCAACTCACGCGACATCGTAGCCCTCAAGCGGGACCCACGGAATCAATAGCTTACAATCCACCGCCTCATTGGCATCTTTCCTAAATTACCAAAATTCAGTCCAATTTTATATATTAATATTATTTCAAGTCTTACTGTAATCTAACCAACGCCTTAAAATTCAAAACCAAAGTTTTTCTTTTGTTCCATCGCGAACAGACATACACTGACGTTATTGGTGAGGATCTTCAGAAATTTCAGGTGCGTAGTACTCGCAACCGACCTGCGTGACCGGATGTATGAACGAGGACGAGGCAAAAGGATTATGTAAGCATTGTAGCAGGTGGCGTTCTGTGGTTTCTGCCTACCCATGGGAAAAGGCAAGAGTTCATGTATTCATCGAGGTATGTAATAAAGAAACACTAAACTACCATACCGATGGGGTTGATTCCATCAGTATATCTTCTATTTCAATTAATATTTGAAGGGCTCGTGGCTAAACAATAACAGCCGCACGGGTCGATCTTTAAGGTTAAGCCGTGCTTGCCGAGGTTGGTCCGTGGATGGGTGACCATTATTACTTACCGAGTTTCCTCCGTGCCTCGGAAAGCACGTAAAAGCCGTTGGTCCCGGCTGTCAATTGTAGATCTTTGACAGTCGTTACGAATAGTCAGAAGCCAAAAGTCTGACATCCAGTCTTACCAAGGGGTATCGTATTACCCAGTTGCTGGGTTGTGGAGATCAGATAGGCAGTCGCTTCATGTAAAATACTGGTACTCAGCTGCATCCGGTTAGACTGGAAGCCGACCCCAAGATAATTTGGGAAAAGGCTAGGCAGATGATGATGATGATCTACTATTTCAATCCTTCAGACCTTCAGAACAAGACTATTTTTAGTAAGACACCCCTAACGAAAATACAAACTGCGCTCTCAACTTCAAACTATTTCAATTGAGTGAACTCAATAGTTCGACACACAAAGCAGACCACATATATTCAAGTTGATCCAATATCAATAGGTACATGCCTAGGACGAGACGCAACTATCTGCAATATTTAATGGAATAACTGGAAACTGTCTGGTGGTCGAGTTTGGGGAGCCAAGTTTATTGAAGAAGCGGGTGTGAGGATTAAGTGTTGAAGTGAAGCGGGACGTGGTACAGCCAACGAGTGCAATAAAAATGTTGGATTTGTAGGACGTCTCTTTAACTCAAATCTATGCGACAGTCCCTTTCAAAAAAATAGTGCGTGGAGTCCCTCCGCGCGGATGAAGTGAAACTTCGTAATACTACACGCATGCGTTCGAGTGCCACGCATTCACTCTCGCTCTGTCTTTTTCTATTCCCCCTCCATGGTAGCGTTAAACGTTTAACGCAAACTTGTTGAAAGTCGCATAAGAAGTTTCACTTCAAAACTCAATGTGAACGTATTTTCAACATCATCTTCTTGCCCTTGTCCCATTTTATTTGGAGCCGGCGTAACACGTCTCTTTCCTCCATTCTCCTTTGTTATTCGTCATGCTATCATTTACTCCTTTTTCCTTCATATCATTTTTCACACATTCCATCCATCTTTTCTTTGGTCTTCCTCTTCCTCTCCATCCATCCACATATTCATCACTGTTTTAGTCAACTGTGCTGTTCAACGTATTTTCAACATAAATATAGGAAAAGAATACACTAGGAAAATGTGTAGGTACACCTCTGCCTAACCCTTCTGGGATTAAGGACGTGGTGTTATGCTATAATCTTTTGCAGCTGTTTAATTACCTACTTTATTCTGGGGGCATATGGTTTTTTTTATTTTTGCAGTCAATCAAATATTAAATAAAAGATTGGTTTTTCTAGTGATACCTCTAGTAAATAGACTAAGGCAATATTTTTAGTTTCAAATATTTATTACATAGTTTTTTGGCCTTGTTTTTCATCTAAAATGTCGGAATAAATTGAATTATTACATAAAAGATCTCTAAATTCAGAGCAAATATCTAATAACAAATTCGCAATTTACTATAGAAAACGTCCGTTCATTTTTCTTCGGAATACCCGCAAAACGTTTAATGGTTCGAGCATAATAAAGGCTGTTTAATTACTTTTTTTATAAGAGCACTCTATTTGTTGTTTTAATAGGCATTTCTTTCATTAGCGGAGATGAAAATATATTTTTATGGCAGACTCGCTTGCTTGCTTACACCCCGTTGTTTTGCTCATAATTAAAATATCCAAGGCTTTTTTTTGGGTCGTAAATAAATTAACTTTAGAAAGATATTTAATAGCAGTTTTTGATAAGGATTGTTCATAAATAAATTGAATACACTAATGGCAAAACATTATAATGTAGACAGGTCTCTCCGGTACTCTTTTTGACGCGATATTTCAGGACTTCTCGAGAAAATTTTGCCATATTTCTTACAACACCATGAGCATCATAATCTTCTTAATCAGTACAATGGGATACAAGAGAAGGTAATCATGGAAAATACTCCCTTTACCTTGGTAAGGCTCTTGTACGGGTTACAGACCAAGAGCTAAGCTAAGTTAGTTTAGCTTAGCTCTCATAGCTGACGCAGTTTTTCATACTTGTGTGCAAACTGCAAACTATGCAACAAGTATGAAAACTGCGTTAGCTATGCAAGCTAAGCTAATTTAGCTTTGTTTTTGAGGCTGAGTTAAGTGTCATGCGCTTAACATCGTGGGGAACGCATGTGTTTTAAACGCCTTCGACGCAGAATATGGCAATGTTGCGTAGTGACAGAAACTGTCATATTTTTTCTCAGGCGTTAGGTCCTTTACAAAGCTTTTCCGTTTTCCCTGTAGGTTAAAAAAAACTAATGCTGTCAGAATTTGCTACGTAACGTCAAAAAATCAATACTTTGAGGTGTGATAGTGGGTGCGAAAAACATCAATGGCGGATGACACGTTTACACAATTTACTTATTATTTTTCTTATCGTGTTGATAGCAATGCATGACAGATCTGAGCCTCTAGTTTGGCGCTCTCTGTAGTGTCCATCAGCTCTTGTAATGAGCAAACAGCAGGACCCCATAAGTAATAATAAGCGCCCCATACTTTGTGGAACAGCACCACATTTACACTGCTGCACGCGTAGCATGACCACTGTAGAAACGGGTTACGTCGACGGAAGTATCGACAAAATGACACATTTTCACTGTCTATCTGTCATTATGTCGATTCCATAGACAAGACTCGTTTCCACAGTGGTCATGCTACGCGTGCAGAAGTGAGTCATCAGTTAATCTTCACCTGAGCAGGTTTTTCTTTTTGCGGTCAATCTAGATCCAGCGTCTAATTAAAGACTTCTAAGTTAGCCACCTCACCACAGCTTTATTCTTACCGTGACCCTGTTATCGTTACCCAAAAACGCAGATCCGACAGAGTCTGCCAGGTGGAATCTGCCAGAGTTCAAGTTGTACGACGGCAATATCACTTTCTTAGCTCGACTTTGTACAATCGGGTAAATAAACAACTCAATATATACCCACTGAACTTGCAAGAATGTCGAAGAATCACGGATAATGGCTTTATACACTCACTTAGGAAGATTTAGAAACAATTATAAAAACCTAAACTGACTTCCAATGCCCTGATATGTATTTAAACATGCGCAAACACACACCTCCTGCACAAACGTACACCCTTCTTCTACACACACACACACACACACATATTACACTCCACACACAAACACACATAATCCTTACATAGAAACACAGTCAAAATATTGTAAACTTTTAATTCTAATTCTTATGTTTTTTTTTTTTTTAATTTTTTGTTTTTTTTTTAATTTTTTGTATCGACTTTTGGAGGTGGTTAATGACTGCGACACAGTTTTATACTAATGCAGTTGTTATCGAACACAGAGTTTTTGTAAACTGAGTTTTCGTTTCAATAAATTTATTACTATAAAAAAAAAATACTGATTGATTAGTAGGTATGCGACAACAAATCGAAATGTTTTGGACCCGGAATGGTAAATTATATCTGCAATTGCCTTTTCTCGTCTACAACAGAAAATGTACCTACAAGACGAAAATCATTTAGTTTTCAAAAACAAAAATACCTACATTTTCATACAAACAAAATTATCAATTTTAATAACAAGGTACGGTCTTAATTACAGAAACGTTGTTATGAAAACAATATTTCTGCTTAATAGTCTGTTAAATTTGAATTATATCCGACATTTTCAGGGTGTTTCGTAATAAATATTGCTTAATGTCTGTACACCGAGGTATTCTGTAAATGTAAGGTTCTGCTACTTGGCTAATTGACCCATTCCAAGTTTACAGTGTATGAGAAAATATAGGCAGTTAACAGGGGTGCTACACACCATGTTTAAGTCCGACAGGCGCCATAGTCAAATAAGTAGATAAGTATACTAGCAGGAAAAGGACAATGCAGATCTGATCCGAACTTGACTCAGTGATAGTAGATGCCACACCATCATCATCTGCCTAGCCTTTTCCTAACTATTTTGGGGTCAGCTGACTACCAGTATTTTACGTGGAGCAACGGTCTATCTGACCTCGGACTGGTTGTCAGACTTCCGAACCACTGACTAACTGTAACGACTGTCAAAGTTCTACAAATAACAGCCGGGACCAACAGCTTAACGTGCTTTCCGAGGGGCGGAGGAAAATTGGTATTTAATCCACAGACAAACTTAGGCAAGTGCAGCTTAACGTGAAGATAGCTAGCCCGTTTCATCATCGGACTACCAGACGTACGGCGATGCGCCATCGGTACATGGTGGACATCCCACCTATACGCACTAAGCGCTTTGGGAATACTTTTATTATGCGTACCGCTAAGGAGTGGAATTCCCTGCCGGAGTCTGTGTTTCCCGATAGCTACAATCTGGGGGTCTTCAAGTCAAGAGTGAATAGGTTTCTTCTAGGCAAGCGTGCTTCACCGTCAACCACATCATCGCTTACCATCAGGTGAGATAGTGGTCAAACGCGAGGCTATATATAATTAAAAAACAAAAAATTGTCACTACAGGGATCCAGCAGAATATCAGCGTCAGGTGCATGCCTGTCACATGCTGAGCTGGACTCCCATTTTGTGCAACCTTGAGACTCACACCGCGCCTTGTATGCTCGTTATTTTATTTGAAGTATGTCATGATGTTACCATAAGTGTTTCGTAAAAATGTTTCTTTTTTTCTTTTTGTATTTTGGCACCTTGTTTTTATATAGGTATATTTATGTAATCTGTGTCATTTTATTGTGCTTCTGAGTGTTGTGCTATGTCTTTTGTGTGCACTGAATAAATAATTTATCTATCTATCTAATATCGAATGGACCCGAATAAGTAGGTATATAGTATCCCTCAGGTGCTTGGGTATTGAAACAGCGAAGGTCTAATGAGAGTAACGGTTATTACACTCGTATATTTCAACTAGTATGTAAATTGTACGTTACAGCGACGAAGAATATTTTCTAAACAGTATTAAGTAGTTTTAAAAAAATCTTCACACATTTATTAACATAATAAACGTTGCTACCTAATGCTACCTAACCGTTGTTACCTAAAAAAAGTAATACAGAACAATCAATCAAGGTGACAATAATATAAAAAAAAGTTTCAGGAGAAAGCGCCACGGTAACCTGCGAAATTATAATTTTCGTAGGTTTTTTGCTATAAACAGGTCAGTGTCGAGTTGTATGTTGATTGAAATATTATTATTTTTTATATAAGATTTGTGCCCGAAACAAATCCATATTTGTTTACAGAGGTTTCTTTACAGAGTTATAACCACAGGTCGGAATTAGGTAGAGTTATTTAAGTACTTGCATTGAAATGTTGATGATATTTTACCATTCGTCAGGATAATAAGAAAACGTAAAATTTAGATTATACATACATATATTTTGCAGTGCCTCTTGACGTCTGTCAAAACTGTGCCCAAGGAGGTGATAACAAAAATGAAAACTTTTATATATTACATAGGCCGTTGAGGCCAGCTCCTACACAGCTCCCCAGCGAAGCGTACGGTGGGTCTCGAGGTGCGGCCGGATCGTGTGATGTACGATGTCTGGTCACTTAAAGGACATACAGCTTCTTCGGTGTTAGGCAGGAATGCAGGTTTCAATCGATCTATGCTGATGTTCACCTGTCGGTCGTTGATTTTTACTGTATACACCTTGTTTTGTCTCTTCAAGACACGATACGGACCTTCGTAGGTTGGCGTCAACGGTCGGCGGTATGCATCGGTACGTATAAATACATGTGTACATACATGTAGGTCGTCGTGGATAAACATTGCGCGACGATCAGTATTCCGGCGAACCGCTTGCATCTTTACATAGCATATGTAGGAGCTGGCCTCAACGGCCTATGTAATATATAAAAGTTTTCATTCTTAGTTGTAGCGGCAGGTAAGGTCGTACGTGGCCAGTTGATGTTTCGCACAATATTGGGTTCCTTGCGTTGAGTGGACGAAGGCGCTCGAATTTGAGCGAAATGTTTTTCATGACGTCAGTCAGTTGCCTGTCGCTGTGTTGTAGGCGAGCCAGCTCATCGTAGTCGATTGGTGATGGTAACGCAATACCGTCTTCCATCTAATATGGGTAGTGGTCCGAAGATATCTATATGTATGTGTGACAATCGATCTGCTGGTGGGTATTGTTCTAGCGGCGATATTGTGTGTCGCTGCCCTTTTGTGCGTTGGCAGGCATGTGTCTCATCCACAGTATCTGCAGGGTTGTATTTCCAATCACGTCGGGGTCACCAATTTACCATTCGTCAGGATAATAAGGAAACGTAAAATTTAGATTCCATATATTTTGCAGTGCCTCTTGACGTCTGTCAAAACTGTGCCCAAGGAGGCGATAACAAAAATGAAAACTTTTATATATTACATAGGCCGTTGAGGCCAGCTCCTACAATATCAATATGGATCTTCGCTATGTTGTGCGTTCGCACAATGTGCGAACTACATATGTGGCAACATCGTGCGTTGGATTTTTGCAATTTCGGACATGCGATGTCGGATGGTTTAAATTGTGGAAAAGTAAATAACTTTTTTATTAATAAATCACGGATTTTTCTGCTCTTTAAAAAAAACTCGGCATTTAAGGCATATCCACTTTATTCTTTCGCTGTATGAAATCAGTGTAAGTACTTAAATAACTCTACCTAATTCCGACCTCTGGTTATAACCCTATAAGTTCATTTAATCTCATTGAGTTACTTACTATTTCATGAAAAAGTCGCGGCCTACCCTGAGCTGCAGCGGCTCTCATCTTTTTCTTTACGGATGGGAAATCATCAAATGACCCCTTCCGCTCTGAGCGAAGCGGAGTGTCAGACTTCTACTGACTAAAACCTATCTCTTTCGAACAGTTCCGCAGCCCTGGCAGGCAGCGGCCTTTTCGGACCCCTTCCGATTTGCTGACATCTCCTTGAGGCGCGCGTGGAATACGAACGCGCCGGCCGCGCCTAAGGTGGCCGGGTCGTCTCCCGCGGCGGCTGGGACGTGAGGCTCTCTACCTCTCACGTTCCACCACCTCCGTCGCTAGCATGACTGCTTCGCAGAAGAAGGCGACGGCTACCCATTCCCTCTCACTCCGGACCATGGATTGAACCAGGGCCGGACGCGGGAGGTCGCCGCCGCCAATTGTCGCTGCGGCTTCCACCTTATGGTACAAATCTGATGTGAAACCGCAGCGGAAAAACCATCCAGTCAGAAAAACCTGATGGCGACATTTTCTTCCGCTGCAATGTCGTGTTCTACAGAAAGGTTTCCAGTTCCATAGAAATCACTACTGTCGCTACGGCTAGTCATCTGTGGCGTGCTTAAGGGCCAATAATACGGCTAGCCCATGAGGCAAGTAGACTGATAAGAAACCCAAACATCATGAAAGGTTATAAGGGTTAGCTTTTAGGCTTGTCTGAAATTACCGCCACTAGTGTAGTCATAAGGAAAGGTCGGCCTGGCCGCTGCAGTACCTATGTGTAGTTAGCCAGTTATGTGCTAATATTGTTATCGCAATCCATACTAATATTAGAAATGCGAAAGTAACTCTGTTTGTTTGCTTGTTTGTTACCTTTTCACGACTAAACGGCTTATTTAATCGTTACGAAATTTGCCAAAGAGATAAATTATATCTTCGAAAAGGACATAGGCTACTTGTAATTCCTGAATAAAACTTCAAAATTTCCACGCGAACGAAGTCGCGAGCAGCAGCTAGTTATACAAGTTTATGTATTATAAAGGCGAAAGTTTCTGAGTAAGTTAGTGTGTGTGTTTGTCACTCCTTCACGCCTCAATGGCTGAACGGATTTGTATGAAATTTGGTATGTAGATAGCTTATACCCTGGATTAACACATAGGCTACTTTTTATCCCGGTCTGCGCAGGTCAAACCGCGGGGTGCAGCTAGTTTACTTTAAAAACATATGCAGTAGCAGCCGGTCCGACTTTGTGCCGGCTAAATAGCAATAATCCGCCTCCCATTACATAAAGCTTCACAAAACAGCCGTGTACTTACATAACAAAACCACGGAACAACCTCCACTGAATAATGTAAACCAAACTCCAAGATACTGCACTATTCCTACAGGTATGTTTAAAAGACATTTACCGGTGCGCCAGAAGCCTTTGAAAAACGATGCTACGTCGTCATAACCCCTTACCAGCAACCATTACTGTTGCTGGCTGGTTGCCAAGCACACGTACGAACGGTTTTACCAACCAGGTTTATTATTCAACGTGTTTCATAAAATATTAGCGCAAGATTTAGAATGTAAGTGGCGCTTTCTTTATGAGGGAATGGCCTACTAATGGGGGTTTCACATGTACACTATGGCTGATGATGGAGTTTTTATAAAAAAAAAAATGTGTTAGGGTGTCTTTTTTTTTCGGAGGCGAAATCATCAAATGACTCCCCCCGCTCTAGGCGGAGCGGAAGGGAGTGTCTTGTACTGACTGAAACCCATCTATGTACCTACTTATCCCTTTGTGTTCCAGGGCCACGGCATCTCTTTGGACAGTCCCGCAGCCCTGGCAGTGATCGGCCCTGGTGTCTGGATTTGCATAGATCGAGGGATCATTATAGGCGACCAGCCAAGGTGACAAACCGAAACCAATAAAGATTCACTCTTTCTCTCTGACTTCTGAAACACCACCTGTGGCATTAATTATAATCTCCTCTCGTCCTCATTTGGCTTGACCGAGTTTATTTCTGGACTTAAAAGAGGACTGTGACCTGTGAGTTTGTTACAGCGTTTGTAACATAGAAACAATCTGGTGTGACTACGAGTCGGCAAGGAAAACATCATCTAGTCATTATAAAAACAAGAATTTGAGGTGTAAAGGTGTATGAAAAAAAAATAGAGGAAAAACCGGCCAAGTGCGAGGCGGACTCGCACACGAAGGGTTGCGTACCATTATTTATAAAAATGAGCAAAGAAAACATTTTTAATATAGGAGCCCCCCCCCCCCCCTCCAATATTTATTTTATTCTGTTTTGTAGTATTTGTTGTTATAGCATCAACAGAAATTCATAATCTGTAGAAATTTCAACTGGCTAACTATTACGGTTTATGAGATACAGCCTGGTGACAGACGGACAGCGAAGTCTCAGTAATAGGGTCCCGTTTGACCCTATGGGTACGGAACCCTAAAAACCAATTTAAAACTAAACATATTTTGTCATTTATCTAGAAAAAACATGAGTTAACTAATACGAACAAGTTTAAGTACAAGAATTACAATTTAGAAGATAAACTACCAGGAGCGATGCACTTTTTTACCAGCAAAACTACCCAATCATTATTTCCCCTGCCAAAGCACACAGAGGAGCCATGAGTAAAGTCGGCGAAGCTAAACTGAGCGCACCGCAGCGCGCAGGTTCGAATCAGGCCACGTTCCGTTTTAAGCTGCATTACGTGATCACGCCAGTCTGTTGCTCGAACTGATATTATGTGTTTGCTGTCATGGTTGCGGTCTGAGGAGGAGGCAGATAGCGATTTTTGTATTTTTGAAGTGAAACTTCTTATGAAATTTCCAACAAGTTTAACGCTACCATTTCTAAAACTCACTGAGAGATATTATTTTATGCAGTATACAAGATTTGGGACTACGTAGTTTTACTAGGTACACAAGATGGCGTGCAAACAGTCATGCATTCGACTCTTCGGTGTGACCAGCCTTCGCTCAATTTCCATGAGTAGAATAACCTCGATAAAATTATGTAATAAAAATAATACAACAAGAAAACAACAAAACATTATTTAGAAGCTCAATAAAATAACGAGAGTGAATGCGTGGCACTCGAACGCATGCGTGTAGTATTACGAAGTTTCACTTCCGCGCGGAGGGACTCCACGCACTATTTTTGTCTTTCAGTCGCTTCATGTAAAATACTGGTACTCAGCTGCATCCGGTTAGACTGGAAGCCGACCCCAAGATAGTTTGGGAAAAGGCTAGGCAGATAATGAAGATATCTGACATGGAACCAAAATAGTCCGACGTATAATAAACTAGCTATTGCTGGCGACCTTCATCCACGTGAAATTACATAACAACTTAACATCACGCCTGTAATCTCTGAAGGGCAAGGCAGACGTGCACCCATTAATACATTCACATTCATTTCATTTTTAGGGTTCCGTACCCAAAGGGTCAAACAGGACCCTATTAATGAGGCTTCGCTATCCGTGCGTCCGTCCGTCTGTCAACAGGCTATATCTCATAAACCGTGATAGTTAGCCAGTTGAAATTTCTACAGATTATGTATTTCTGTTCATGCTATAACAACAAATGCTAAAAACAGAATAAAATAAATATTTAAGGGGGCTCCCATACAAAAAAGTGATTTTGCTCGTTTCATAATTATAAATAATGGTACGGAACCCTTCGTGCGCGTGTCCGACTCGCACTTGGCAAGTTTTTACGTTTATGGGACTAACTACATTTATTCCGCTACATTCGTGTTTCGCTGAACGATTTTGGTCTCACTTATACAGTTCTTTTCCTATACGGGGTGTAACGGAAAGGGTATATACATACTTATGGGTGTGCTACAGACCATCAAACTGAACATGTTTCTCCATCGGACAAACATCGTTATAGCGAAAAAATTACCTGCTGCACCATAAAAAATTCAATACCTGTTCGACCCAAATGTATGGGGCAGCAGATAATTTTTTCGCTATTACGATGTTTGTCCGATGAACAATCATTTTCATTGTTCAGTTTGATGGTTTGTAGTACACCCTTAAGTACCTATGTATATAACCTTTCCGTTATACCCTGTATAAGTATGGCATGCTCGAGTATGGGCTGATAACTTGATTTTTTCGCTTATTCGACTGGTTTCAGGGGCAGCACCAAGCAAACGGACATAAGCGGTATTGTTTCCCCCGCCAAACATCTGCTCGCTTGCACCTTAAAGAAATATGAGCTAAGTATAATGCCGTCGGAAAGCTCTTTAAACACTGACTTAGAGATTTCAGAGAAAACGTGATGCTAATTCTTATAAAGAGCGACAACGTGACAGCTTTCAGGTTTACCTGATGAAACATTAAGTGATATGGACTTTATTTTATTTAAATAAAGCAGTGTTTTGTTTGGTTTCAGAGGAAGTAACTTAAATGCTAAATCGTGTTCGGTTTCTATAGTTAATACAAAATTTTCTGATGCCGCTCTTAATGTCCATTATCATTATATCAGCTCGGAATCTCCCATTACTGGGTCTACCTGGGTAGATCCAGCAGTGGGAGGCGGTAGGAGTCTCTCTTTGAGGAATCGCTTTCAGAATGAGGTGATCCGACAGAGAACCAGAGTTGTCGACAAAGCTCACAGAATAACTAAGCAAAAATCGCATTGGCAACCCGTATTAGCGTAGATCCGATGACCGTTGGGGTAATCGTGTTCTTGATTGAAGACGTCGAATCAGCAAGCGTAAGGTGGGACGCCTTCGAACTCTGTGGAGCGATGATCTTCACCGAGTGGCTGATAGCAACTGGATAAGAGTTGCCGAGAATCAACTTGAGTGGCGTGCGATTGGAGATGCCTAAGTCCAGCAGTGGACTGCTGTAGGCTAATGATAATCTGGTTGCTATCCATTAATAATAATGTGTTTGTCATTAAAATAACATTGTTTACCTACTAGGTAATACTCCCCACTCAGAAGGTGAATAAGTTGACAACTCGGTACATAAGTTGAGAACTCGTTGGTGAACGACTTGACAAGTCTATTATTATGCAATCTATGGGGAGTTTCGTTTATTTATAATCATCATTTAAAAGATGGCATAAAATAACCTTTTGTAACCCAGGTTGTACGCTGATGATGAACCCCAGCGCGAGTGTATTACAAAAACTAGCAAATATACTAGTTAATGTGCACATTAACAGACAGTTAACAACAGAACTAAATACAGTTTCATTAACGGTTAACACGATTAGGACAAATGACGGGAGACTCCGTTAATGATCGCTAATTAACTTAATTTCATCATTACGTTTTTGGGGATTTTCGAACTGTTTATGGAATGAGGGGGTGTGTAGTTCTGGGGATTTATGGGTGTGGGCATTATAGTCAATGCCACTGTTGTTATCTTTGCCATTATACTGTCATGGCTACAGTTCTGTTATATAGCCACCATAATGTCATAGCCACCGTTTTTAGGGTTCCGTAGCCGAATGGCAAAAAACGGAACCCTTATAGATTCGTCATATTGTCTGTCTGTCTGTCCGTCCGTATGTCACAGCCACTTTATTCCGAAACTATTAGGACTACACAGCTGAAACTTGGTAGGTAGATGTATTCTGTTAACCGCTTTATGATTTTTGTACAAAAATAAAAAAAATATATAGATAAGGATATCCCCCCATACATGGAACTGAAACTACAAAAAAAAAACTAAAAACTCTACGTGTGGTAAAAATGACATTGAGGTTCCTAAAACCGTTTTTTTTCAAAGTCAATCATTTGAAAGATAGACACTTCCAAAGTGGTAAAACGTGTTTCCCCCCCCTGTAATTTCTAAAGTAAGAGGAGAAAAATTCTGAAAAAAATATGAAGATGTAGAACGTAAAAAAAACTTTCAACGAAAATTGGTTTGAATAAGATTTGATATGTAGTTTTTGAGATATGGGACTTTTTCACCAAACTGCCACAGTAACTTTGTTTTTCATTAACTTACTATGAAAAACAAGTTTAGTTTTGCGGTTTACTAATGAATGACCGTTCAAAACATTGTTATTATATTGTTTGGGGCTATGGAACCCTGTGTGCGAGTAAGACTCGCACTTGGCCCGTTTTTCTTTCTTAGCGTGTCGATGGCAATCTAAATTGTGTCGGCCCAGAACTGAGCCACTAGTTTGGCGCCTTTATTAGCGTCTGTCAGTTCCTGTAATAAAAACAACAGGTCACGCAGGACATAATACTGAGCGCCCATCGTTTCTGGAGCAGCACTACATTTACACTCCACGGAAGAGTCATCAATCAATCTCCACCTGAACAGGTTTTACTTGCTGCGGCCAACCTGGGTACGGAGTCTATTTATCAAAGACTTCCAGGTCAACTACAACAACTACATGTCCATAGACTACTGTGTGGGAGAAAAGAATATTTTTTGCGCTTTTGAGCAATTAATTTAAAAACAAGTTTATTTTCCAATTTGCTTGTATATATGTTACGGGCAACGTGATTAACTGGGCATTATTAATAAGGACCGGCCATTATTAATAATGCCCAAGAGCGATGGGCAAAGTGATTAATTTATCACTTTGGCCGGCCATTATTAATAATTCCCGACGGCCCGTGGTCCATGTAATAAGTCAGTGTTGAGATAGCTTGAATTTATCACTTGGACCGGGCAGTATGAATAATTCCCTAATTGTAGCCGGGCAATTGGGTTAGGTTAGGTTATTTTTTGTTAAATTTTCATGAAAATTTTGTAAGTTTAATTTCATTTAATAAACAAAAACACTACAGTTCACCTATTTTATTACTTTGCCCAAGATAGGTTGGGCATTATTCATAATGGCCGGGAAAAGTGATTAATGATGCTGTTTTAATCACATCACCCAATTGAGTCGGGCATTATGAATACAGACCGGCCATTATTAATAGTGCCCGGACTGATCAAATTGCCCGTAACATATACAGGGTTATTTGTAAAACACCGACAACCTGTCAGGACTATATTGTTATTAAATAACAACGTTTGTACCATGACTTTTAAAAATTCATGATATTTTAGTTCATCAGATTTTCTTACAAAAATAAAATATTTAAATTGAACGCTCTAAATGTTACGAAGTCTATGCGAAGCAAAAGAAAGCGATAGTACAATAGCGAGGGGCGCATAGTCGTAACATTTAGAGCGTTCAATTTAAATAATATTTTATTTTTGTATGAAAATCTGATGAAATAAAATATAACGAATTTTCAAAAGTCATAGAAGAAAAGTTGTTAATTATGATGTAAGTGGCATAGTCCTGAGAGGTTGTCGGTATTTTACAAATAACCCTATCCATCACCAGCCTATATTGTTCCCACTGCTGGGATGCAGGCCTCCTCTCTATGAGAGGGAATGGGCTGTAATCCACCACGCGGGCCCAGTGCGAGTTGGTAGATGTCACATGTCTTCGAATTTTTAGTTCTAAAACATGCCGGTTTCCTCACGATGTTTTCCTTCACCGTTTTTGAGGGCAGCGGTGATGAAATAAATTACACAAAGTAATGCGCCTGCCTGGGTTCGAACCTACGACTTACTGCTCGTAAGTCGGGGCTGCTACCACTGGGCCACCGCTGCTCTCTATATATCCAATAACCCTATATATTCTTGTTATACATATTCTACTTGTTGTACAAATTGCATTTAGGACGTGCAAAACTATGATAAACAAATAATTTCACAACAATAACAGGTAAAGTATCTCTCCTAATTAACATTAATAACTCATTAGTTGCCCTAAGAGAACATAATTAAACTTCCCACAACGTACATATTTACCTACCCGGGTAAGCTCACCTACACAAGCAGTAATTACCGGTTAGGCAAAATAAATAGCCGAACCCAGCCCGGTTTAAAATCAAACACAAAGATAAACTACATACGGCCAGTCATTATCCGGTTCTCATTACCGGACCGGTCCGGGTAATGATACCGGACCGAACCGCAGAACGATTAGAGGTTTCGAGCCCTTGTTTATTGCTAAACATTCTGGCTGGATAATTAGATTTTTATTTCTTTCGTTTTTAATTTTTAATTAAGTTGGTAATGATTTTGGTTTGTGGCCAAGTGTTTTGTATTTGGTTTTTGATTTTATATATTATACCAATGTGCTATAGGGTTGATTTTACCAAAGTCAATGTATGATTATGTTTCAAGCCTGTCCATGTGTGTAATTAAATTAACGTAACGACAGATTTTAGACGGAAAATAAAAAAGAATTAAAAATTTATTCACAGGATAAGACAAGGTAGGAATTCATGAAAATTTAGGTGGCCTGTAGCCAGTATTATTGGTCCTTTTAATTTAATGTAGTATTGAAGAGATCAGATCAAATTCAAAATAAGCCCAGGAGAATGTAATGACTGATGACGTGATGGATGGATGGACTCAGCCCTCCTCGTGGAGAGGAGGCGTATGTCCCAGCAGTGGGAAAATTATAAGTTGGTTATTTTCATACTAAAACATAATATTACGCCCATAATCCTCGAAGAGTTGATCAGAGGAGTACCTGATAGTACACCCACATTACGAGAGTAATATTTAAGTCTCATTGTAATAGGGTGCCAGCTTATTACATTAATGGGGCACAAATCCAGATTCCGTGATCTCCAGGCACTTTGCCCGACCTAGGAACCGAACCCAAGACCTCATGCTCGGTTGCACCACTTGCGAATACACTATACTTATACTACACCTGGTTTATTTACTCACTAGTTGTTTAGCGCAACTTCGTCTACGTCACATTTTCCCCGTTTTCGCAACATTTTTCATTGCTGCTCCGCTCCTATTGATCATAGCGTGAGGAGAGCTTCCTTCGATAAATAAGCTATCTAACACTGAAAGAATTGTTCAAATCGGATCAGTAGTTCCTGAGATTAGCGCGTTCAAGCAAACAAACAAACAAACTCTTCTGCTTTATAATATTAGTATAGATTTTCTTCCCAGAGAGCAGCGGTGGCCCAGTGGTGGCAGCCCCGACTTACGAGCAGTAAGCCGTGGTTTCGAACCCAGGCAGGCGCATTACTTTGTGTAATTTATTTCATCACCGCTGCCCTCAAAAACGGTGAAGGAAAACATCGTGAGGAAACCGGCATGTCCTAGAACCAAAAATTCGAAGACATGTGATATCTACCAACCCGCACTGGGCCCGCATGGTGGATTATAGCCCACTCCCTCTCATAGAGAGGAGGCCTGTTTCCCAGCTGTGGGAACATTAAAAGGCTGATGATGATGATAGATTTCCTATGCTACAGCTTATATCACTTACGCGCTGTGCCAACCAGCCTGCCAATCCTACCCTTTGGCGTTCTCGTTAGCAACTGAAGCCAAATCAGTTACAGCCGGGAGTGAATTACATTACCGTGTTTGCGTATCCTGGCCCAAAGGATAAACTGAATGGCTCGGTTGTCTGACAATCCGATCAACTGATGAATGATAGGCAGATAGTTACGTGAACCTGGATTTAGGGTAGGGTAGGGTTCTTTTTATCCCACTAGTATAACAGTACGGTAGTCCCCTCTAACAATTAACGAAGTCCACGAGGGCGACGTTGCGGACTTAGTCAAAATCATTCCTAGCCTCTTCCCAAACTTTGTTGGGGTCGGCTTCCAGTCTAACCGGATGCAGCTGAGTATCAGTATTTTACATGAAGGGACTGCCTATCTGACCTTCGCAACCCATTATTAGTAATACTATACACCTTAGTAAGACTAGATGTCAGTATTTCTGCTTCTGACTACTCGTAACGACTGTCAAAGATCTACAAATGACAGCTGGGACCAACGGCTTAGCGTGCTTTCCGAGGCACGGAGGAAACTCGGTTTGTAAAGATGTTCACCCTTCCACGGACCAACCTCGGCAAGCACGGCTTGAAGATGGACCTGTGCGGCTGTTATTATTTAGCCACGAGCTCCTCGACTTAGTCAAAGTCAAAATTATTTATTTGCAGTAAATGTGCGATACTCATTAGGCTAAGAAAAAAAATCTGGTACCTAAAAAAGATGGTAAATAAATGATTCATACATGTTTTGCAATGATACATTTCGCCATAAAAATTGCATGCAAACATTAATGAACAAGATGCTAATATATAACAATACACAATATCGAGGTGAACACAAACATTAAATAAGGTAACTAAATAAGGGCCTGTGGACGGTTAGTAATGGGCTAGCTCACCGTCCGTCTGTCTTATGACGACAGGCCGTGCCGACGGCGCGTTTGTGTTCCACGCGCGCCTCAAGGAGAAGTCAGCAAACCGGAAGCGGTCCGAGAGGGCCGAAGCCTGCCAGGGCTGCGAGGTACTGTGGCCCTGAGACACAAAGGGCTAAAAAGGAACATGGATGGATTTTAGTCAGTACAAGTCTGACACTCCCTTCCGCTCCGTCCAGAGCAGGAGGGGTCATTTGATGATTTCCCATCCGTAAAAAAAAGGGAACTAAATAAAGTATGTATGTTTCTGTTTTGTATTAGATATGCTTTTAAGATTGATATACCGACAATACACACAAATAAATTTTTAACATAATAAATAAGCGTAATTTAGTACTAACATTATTTAACTGTGTTAACTACAATATTCTCAGTTTCAACACGCTAATAAAAAAAAGCTACGATCTACGTGGATTTAATTCAGTAAGCGTTATGTGAAATACTCGCGTGGCTTGTCGCGGAAAATATCCGAGGGGAAAGTGCAGGAGACAGGAGAGGCAGAAGATCCAGTTTGTGAAAACCTTATCTATCATAGACTGCAGATATAAAAAAATCTAGGAGGTTCGTGAATATCATTTTTTTTAACAACATTTCGAGTTTCCTCCGTGCCGAAGAAAGCACGCTGTTGGTCCCGGCTGTCATTTGTAGATCATTGACAGTCGTTACTGTTGGTAAAACTGGTTGGCAGACAACTCTCCAACATGTACAAATGACAGCTGCGACCAACAGCATCACGTACTTTTACCCAACTCTCTTCTCTTCTCTTCTTCAACCCTTGGCCACCCAATACTGAGTGTAGGTCTCTTCCAAATCCCTCGAGTTTTGGTGGTTATGTGTCATAGCTATCCAGTTTCTTCCGGCCACTTTATTGAGATCGTCTGTCC
This sequence comes from Cerastis leucographa, assembly GCA_963082945.1. Taxonomy (NCBI): domain Eukaryota; kingdom Metazoa; phylum Arthropoda; class Insecta; order Lepidoptera; family Noctuidae; genus Cerastis; species Cerastis leucographa. The sequence goes on from OY720354.1 coordinate 19,174,608, forward strand.
ACCTAGTCGGTTGTCTTCCCACATTCCTCCGTCCATTCTTTACCCAACTACGGTAAAGCAAAAAGGAGGGTTATGATTTCTCTGAAACACGGGTTGGCCCTCTCAGTGGTCACCCACTATCTTGTCACACGAATGATTGGCTCACAAACAAAATGCATTTTCAACCATGATGCACGCACTTTTATTAAAAGAAGGACCCTTTAAAGAAAAAAGGACCTTCTATGTTACTTTTGAAAGGGTTGGGGTGAAAAAACAGCGGAGCGGTAAATTGAGCGCGCTGGCTCAGTCGCTGAGCAGAATACGCGCCTGGGTGAGTGTGGGCCAACGGACTAATAACGTTATGCTAGGATCTGTGGGGAAATAAAATGATGTGATGATCAAGCTTAGTGCTAAAACCCTTGGTAGAAGAGAAGAGAGTCAGTTATGCAAGAACCAAATGGAACAGAACTGGTTTACATGTCACACAAAAGTTTCCAGCTTCAACTTCAAAATTGAGTAAACAAAAATGGATTGAAATAAAGGGAGACAAACTAAACAAGGTGTTGTTTTGCATCCTCGTCAAAATTCAGTAAGTTGTCACAAAAGACATAAGTAATCAATTAAAATTACGGTACCTAGTTAATTATTAATAAAAGCTGATTTTTTTGGTTGTTTATGTTTGTCAGTATTTCAGAATAACCCCCTTAACGTGGTTTAGGGAATACAAAATTATCGAATAAACGTTTGACATTGTTTTTACGTGTGGAAGCGCGAATTTGACGAGGATGGAAAACAACAACTTGTATTGAACAAAAATACACCGTGTAAATCACCTCATCACGAAGTCGTCAACCAAGCATTCTCTACATGAAACTAAGTAACTTTACGCAAAAATTATTGCTGGGAAACGACTTTTTTTTGGGGGGTGTAAAATCATGTTTTGTGGTAGAACTCAATGTAACGCACTCAAAACATTGTGCTGATGGACGGATTGAACAGTATGGGGGTCGTGGAGGTGTTTAAAGTAAAAAGCTTACATTAAAAACTTGTATTTAAAAAAATACTTGTCAAAAAGTTGGAACTTTGACCCCTAATATCTCCGTAACTAGAAGGTTCCCAGGTATGTTGTAGAACAAAAAAATGATCGCAATGACAGGGAGAACCAGTGCCTTTCGGCTTCGTTAAGTGGTGTTTTACACCCTTTATAACTTTTTTAACTGTGGGTTACTAGAGAAAACTTCTGGAGTTTAGTGGCATGATAGTTCTGTATACTGATTAATCTAATGTGTGTAGGCTGGAAACATTTACCCGATTTTCCTCTTTTATTTTCTTTATAATCAAGTATTGATAGAATTTAATAAAATAATTGGTCTTGTACTAGACTGTTACTAGTTTTTGTTTTATCTCAACGAAAATAAATTAGTCTACAACAAAAAATAGACAACGACGTCATGTTTTCTTTTTTTTTACACTGTGTTTGAACAGAAAACTCTGACAATAGCCGCCTTACAGACTTTATGAAATAATTTATAAAACTTATTGTCAATAATTATTTTATTAATAAAAAAATACATTCAATAGAATATACTTTTATATAGGTACACCAAAATTAAAACACAACTATTTCACAATATTGTTAATTCTATGGTTACAATGACGGTCTTATCGCTAATTAACGATATCTTCCAGACAACCATTAAAGTTAGAACGTTTCTTTCATCTTTTTACAAGCTCAATAAAGTCATATCATAAAAAAACTAAACAGGGCCTAATATTCCTTTATAGTTTAACACAACCGTACCATGACTAAAGCAAAATCTTTTATGAAAATACGAACTTCATTCTCTGAAACACCCCATATGTTACAAATACAAAGGGTGTATCAAAATTACAATACACTGTTTTGATTAATGTATAATATTCGCACAATATGTATCAATTTATGTGTTCATTATTAGTCAAACAATAGCGTTCAGTGTTGTCTATTATACCTCGATAATTACGTGAGCTTCCATCATGTTATTACAATATAAACGAAAATAAAATTGTTTTGATCACCGTTTTATTATATACCTAGGTATTATGGAGATAGGGTATGAATATAATGTTACTCGAACAACTGGTCCAAAGCCGACAAAATGGTTTATTGTTTGACTATTTTTCTAGCGATAGCGATATTCCAGTTCTTCGCTTTCATGACTGAATGTGGGCTTATGTGCTTTCAGAATCACCCTTATGGACACATCTACTATGTAGCAATTATATACGCCTTGCCTAATATTCATAGAGTCTTAAGTGTACCAGTTTCAGAGGAAACCTCATTAATACTGCGGACCAAACACCGGTTTTAATGCTAAGCAGTTGTACTTGCCAATGAGGCAGTCAATGACAAGACTTGAAAAAACGAAAATGTCTTTCACAAATCCCGTGAAAAAAGCATAATTTATGTTAGTAATATCATTACAATAAACGTAAGAAAGCACAGTTAGTTCGCAGATGAAGGAACAAAAATATAATTTTGACAAAAGCTCATTACCCGCAGCTATCATTAGTACAGACTCATTATGTAAGACTACAACCCGAAACTAGATATACGAATGCATTTGAGTAAAGCTGTGCACATATTGGACACTATAAAGCGTGAAAATCGAAGCTTTATGACTTGATTCAGCTTCCATAGATGTTCATTGCTGGTCATAGATTCTCTGCTTTCCATATTCATGGATTCTGACGACTTTTGCCATATCACTAGCACTAGGTTTTGATTTTGAGGGCAACACAAATTCAAATAGATTAAAAAGCTTCAAGTGAGTTCTCTAATTAAAGTGTCATACTATTTTGTGACACATCATCACACTAATAACACTAATGTGTGGCACAATGCCACATCACACCTATGTTAACATTCACCTTAACCTGCCCTTCACGTTGCTTCCTCTAGGGTCCAGGAAGACTGTCTTGCAGGGATGCTTGGTCAATGTCACGAGCAACACGCTCAAACGGCAGTAGACTCTAAACCAGCGCCGTGCTGTGGGCCCCCCATAGTACAGCATCATGCTGAACCGTAATCTGCTTGTTGCAATTACTACGTGCAAACTGTCACTTTTTTGTTCCTTTATTAGTTGTTACGCGTTTTATGATTTTTTTTCTTATGCACATCAAGTCCCTGCAACAGATAAATATTATTTAATTATGCATCTGATAGCGACATTTAAGAAAACAAAAGAACATAATTTTCTTAGAACTTGCAGAGCGACGTATAACGAAACAAGTTGCGTCTGGTTATTCCATCGGCAAGACTTGCCAGTATAAACACAGCCTTAGTTGCATCCTCGCCCGTTAAGGAAGACAGCACATAAATTGTAGCGCACATGCATTACTGCTAATGTGTTCTAGAAAATAATTGAGTGCCTTGCATCGACTTTGTGTTATGTTGGTGCAAGGAACTCTGCTAGGAAGTCGTATTGAGTTTCTGTAAGTTGAGGCCTATTAGTGTCCCACTGCAGGGCAAATGCGTCTTTTCATACAGAGAATACATTAGTATTGATCACCACGTTTGCTCATAGCGAATTGGTGTTATTTTTTTTACGTATTAAGTAATTTAAAAGTCCAAGTTTCCTCACTATTTCCTTCACCGATGTCTTGGATCAGTGATGAAATTGAACCAACAACCTGCAAGGTAAGGCTTAAACCACTGGGCCAAAAACGCTAGAAATAAGAAAATTAAACAAAATATGACGAGAAACTAAAGTTTGAAAAATTATGAAAAAAACAACAGCTTTATTTTCAGTTATTTATCCTACAATCCGGCAAAGCGTTCCAAAACCATTTTAAAACAAAAAAAAAAACAAAATAGAACCGCAGCTAAATCGAAACTTTCGTCGCAGTTTAAATGGGGAATAGTATTTTTACGAAGTTTCGACACTGGTAACCGAGCAGTGGAATTGTATCAACTCGTACGAGCTTACTCCGTGGTTTGCGGTCGAGCTCAACCCCTACTCTTTGTTTTAGCAAGTGTAATATTATTTCCCGGTTCCAAATACCAAAGGGGTACAGTTAAGTGGGTTACCCGTAGCCTATGTTGGTATTAACATTGTTTGTTCTTTTACGACAAGCTGATCTTTCGAATGCGTTTATGAAAATAAGTCATTAAAGAGCATTTACCGCAGTATAAATCTGAAGTAATGATGCCAATACACTAGGCTGACGATTGTCCTTTTGACATAAAATTCGAAGTTCGTAAGATAAAAGATACAGAGCAGACAAACATCAAACCAAGCAAGAAGAATAAAATGGTAACAAAGGGAGGAGACGTTAAGAGCTCTTTGTAAGACAAGTTGTTTTAATATGGATTGAAAATAAATAAAAAGAACCTATCCTGAGCTACTCGGCTGTCTAGACATTCGATTCGAAGCGTTCTGGGAATTCTTCATGACATTGAGTACTCAAATTATTTAGATAAATAAGGAACTAGCTGTGCCCGCGACTTCGTCCGCCAGGAATTAGATTTTTTTTCTAAAATAGAAGTTACCTAAGTTACTCCTTATTACATCAGCTGTCTGCCAGTGAAAGTCCCGTCAAAATCGGTCCAACCGTTCCAGAGATTAACCGGAACAAACAGGCAGGCAGACAGACAAAATCGTAAAAATAAAATATTTTGGTATATGTACCGAAAATTTTTACTTTTATTTTATTTAAGTACTTGTTCACATATACACTTTGACAAACTATGAAACTGTTTTACGTCCGTCACATCACTTTCTCAGGTCCAGTTGAAAACCAGCGCATTTTGCTGAACTGGGCCTATATTTTTTTTTCACGACTGTGCCAACACAGTCGTGAGACACACATAAAATATCTTTTTTTTGTGTTTTCTGCGTTAGGTTTAAGTTTTTTTTTTTTTTTTTAAAGCTGTGTCTTGTGCTAAATAAACGTATTTTCTTTCCTTCTTTCTTTTACCGTATATAGGTTACGGGCAATTTGATAAGTCCGGGCTCTATTAATAATGGCCGGTCTGTATTCATAATGCCCGACTCAATTGGGCGATGTGATTAAAACAGCATGATTAATCACTTTTCCCGGCCATTATGAATAATACCCAACCTATCTTGGGCAAAGTAATAAAATAGGTGAACTGTAGTGTTTTTGTTTATTAAATGAAATTAAACTTACAAAATTTTCATGAAAAATTAACAAAAAATAACCTAACCTAACCTAACGTAACCAAATTGCCCGGCTACAAGTAGGGAATTATTCATACTGCCCGGTCCAAGTGATAAATTCAAGCTATCTCAAACACTGAATTATTACATGGACCACGGGCCGTCGGGTATTATTAATAATGGCCGGCCAAAGTGATAAATTAATCACTTTGCCCATCGCTCTTGGGCATTATTAATAATGGCCGGTCCTTATTAATAATACCCAGTTAATTACGTTGCCCGTAACATATACACTCAAATGCATGTAGTAAAAAGCGGTTATTTTTATATTACAAACAAAAACTTAAATTTTATTTGTTTGTATAGAATAGATATAATATATAGGGTGTAAACACAAAGCCGTTCACCAAATATTCTGCTGTAGGTACATTAAAACTAAGTAACTCTACACAAAAGATATTAAAATAAAGATAGAAAAAATCTTATTTTTGGGGTGTAGTAGTAGCTTTCGGCTTCGTTCAGGTTATTTTTACACCTATCAAAGTAGTTCGTATGTGACGACATAGATGTCCATAGTTTCACTGAACATCTCAAGGACAGACGGTTTGATTGTAAGCGTCATAGTAAATTAACACAAGCCACGTAGGTACTCCGATCATTACCTCACATCTAAATTTGTCCTGTTAAATCATCTGACCTCCACAACCCAGTTAGTACTGGGAAATACGATACCCCCTCTTGGTTGTCCGACTTCATCATCATCATCAGCCTATAATGTTCCCACTGCTAGGACACAGGCCTCCTCTCTATCTGAGGGAGTGGGTTGTTGTAATCCACCACGCGGGCCCAGTGCGGGTTGGTAGATGTCACATGTCATCGAATTTTTAGTTCTAGGACATGTTGGTTTCCTCACGATGTTTTCTTTTACCGTTTTTGAGAGCAGCGGTGATGGAATAAATTACACAAAGTAATCATAAAGCGCCTGCCGGGGTTCGAACCCACGGCTTACTGCTCGTAAGTCGGGGCTGCCACCACTGGGCCACCGTTGCTCCTCCCGCTGCTTGTCCGACTTGCAGGCCACTGACTACCTGTAACGACTGTCAAAGATCTACGAATGACAGCCGGGACTAACGGCTTAACGTTCTTTCTGAGGCACGGAGGCAACTCTATGAGGTACGTAATTTTTGGTCACCCATCCACTGACCAACCCAGGCAAGCGCGTATTCACCTTAATATTTAATCGAGCGGCTGTTATTATTTGGCCACGAACTCCTCGGTCCACTTTAATCAAAGAAGGCGATTATCCAATGAGTCTAAATAGTACGATAATTTATCGAGGCAGGAGGTCAAGTGATCAGCAACTCACATAATTGAACGACTAAAATATGTTATTTTTTAAAAGAAATGCAGTAGAAACTGGTTTAAAATCTGTTGCTATAGGTTTAAAAACTGTTTTGAACAACAGATGCCATTGATATGATATTTTCTTTTGGTAGAGAGCTCTGCTCTGGGAAATCATCAAATGACTTCTCCCGCTCTGGGCGGAGCGGGAGGGAGTGTCAGACTTGACTGACTAAAACCCACCCATGTTCCTTCTTAGCCCTTTGTGTTCCAGGGCCGCGGTATCTCTTTCGAACAACCCGCAGAGAGAGCTCTGCCTTAAAGAGTTTTTTCAGCATTTAAACACGAATCTGCAAAATTAGAAAAAAAAAAGGTAACGCGTTTAAAAAATTTAGTAGGATCTCAGTGATAAATTCCTCACTGACACCTAAGGAGCTCCCCCTGACTGACATAAATCAAGACTGACCTCTACGTAATCAAAACTGCATAAGGCTTTTATGATGTGCAAATCATAATATAAATACCCTGTCTATCTATACAAGGTGGAAGGAACACTGACGCGAAAACGGTTACTATCTATTTGGTAGATCATTCACTTCTGTCAGACACAGCAGTTTTTTAAAATTTTTTAAAATAACCGATGAAAAATTTATATGTGGATGATGTATGTACCTACTGAAAATGTCGTAACCGATTTCGCGTCGGTGTCTGTTCCACTTTGTATACGGCATCTCCACTAACGAACATACCACTCCCCGACCCTTGCTCGACGAGCCAGCCCGCGCCGTTAACCATGTAGCGTTAAATTCCTTAAATAATAATAATATGACCCAGCCTGTCCCTTGCTGCCCTAGCTGAGGTCCGAACCCCACAGGGGGTGCCCTTAGCGAGCGGTCATTTTTTGTAAGCCCTGGCTGGGGGCCTTAAATTAATTTGAGGTCACCACAGGATAATCCGGAGCAGTCACAACCATAGCAGGTTGACCTGCGAGTGTATGAGAGTACAAAAAAAAAAGAACACACCAACCCGCTCCTCTTACTCACGCAATCTAACCACTATCTTCCGTTTTCCACAAAGAAATAGCAATTCAAATACACACCAACTGTTATCCTGATCCTTTTCAAAGACCGAAGGCCGAAGGCATTTGTAACTACCAACAATAGAACGGATACTTACTAACATACTCGCCTTCCAGAACATAACTCTTCGGAAACAATCCAATTTCATCGCAAATGTCTCCAAAAAAACAAATAAGGGCTCTTAGACATTTTTCACGGGGGACATTACGCACCCTATTCAAATATATCTGACTCACACCACGGGAACCTCCTGAGTTATGGTGCCCATCATTTCTTCTTATTCCAAATGTCTTTATGGATGCTTATAAATTGAATGTTATATGTCAAACTTGTGTGGAGGGTGCGAAGGTAGGTAGGATGTTTCTGGTATTTTTTCTTTTTTTAAGCGGTACAAACATACTTGCTTTTTAAACTGGTTGGTTTTATGTAGATTCTGGCAATAATTGATCATGTAAAAACGCATCGTATGAGCCCAAAGACAAGGTAGTTGAAGTACACCGTTGGACAATTCTTCTGGCAGGTTGGATATTCTGCATGATCCTCGTGATGCCTGCGCATCAGGTCAGGGTTATCATACTTTTGTAATCTCATTAACAAGTGAACATACCTGTGGAAGTTGTTTATATCTCTTCATTAAACTAGAAAAGACGTGATGATCTTAAAGCGGTTGAGCAGTTTTACTTGGAACTCCTTTCAAACGAAGAAACTTCATCAAAATCGGTTGGTACGTTTAGGAGCTATGACAGACACACAGATACACACTTATAACACCGTTCTTGTTTGGTCGGGCGTTCTAAATGGCACAGTGATAAAGGCCTCGACTTACGACTTTGTTCGAACCCCATCAGCCATCTTACTTTGTGTAATTTATTTATAAAAAAACATCGACAGCAGCGGTGGCCCAGAGGTAGCAGCCCCGACTTACGAGCAGTAAGCCGTGGGTTTGAACCCAGGCAGGCGCATTACTTTGTGTAATTTATTTCATCACCGCTGCTCTCAAAAACGGTGAAGGAAAACATCGTGAGGAAACAGGCATGTCCTAGAACTAAAAAATCGAAGACATGTGACATCTACCAAAGTACCAACCCGCACTGGGCCCGCGTGGATTACAGCCCACTCCCTCTCATGTAGAGGAGGCCTGTGACCCAGCAGTGGCGAACATATACTGTTGATGATGATCGTGGGGAAAACAGCCGTTTCCTACAAAAGTTTACAAAACTGTATATAAATACCTACACGGTCAGAATGTATGGAACAGCAATGTTTTTAAAATTGCCGATGAATCTATGTGCGGGGGGGTTGGGCTCAGAATGATATTATACTGAGTACGTGATAACCGTTTTCGCAGCGGCGTCCCTTCCACGTTGTTTTTAGTAATAGTAATGATTTCCTCAAAAAACCTACACATGCGTTGTTAGTATCTTGCAAAACAATAATTCTCATTGTTAAAGTGTACTTCCCCGTTAGCTGTAGAAACAGTGTTTATTCTTTAAGGTAAACAAAGTTTTCCTGTGTTGTCTGAAAAGATCTGCATATTGTAGGTAGCTAACCTGCCTGTTATGCATACTTTAAGGAAACAATCTACAAGGAAAATGGCCGTTGTAATTTTGTGGTAGGTATCTTAGTACATATTAGCCGCTCTACATGGTGTAACGGAAAGGCTATATACATCCTTAAGGGTGTGCTACAGACCATCAAACTGAACATGTTTCTCATCATAAAACATAAATTTCAGCAAAAAAAAAAATCTGCTACCCTCATAGAAAATTACAATACCTATTCGACCCAAATGTATAGACAACAGATTTTTTTTTGTTGTTTAGAAACATGTTCAGTTTGATGGTCTGTAGCACACCCGTAAGGATGTATATAGCCTTTCCGTTACACCCTGTATAGAGGAATTGAAACATACGGCTGTAGACATGAACCTACTATGGTTAACACAGAACTTATTATGACTTTTCCTCTCTAAAATAACATCACTTTGTTTTCCACACTCGCTTTGTTACGTGTAATGTTTTCATAAAACTTCCCAAGTGAGTTCACAGAGGAATGATACACATATAACTTAAGTACATATAGTAGACCACAGAACTAGATATGTCATATAGCTAAGAGCCAGCAGGTACCTACCATAGCCATTAGTAAAATGTACCTATGCATTATGGGAATGAAAACAATAGCAAACGGATACGATTTTTTCGAATAACAATCACAATACGCCTTTGTCTGTATACAATCTGTAGCGTGTCACCGTTCGCTAGAATGACGTTTAGAAACTGACGGTCGCGATAGAAGTCGTGCGCTCAACGCGTTTCGATGCCACGAATTTTGTCAGACCGTCTCTAGACTTTAGACTCCTTGCTCTATCTGCCCAATATATAGGATGACTGGTAATTAGTGTAATGTTTTCATAAAACTTCCCAAGTGAGTTCACAGAGGAATGATACACATATAACTTAAGTACATATAGTAGACCACAGAACTACATATGTCATATAGCTAAGAGCCAGCAGGTACCTACCATAGCCATTAGTAAAATGTACCTATGCATTATGGGAATGAAAACAATAGCAGACGGATACGATTTTTTCGAATAAAAATCACAATACGCCTTTGTCTGTATACAATCTGTAGCGTGTCACCGTTCGCTAGAATGACGTGTAGAAACTGACGGTCGCGATAGAAGTCGTGCACTCAACGCGTTTCGATGCCACGAATTTTGTCAGACCGTCTCTAGACTCTAGACTCCGTGCTCTATCTGCCCAATATATAGGGTGACTGGTAATTAGTGACCGATACTTAAAAACATGATTGTACTCATGATAACAAACAACTTTCCCAAAGAAACATTTTGTTTTTCATTCACTTTCATCACAATAACACAACAGCCATATATGAAATTCGGGGTTGTGAGCCATGCCTACCCACTGTGACACGGTACAATAGCAATGAGACAGAACGGCGTCACGCGGCTAACAGCTGATAGGTCACAGGCGCACGCGCGTGAATTTCTTAAGGCTGTTGTATTATTGTGGTGATAAAAGTGAATAAGTATAAACAAATGTTTCTTTGGGAAAGTTGTTTGTTATCATGAGTACAATCATGTGTTTAAGTATCGGTCACTTTACCAGACACCCTATATATGTAGAAGACGAACCACTATTTTGTACAGACGCCAGCAGTCCAGCACATCAAGACTCGAATCTGTCGATTTTTCACATCGAATTTGTCAATTTTTTCCAATCAATATTGAACCTAATTCTTTCAAGATAAAGTTGAAAATCGATTAAAGAAATTTGAGGTAGGTTGATGTGCTGGCGTGTGTACCTCAGTAGTAGGTAAACTGTGGTTTCCTTAAGGCGCAGATATACGACTTTTAATGATTTTAAATTGAAAATCACGTCTAAACCACCAGTTTTATTTCTTTCAAAAAAATATATGTTATACTAGACAATTTTTTTTATAAATTGATATGTGAAAATGTTAAATTATATTTTTATAACATAGTGTAATTAATTTATAAATTCATGTCTAACGCGGACAAAAAAACGATAATAACGCAAAAACTATCGGACGTATTTGCATGAAATTTTGACCCTCTGAAAGATAATTTAGCAACCCATATTTTAATATACGGCTTTTATTTGTATTGTGTTTGATAAATCAAGGTGGGTTGTTTTTCCGAATAATCTTGGTGCGCGTTGAAGCGTTACGCATGCACTTTTACTCGCTCAAGGTCGCGGGCACTTATTGTCGCCTTAAGTAAACTTCACATCTAGCAGGGTACGTAACTATAACTCAATTAAATAGTCAAACTAGTGAAATTATTTATGTGGTTTTTATTCAACAAAATAAATTCCTTCTTTATCGATATATCTGTTAACATTATAAATCAAGATCTTATCTTTCAACATTACAAAAAAAAATTTTATTGTTTTAACTAGCAAGGCACTTTTCATAGAATTTAATTCGCCTAAATCAAGTTGTAGGTATGTGTAAAGTCAAGGACATCAATTGCTTAAGTACCAACTTAAATTGTCCGAATATTTATGTCAAAAGTTTTATAATATCAATATGACAGTTGTATAACACGACGAATTGGCGTTTTATGTCAGTTTGATTGAACAATAAATTGCCCTGACTACAAAATAAAATTTATATTAAAAATAAATTTCTTTTGAAATAAGCAGTACCTTTGTTCTCTTTTATCTTAATGTACTGTCCTTTTAAGTATTTTGTGTGTGCATAAATAAATAATAAATACAAAAACACTAAAAAAAATTGATGTAAACAGTACCTAACTAATAAGGCCCAATTCCAAACAAAACATTGGTCATTACAACGGTACAATAGCAAAGCTTTTAATAAAATTGCAATCAATCCATACATACAACAGTTGTGGTACCGTTCTATTAACTATTCTATTCCATACATTTCCGTCGACACATAAAACACACCTGTAGCGTTTCCAGGGTTATTATAACCAGCTATCGTTACCTCATTAGGAGCACACTTTCCTTCAGAATAATGTTCATAAGAATCACAGGCCCACGCCAAGAACCCATTCTGGAGATGAACAGACATAGAATAATATCTTACACAAGCTTTGTGACTACACTTGGCTGCGTCACTCTCCCCCTTAGCTGGTATAAGACCTTCATGGCAAGAAGGCTGTTTATTCCCTTTTTTGTTGAAGAAGAAGTCGATGTCAGCCAGTACTGATGTCGTACCCAAACCTCCTGCATTGCAATGATACACTTCAACGTACTGCGCAACTCCTTTCCTGATTTGATCTTCGATTAGACCATTGGAAAAGCAAGGACCGGCTGGATCTAAGCCTGTGATTCTCCAGATCTTTTCTTTCGTGGCTTCGGTGTATGTGGATCCAGTGTAACCTAGCATTTGGCTGCCCAAACTGTGGCCTATACAGTGGATTTTATTGGAGGGGAACCCTTTTGCGTGTATGCCAGCTAAAAAGTTTCCTAAAGCTCTTCCGATGTAGTAGGCAACTTTGACTGAACGTTCGTAACTGGCGATTTTTCCTCCTTTGCTTGACGTGTAGATTGAATGGTCTACTATGATTAAGTATATATTTGGTATAGTACTGAATGCCTGCCGGAGAAGATCCTCTGTATTCTTATTAATATGTGACTTATAACCTGGGACGAAGAACACCAGTTTTCTGGTGATATCTAAATTGTACGCGTTGGTGATGCCCTCGACGGCGCTATCGATGGGAAAGGTCAAGTTGAAGTTATTCTGGAAGTCGTAGAAGAAGATCTGTGTTTCACTGATGCCGGTGTCCAGGGTCTTATCGTGATCACCTGGAAAGAAAACGTGACGATTAATGATGGGCGTTTTGTAAACAAGACAATTAAAGAAGGCAGGACGTTAAAGCTCGCTCTAATTATAGAGCTAATTGACAATTGGGGATCCCCATTTGCTAAATTACCATCGTTGTTTTGCAGGTTAATAAATTTTATCTGATCTTGAAGTGAATAGAAAATTTCGATGACCGGACCGCCAACCTAATATAAATTATGCCACGGGATTCACTCAGATCCGAGAGGCACAAGATTAGTCGACGAAGCGACGCTTGGAAAGGCCTATGTCTATCAAGGAACGTCTTCCGGCTGATATGATGATGATGATTTATTGGAAGAACATTAACGTCACGACTGTAATCCCGGAAGGCTTAGACAGATGTGTACCGTGTGTAGGTCAACCGGACATAGATCCAGACTTCGTGCTGCTACTGAGATATTCCTGATGGAAAAACCCAATAACACTTTGCTCGACCCGAAAATCGAAACCAGGACTATGGTCAGCAGTCGGCCTTGCGACCACTCGACCAACGAGGCAGTCGATTTATTGGAAGGAGTTTGTTAAATTTGAAGTGGGCCTTATAAACTTTTGTCAAGAAAACTGTAGTGTATTCTGTTGCAGGTATAACCATGAACCAATCTGTATCAGCATGTCACGTGATCATGTACTCAAGACAGGATGTCATTAATATTGCTGAATAATTGTATTGAATTCATAGCTATTAACATTTAATTTTAACAAAAATTAAATTTCTGAATTTAATTGCTACTACTTATTACTTAATATAAAGGAAATAATCCATACTAATATTATAAATGCGAATGTCACTCTATTTGTTTGTCTGTTTGTTTGTTTGTTACCTTTCCACGACTAAACGGCTGATCGGATCTTAATGAAATTTGGCAAGAAGATAGATTTTAACCTGGGTAAGGATATAGGCTATATATCATCACGCTACGACCAATAGGAGCGGAGCAGCAATGAAAAATGTTGCGAAAACGGGGAAAATGTCACGCAGACGAAGTTGCGCGGGACAGCTAGTTAGTTATAATATAATATTGAATGTTTGCTAATTTAGGACGATAAGGGCAGGCAAATGATAATTGCAATGCTTGTAAAAGGCTGCTAAGTCTTAGTACCAACATAAAATACACACATACACTTAGTAACACTAAGTTCGAAATAAAAATTTTGACTTTGACTTTACTATACCATTGCTGTGTTTGTACCTAAACATGTGCAGCATTAGGACTGCCATATTATGAGACAGGTTGATAGTTCATCCATCATTGTATCATACATTATTTACTTATGTAATTTTCTTTGATTATCTAAATTATACTCAACTTGCTTCATTATAATAATTGGACACAAAAATTTGTAAATTCGTGATCTCCGTCGCGTCCCTTGCTGCGTTTCCACAGGAAGTTGCATTACGGTATTTCTAACAATTGAAGTAGTAAGAATAAGTCCCTATAAAAATAAATAAATAAATCTTTATTCAGAACAAATAAAAATGGGTAAAACACAAAATTTATCTTAATAAAACAATGTAGGTCTAACAATGTATGTAGTCATCTAACAAGATGACTACATACATTCATACTAAAAACTGTTCATTCATTTCATTTTGGTCTAGAACAGCTGAATGTTTTTCGAAGTTTGATACTTGTAGACCACAACATAAAATGCTTTTTATGCTGGCAGCTCTTTTCCGTGCTATTATTTCTGACCTCCAACCGGGCGAAACCACGGGCAAAAGCTTGTATAGATATATTTTTTAGACTTTAACTATGTTTTTCTTAAAAGCAAAGCTAAGACTTGCGACAAAAATTTAATTATACAGATAAAATGTGCCATATTTGCTATCGGGGCAAAACATTAACATGCTTGTCATAATAAACATTTCGTTTCCACAAAATATTAAATCACGTACTACATAAAACTTAATAAGAACATAATATGAATACCAACATGTTTTGATTAAAGCTCGGGTACTTTTATATTTCAATATTGTATTTTACTTTCCAACCTTAAATTGAATATTTTATTTTTCGCACACTAACTTAAATCTAAAATGTATTGATATTATGTACGTGAAAGGAACTTCGTTCCATCCGGGTGTCCCTTGACACCTCTCAAGTTTTTTATTATGTTGATGATGCCATCTAGCCGATTTCGGCCACACCTACTGTTTCGATGTCTTTCTAGGGTGGAAGGTTTAGAGAGCTTCGGTGTGCTGCTCTTTCGTGTGCTCTCAAGTGGCTAGCATATTATCTAACTTTGGCCGAAAAACTCTGAGCACAAAGCGGACATGTCCGTGATAATAAGGCTACTGTGACAGATGTGGGTCCCGTTTTTTTTACGGTTGGTAAGTCATCAAATGACCCCTCCCGCTCTGGCGGGAGGGATTGTCAGACTTGTACTGACTAAAAACCCATCCATGTTCCTTCTTAGCCCTTTGTGTTTCAGGGCCACGGTATCTCTTTCTAACAGTCCTGCAGCCCTGGCAGGCATCGGCCCTCCCGGACCCATTACGATTTATAGATGCGGGGCCCTACCATGACGTCTTAGAGTAGTATTGTTTTGTTTAATGCCATTCATTGGGAAAGAGACAGAGCTACCTTTAGAGGACGTCTAGCGTCTCTTTCCCAGTCTAGAATATGAAAAAAACAATATTGCTTTAAGACGTCTTGGTTATCACCTGGAGTCGTATTTTTATATGGAACTGATCTTACTTATTTAATGCCGTGCATGGATGCGCGGCATTTAATAAGTAAGATCTGAGGATTTGAGGTCTAATAATGAGGCTTTAACATAAATCGAAGGTTTTATTTCAGAAGTTCGTTAACTATTTTTTTTAGACCTGATAATTATAACGGGGTGCAGTGGTGTATTCAATGCAAGGTTAAACAATCAATGCTAACTAGAAATTGTCAACAGTCACGGTTACGTATCAACAAACATGATGTTGCTATCAATTCATTCTATAATTACGAAGAAAAACATTTCTTACCACTGCGAATACCAAGCGATTCATACTATAATTAAAATTAAGATTCTTATGACTCTTTTAAACATACTAAACTAAAACCAATCGAAGGTAATCGACCTCTAATCAAACTGTCCATATTGACAAACATAACCTTGAATTAAGAAAATAAATATACTAAGAACGAATTACACCAATGAAACTGACCGCGATTAGCACGTTTATACTGCGTTCAATAGCTGTCACTGTCATTTTAATGAAACCATCACACTTGGTAGTATCATTATTTCTACATTCAAGAACTCTTATTGAATGTGTGTAGTTCAAATATGCGATTATGTTCAATTTTATGAGGTGACAATCAAGCATAGCATTTTAAAAAAAATGACGTCACTTACATGTAATCCAGTCCGAATACAGAAGAGCTTTAAACGCCCCACCATACCCATATGCAAACACCGCACTCAAAACATAACAAAATAAATAATAATTCATCTTTGATAACCTTCTGACACGCCCGTTACAGTCGGCGTACGGGCCACAAGTGACACACGTGAGGACTAGTCAATATAGATCATGCGCGCGCGCAGTATTCATCAGGAAAACAATAGGTCACAAATTCATCACTTTGTTGATCTTGTTCATCAATTAGGTCTTTATGTATGGGCACGGGAAAATACGTAATGTTGTATCAACGAGTTACCATGTGATTGAAAAAATAATTAGGATCAGTTATCGTTGATATATGAGTCAATAATACGTTGTGTAAGTATTATTGGTGTATGTAAATCAGCTGTTTGAATGTGGGAAGGTCATCAAAATAAACTTAGATCCAAGATCCCTTGCGGATGCCCTGAGAAGACCGGGAAGTGTGATCTGCTTCTGAAGGGAGGTGGGCTGGTTGGAGTAACGGCCACCATGGCTCACGCACAATGGTCCACTTAAAGGACTAAGTGCGGAAACCTAAACCCCATAAAGAAGATGAATAAACTTAGAGCAATATTTTTATGTGGACATAACATGAGACGCCTTCATAATTAATTATTGTCATCACAAACTTCACATAAAGTTATACGGTCGTTTTCTTGGAAAGGGTACAGCAGTGGTGTATTACTTGCTGCCATTTTTCGCCAGTTATGCCTAAGTCCTAGGTCTAACTAACTCTTTTACCTCTTGTGGATGATTCCTTTAGTATTAAATAGACTTCAATCAAAACTCTGCCACCTCAATGGCTTTAGTAGTGGCCGCAGACAGGTCCCGCAAGGTGGAGTGCGCAAGGAGCTGGAGGTCAGCAGAATAACCCTCAATGGTGGCCGAGATGATGTGATTTTCGAGTCTGAGAGCAGTTGTTGGTGGAACGCTGGTAGAAGTTATGGCTGTGGTGGCTCTTCTTCTTTTTTCTGTCGCTGGCACAATGTTTTTTTATTTTGTTAGCCCAGAGGTTTGCCTATTCCACCGCGTCGTCATTGTCAGTATAAGGGTCACTCCGGCTGGACATTTTTGGGCTAAAAGGATAGGAGCTGGAGCATAGTTTGCGATACAACTACACGACCACACCCCGCTGCTGTTTCATTGACGTAGCCTTAACTCTGAAAAGTGCCTTTGTTGATGGTCCTTACGTGCGGAATCATCGTGATAAATATTCGACGAATCTATTGGCAGGCATAGACGCAAAACCCAAAAACTTTGGTCGTCAATTTCGAAAGACAAAATGCTACTTTCAGCAGTGGATAGGTCGGTAGCTAGCGACTAGTAAATGGTTCGCCCCTATTACATGAGGCATAAACAGGAATTTTGAATATTTGCGCATAACCCATCTACTTTTTTTTGTGTCGACAGTACCTAGGTCTTTGACTATATTTTTTATTGTTGGAGCCCAGTACATGCAGTTGTAGTTGCTACGTGATGATTGCGATATTAGTGGTGATAGATCATCAACGGTTTTTTTTATTATTATCAATAGACTCGCGCTTGACCACTATCTCACTTGATGGTAAGCGATGATGTGGTCGACGATGAAGCACGCTTGCCTGCTTGCTTCTAGAAGAAACCTATTCACTCTTGACTTAAAGACCCCTAGATTGTAGCTATCGGGAAACACAGACTCCGGCAGGTGCAAATAAATGGGCACTTAGGATTTTACAGAAAGTGGGACAGTACTATGATGCCAGAAGGGTTAGGCAGAGGTGTACATAATAGTACACAAACATTTCACGAGTGATTTTTAAGTCCTATGTAATAGATGGCGTGCCTAATACCATCGACCGGGCAGATATCTAGACTCCAAGGCTGCTATTAAGAAATATCTGAATGAATAACCCAATAACACTGCATGAACCGGGAATCAAACCCAGGACATCTTGCTCAGCAGTCGAGCGTTCGACCACTAGACCAACCACGCAGCGTGTAAAGGGTTAATAATCCCGCACTTCGTCCAATTTGTGTATAGATAATAAATTAGCCTATGCCCGCGGCTTCGCACGCGTGTAGTTCGATCACTGTCCCACGGGATTGTATAATCCAGGTGCTAAAAAAAACTACCCCTGTGCCAAATTTCATCCAAATCAGTTCAGTAGTTTTCGCGTAGAAGAGTAACAAACATCCATCCATCCATACTTACAAACTGTCGCGTTTATAATATTTTTTTAGTAGGATAATGCATCTTCTATCAGCCTATGCATTCATAACTTATAAGCGAAATGTTAAAGATATAATTTTCTCCTGAAAAATTAGTTAAATTACTTTACAAGGGAAAGTGAAACTTGTATAATTCCTATTAACCCTGATCTTGGCTGAACAGAAAGGCGGAACAATCCCGCTGAAGTGGTGAATTAACTTACCTTGGTGAGACAGCGAAGTTTTTAATTGAGTCGACTCGATCTTCAGAGTAAAGTTGCGGTTACACGGACATTTTTTCAGAAGTTATTGCCGGCAACAATTGAGGAAGGATGTGGAGCAAACTTGTTTAAAATCACTTAATAGTACATTATGATATAAGTGCGGTAAGTTGAAAATTACAGCCGAGGCGATATTGCTAGCCCGAGCTGTAGGCGAGGGCTACAAGAAAGCAGAGGCTGTAATTATCAAAGCGCACGTATGTCATACGACGTTTTATAACACATTTGCGAGGAAATAAATCAAATTCGGATGACATTTTCAAACAAAAACAATACAGCGTAAAGAGAAAGCGCGCGGAATAATTTTTACGCTTTTTTTAAGGCAAAGGCACAAAAACAGCCAGTACCTATTACTAATAAAGTAAATTAATATTTTTGTGTTTTGTTACAGATAAATGGTTGTAATTTATGGTCAAAATTGATTAAATTAAAGAATTAAATGTTTATTTTTTATATTTTATCTCCCAACTTAATTTTATTAATAAAATGTTGACTACTTTTCTGACATAAAAACTCTTTGCTAAGATTTAAAAAAGTACCGTTCGTTTTAGACGGAGCATTATGATAAGCCGTGCGTTTTACTTTACATTACCGCACTAGTGCGTAATGTGATACATTACGATACTGAACTTGGTGCAATAAGAGACCCTTTACGATTAAATGTGTTATAATAGTATATTGTGTATTAAGGGCGGTAAGTAAGGAATTACGATCGAGGCTCTAGTAGAAGCCCGAAGTCGAAGACTGAGGGCTTTCTGAGTCGAGGTTCGTAATTCCCGTACCGCCCGTGAAACATACAATGTTTTTCATCACACTTGCGAGTTAATAATTATGAATATACACAAGTCCACATATTATTACGAAATACGTGAACTGATTTGCGGATTGCGGGCTGTTTGCCCACACCACAGATTATACAAATGTTTTGTTCATAAACTATAAAGGCAAAATACTTACCTAGGTATATACAGCCATGACGGAGTGTAAAAAAATAAAAATTTCGACGTTTGGATACAAAAAACTATCGATTATTTAGATTTTAGAACATTAGTTGAGTAGTTAAATAACATGTAGCGAGATTGAATGAAATTCCTGTTTAGATAACATTTTAAGACAATTTTTCAATTGCGTGTAAACTCCTTGCTTGATGAACTTGCATGACCTGTGTGCTGTCAAGCGGTGCTGTAAATTAAAAAAAAATTACTTACCGCCCTAGGGTTTTATATGGGGCATTACAGCCAAGTTCACCTGTATGTTATGACACTGTTTACGTGCAAGTGTGATGAAAATTTTAAAAAAAATACTTACCGCCCTAGGGTTTTATATGGGGCATTACAGCCAAGTTAACCTGTATGTTATGACACTGTTTACGTGCAAGTGTTATGAAAAATTTCTTTACGTGTGTATTTTTCTATGTTACCTCTAATTGCTCTCATTTCTCAGTAGCAGCCTAGAATCCGGAATCGTATCCGGTTGATTAAGCTCGCCCCTTATTACATGGCACTTAAACATAACTGGCGAAATGTGGGTGTACTAAATGCACACACCTCATAGTCATAATATAGTCATAAATATTACAATCAATAATATACAAAAGACATAAAACCGTTTTCAATAAAAGTTATAAGTCCTAAATTCAAATTACATAATGTGTATTTATAATAATAATATTCTTATAACAAAATTGTAAACAAAGCTTTTGTTAAAAAAAAATTAGAAGAAAAAAAAGGATTGACAAAACAACAAGAATTGAAAACATTAAAAAAAAAAAAACAATCAGAATATTATTTTTTTAAGGCAATCGCAGCTAATATAAAATTAGCTTAAAATAGTTAGAATCTGTCTACGAATTAAAATTAGTCATTATAATGAAGACTAAATTATTTAATAGTTATTGTATACGTTTAAGTTTAATTTTGTTATAATTCAAAAATATTTAATTTTGAATAATATTTTTTTTTTATACAAAAAAAAACATGTACCTACTCAATAAAGCATTTGATTCTGAATATGTGGTTTTTGTAAGCAAGCATGCAGCATCCAAGCAAGCATGCAGCATGCAAGCTAGGCTATGCATCATGCAAGTAAGCACGCAGCATGCAGCATGCAAGCAAGCATACAACATGCAGCAGGCATGGTTTCTGTCACGGCTCCGGCACTGCGGGGCTCCGGCGCGGCGGTCCCATGCGAGTTTATCGTCGCAGATGGGTTAAATGCTCACCACCTGCTCCTCAACTCACGGGCCGCGTCACCCCTTTTTTTTTGTTTATATATGGCATCTCGCAGTTCAACCTATGAGGTTGTCGTCTGCTTAACCGGACTATCCTGTGGGTGCCTTAAAAGTAAGGCCTCCAGCCAGGGCATAAAAACTTACAAACTAAGCGACTGCACGCTAAGGGCACCCCCTGTGGGGTACGAACCTCGGCTTAAGGCGTCGCTGGAGGAGGACTGCATGGGGACAGGCTGGATCTGAATGGTATCATTGTTTAGGGGCTGATTTAAAACTACAGGCACAGCATCGCGGGCTAGCTCGAGCGAGAGTTGGGGAAGGCATGGACCGGGACGTCGCGACAGACCTCGACGGCGAGGTCGGAAAGACGGCGGTTTGAGTCGGAACTTTTTAAGAGTACTAGTCAGTTTGCTACTCTCCTGGAGGAGGGTGATAGCATCACCTGGAGTGACGAGGGTATGCTTAGGACGGCGTACTGTACTAATGCGCGAGGGTTCGTAACGGGCGGCCGCTGCGATCAGGTGATTACGGTGTTTAATGGCGTTATCGAAGAAACGCTTCGAAAGACGTTTCATAAACTGAAGGACGGTGGGCATTCTAAGGTCTACGTGTCGACGGTCATTACGGACATAAAAAGGGGCTCCCGTGACTCTATGTAAGAACCGGTTCTATAAGATTTGCATCCTATGGATGTACTTAGGCTTGGTGTGAGCGTACACGACGCAAGCGAACGTCATAATGGGGCGGATCACCGCGGTATAAAGGCGCAAATTGCACTTGAGTGACAACTTGCTTTTTGCCGAAATCATGAAATGAAGCCTACCCATAGCAAAGGCAGCTCGGTCGCGAGCTGCTTTGATGTGCGCCGCGAAAGACAGGTGGTTGTCAAGTAAGACTCCTAAGTACTTGGCTTGCTTCTCCCAAGGGATAGGCTTACCGTACATAGTGATCGGCCTGAGCGCGGGTGGCTTATTTTTACGCTGTTTAGAGAAAAGAACTGCCTGGCTCTTGTCGGGGTTCACCTCGATTCTCCATTTCCGGAACCAAGCGCCTAAGACGTTGGCTGAGGTTTGGAGGGTGCCGCCTCGCCCCTCCGCGCCTACACGATTTTAAATTACACTCTAGGGGTAGAGCAGACAAGACTGCGTGGAGTCGGATTAACAGCGATCCGTTTCTGTCACTAAAACCTAATTCTTAGAAGATGTTATAGGACTAAAATATTATAAATGAACATTCGGACATATTTCGAAATGTCTTTTAAAAATGAGGATAATTGGAAATTTCTGTTTCAATAGATAATTAATAATCGGTCTAATTTAGCTGCAACATTGTTTTTCGAAAATGTTTTTTAGTAACTTTTTAGACCTATTTATACTGCTTATGCGTAGGAAGTTTTATTAAAATCTGTTCAGTCATTTCGGAAAATAGCGACTTGAAAGTTTTTATGAAATGCCGTAAGGTGTAAACGCTCTTAACCCAGAATTGGTTTTCTTACAGCAAACCTTATTTTACGAGAAATATTTGCCAAAGAGGATGCTTTGCAATAATAACTGACTGAAATATTTTAATGCATTTTTTATTGTTATAAGAAATAAGTTCATTGAAATCTCTTATAGTTTGTGGGAATTTTATAATCACCCAACAACATAGTTTAAATAAAGTTTATTCGTAACATTTTACCAATTACTTACTACTTAACTGTAAGAAGTAACCTAAGAGTCACCTATTCAAATACGAGTAGATCTTGTCGTTTGGAATTGCAGAGAGGAAAGTGACAAGACAGAGTTAAAGATTTGAGGAGGCAAGCGTTCGACCAGTTCAGACCACAGGCAGGACGAAGAAATGAGCTAATACAATTTTTTGACTATTTTTTTTAAATTTACCGCCTATTTGCGTATGCCGAAAGCTTCGCATGCGTTGCGTTCGGTAATTGTCCCACAGGATTGTACTAAAAAAATGAATAATAAACGCTTTGCATGCCGTTGAGATGAGAATGTTAGGGCAAAAGAGGGTAGCTCACCGTCCGTCCGTCTTATGACGGCCGTGTCGACGGCTCGTTCGTGTTCCACGCGCGCCTCAAGGAGATGTCAGCGAATCGGAAGGGGTCCGAGAGGGCCGATGCCTGCCAGGACTGCAGAACTGTTCGAAAGAGATACCGTGGCCCTGGAATACAAAGGACTAAGAAGGAACATGGATGTGTTTTAGTTAGTACAAGTCTGTTACTCCGTTCCGCTCCGCTCAGAGCAGGTGGAGTCATTTGATGATTGCCAATCCGTAAAAAAACAATTGTGCGTGGAGTCCCTCCGCGCGGAAGAAGTGAAACTTCGTAATGTGAAAATGAAAATAAAAACCTATAACGAAATATGAAGTAAAAGAAAGAAGAGAATTTGAACGTGGAACTTTCAAAAAAAAAAGCAAGGTCAACAATCATTCCAAAAAAAACTTTATTTTAACGGGAAAAGGTTGATTTTTCCAATTCCATGGTAGCTTTAAACGTTTAACGCAAACTTGTTGGAAGTCGCATTAAAAGTTTCACTTCAAAAGAAAAGGGCAAAGAGGGATGTGTGTAAAACAAATAGAGAAAATAATTATAAAGCCGATAGGAAAACTGCATATCAATCAAAATAGCAATCTTTTAGCACACACAATAACAAAACGAACGAGCTGATGACGTACCTACCTACTATAATATAGGTAGTGTTACTTGTAAACGTATCGCGCCGGCACACAGCGAACAAGAGAGAGAGCGTATTTGGGAATTATAAACTCCTCCGTATTTTATAAACCTGTTTAAATTCAGTTTAATCGAAATCAAGAAATTATTTCACTGATTTTCAATGTGTTGGTGTAGTGATAGTGATAAATCAGAAACATATATTAGTGATTAGGTACGTTTTAGTTTTGTGTTTACTATTTTGAATGCTATGCGTAGGTACACATTTTGCGTTTGGTTGAGTGCAACATGACGCCTCAGCAGTCTCAGGGTCAATGGAATTTGCAATTAATTCACTTTTTATTATAATGTAGGTACCTGTTGTGTTCACTAGGTACACTAGTTAAGGTTTAGAATAAAACCACCAAATTATCAGTAAGTAGATGAATGACTTTGGGGGGACGTGCTCTCGCTACCCGGGTTAATTGTTGACTGGTTGAGACGTTCCCTCAAAGCAAACGCTACGTTTATTAGAATACCACATCTCTTCCTTTTTATATGAAAATATTTATTTCAATTAAGCACATTTATTTTCCCATTCGCTAAGGTAGTTTGTATATCTGGAATACAATTGCTATACATATATGTTACCATTTAATACTATGCTAACACAGGTACACAATTTTAAAATTTAAACAATGACTGATAAATTCATTATGTTAATAGACATAATCCAGGTGCAAATATTGTAGGCATATACATTTCTTCTTTAATTTTACATAAAAATAGTTTTAAGTACTATAATTACAATATTTAGCACTTTGAAATTCGGTCATTAATTCGTTTACAGGACTAATATTTCCATTTATAAATTAATTACATTTCAGGTAAGTACATTCAGTACCTGCAATATTTAGCATGAAAGTTACTTTATTACACTATAGTAAATTTTAATAAACGGTACGTAACTTTTATTTTACGTTTTGTGATCGATAACTTTCAATTGACAGTTTTCATTTTCATCACCCTTTTTGTACCTTCTATATATATATAGGTGTATGCTGTTCGTCATGAGTCAGTTCATCTTCATTCGAGTCAGTTCGTCTTGAAGAGTTTCGTAATACTTTATGTTTCAGCACGCTGCGGTGTAGATTAAGTTACGGAGGTATTTTATTTTGATTGTTTTCGTTCTCCACATGTAATTTTTTCTCCAATCCCAATTCTCAATGTGTAACTTTTCTTTTGATATCTGCGTTTATTAAATCTGTCTTACTTTTGAATGGTTGTATCAACTTCGAGATCTGATTAAAGTTATTATCTCCACTTCACCTCTGAACGGTCTTCCGTAAAACAGCTCTGATGGCGATTTTTTTTTTCTATTTTGTTGTAGTGTACTATTATACATTTTAAGTACTTTAACAAATCATCCTTTCAGGCTGATTTTCGCATTGATGAATTCTCAATTGATTATGAATATCGCTGTTGTGCTTCTATCATTAAGTACTTTAACAAATCATCCTTTCAGGCTGATTTTCGCATTGATGAATTCTCAATTGATTAAGAATATCGCTGTTGTGCTTCTATCATTAAGTACTTTAACAAATCATCTTTTCGGGCAGATTTTCACATTGATAAATTCTCTATTTGGATTAGAATATCCCTGTTGTGCCTCGCCATCTTAGCTCTTTGATGAATAAGTGCTTGTTTATTCCTTTTTCGATACAGAATGTCTCGAACTCTTGAGACTACAAATTGTCTGTCAAACTCAGATTTTATACTTCCAGGATTTTGGTTTAATTATGATAAATTTGCTCAATACTTTTACCGTGTCCTGTATATGTAGAGAGAAAGAATAATTCAGTATTTCAATCTCTTTGTATCGACTGTAATAGTCGATAATCAAAAAAAATATCTCTACTTGGCAGTGAGTTTCTACCAGCTTCTGGAGAAAGTTCACGCCTCTTAACTATTCTTGAGGATTTGGGCTTGAGACTAATTGCCCTGCCCATCTCTGGCACCAGGCCTTGTATATAGCCTAGCCTGCAATGTACAAATGGACAATGCTTGGGGCCTCTCAGACATGAGGAGATTCTCATACTTATTTTGTTCTCATTTGTAGAAGAGTTTATTTGTTCTTAACAGCCTTCAATGTCCACATGGACAATGCTTGGGGCCACTCAGACATGAGGAGATTCTAATACTACTTATTTTGTTCTCATTAGTAGAAGAGTTTGTTTATTCTTAATAAGACAGTTTCTTGAGTTTCATTTAACTTAATTTCATATATAATTTTATGAATTTAATGTTGCTCAAGTTCATGTTTACATGAAACTGTCTTAATTTTTTTTTAAATTTTTTCATTGAAGGGTCGTCGATTAATTTAAACTTAATCTTCGATACTGCATTAATTATTTAAAGGATAATATGGATCGGGCCCATTTTATTGTCCTTTGTATTTTTTTTTATGCTTGGTTTTGAAAGTCCTTTAGGTCACTCTCAAGGTTTAATTTTTTTGCGAGTTAACCTAGGTTACGCATTATGATCTGTGAAAAGTTCATATTTACATACCCAAGGAAATGATTGTTTTTTGACTTGTCAGTAATGTTTTTTTCAACGTCTATCAAACTCTTGTTTCCGAAAGAAATCATGATATTTGTTGTTATACTGAATTAGTACAGTCCTTTAACTAACAGAACGTGTATCGGCATTTGCTTGGTTTCGATATTTTGTGGTATAGTACCCAAAAGTATGAATTTTATTCGGGAGGTATAAATCGTTGCTATCGCAACTATGTTCAGTACAAACTATGCTACTGCTCTCTCAGAGTACTACAATGTTCTTTATTGCCGTTTGAATAAGGTTGCTGTTCGGTTGCAGGAACTGACAAGTTTGTCAAATAACTACCAATTTCTTTATTCTGATTACATTATGGTTGTTGTTGGGTTGGTGTCAGATGTAAATTCATTGTGTGCTTGAACATTTCAATAAATATAACTGACCATTTGTTTGTTAGTGGTCAATTTTACATTTTTATTTTATTGTATCTGTTCACTTTTGTTGCACTTTGAATATGCACGGTGTGCTCGTGTAGGCAACTTCATCTTTTAGTTTTTTTTTTTTTTTGTTATTATAACATTGTAAATATTACACAGCATTTTTCAACATAATGCCAAGTTTCACCACCGTACGGTCAGGTGAATGGTTTAATGCCTGATACCCAACAAAACAAAACGGTTTTAAAATTTGTTACATTTTCTCTTTGAACAGTTTGAACAGTGTTAATGCTTTTTATTTGGGATTATTCAATGACAACTATGTTGTCTAGATACAGGTGACAACTCGTTTGCATTGTGATAATATTTATTCCATGTAGGTATATAAAATCGTTACCATCAGATAAACCCCAGACCCAGATTATGGTTTACTTCCAGGTTCAATGATGTCCATTTTACGAGTTCGTCTTATTTATTATTTTACTTTGATCCCCAAAGAATTGGAACTCACCTATAATAAAGCTGATAACTAGAGGAATTGTTGCATTAATACTGTTTTTTTTTACTTTATTATCTTTGAACTTTGGTATTGATTTGAGAACAACTTTTACTTGAGTATTAAATCAAATGAACCATTTTTTTTTTTTTTTTTTGTATGTTTGACACCCATTAATGTTTTGTCTGGTGTCGCTCGTTAGTTGCAGACTATTAGTTTTGCTTCGTGACCAATATTCATGACTTGAATTTTATCATTTAAAATCTACATTCAGAATCAATGAGCATTTTATGTAAACCTCATCAACCTGATTTAGACACTTTATGTTTGCTGTT
This sequence comes from Cerastis leucographa, assembly GCA_963082945.1. Classification (NCBI taxonomy): domain Eukaryota; kingdom Metazoa; phylum Arthropoda; class Insecta; order Lepidoptera; family Noctuidae; genus Cerastis; species Cerastis leucographa. The sequence goes on from OY720354.1 coordinate 19,202,093, forward strand.
TAGCCATTATTAATAACTACTCAAGTTATTTGAGGAGAGTTAAACAGTTTTTCTTTTATTGCCATTGTTTTGTTCTGGTTCTGTTTATGACATTATGTAATTTTTTTATGCGATTTATATTATTCGCAGGGAGCCACTGACTATGATTTTATGATCTTTACTCCCATATCGGCACCAAAGAATAACATCTCTATAGTGAGATATTTAGTTTCATTTGTTGGTATTTTTTCGTTTGGTTAGGTAACTTGGTGTCAGAGTTTTTATGCCGCCCATGGGCCTCTGACTTGGCTTTACATGCCATCGAGAAATTTATCTCAGGCATGTTTGGTTTACAACTTTATTAAGGCAGGCACTTGTTGCATTTGTACTGTCACTATTGTGGAACTTGCTTAACGGCCTTTTAAAGTTTTTAGGGAGACTTCTCCTGTTATAATTTCGATTCTTGTTGTGTCACCGAGAATTTAAATGTTTTTCTTAATTCAGTTGAGAGACTATTGTTGTTCTAACAATTTTAAGGTTGTCTCGAGTAATTCATATAATTTTAATTATTTTCACCATAACATTAGTGAGTGTAATAAAGTTGTATAATTAATGTTGAAGTTAATATAATCAAACTGCTTAACTTATTATTTCGGCTTTAACCAAAGAACCAAATGGGTTCACAAGCTTTTGTTATTGTATTGGTCGTATCCGGCCAATAATAAACAGTTCTGTGGGTGCTGATAACAGAGCACTTTAAATACTTCGACAAACTATAGCTTGCAAGTGTGACAAAGAGTCATTTATAAGACCCCGTTAAGTGTCAACTGAGCATTGCGGCCACTTGAAATTATACACGTCGGAGCTAGGGATGTACGATGCTTTTATCGATACTTTGGATTATGCGAATCGTTCTCGTAATGAATGGCTTTGATAGATTCACAATACAACTGAATTGCATCGTATTTATTCCTTATTTTATTTTTGTTGACAGTACAAAATGCATTTGAGATTTAGTCAAAATCATTAGCCTTAACAGATTTGTGTGGTAATAATTACCTCCATTACTTCGAAATTATCGAAGGAGTACTTTGTTATAATTTTATTCACGAGAACATGGTCTCGTAGGCACATTGATTTTATCGAAAATTTCTTTCGAAACATTAGGTTTTCTTAGAAATTATCGAAGTCAAACTTGGTTATAGTTATATTTGCGAGAACTTGATCTCTTTCTTCGCAATTATTGAAGGGGAACTTGGTTATAATTATATTAACGAGAAATTGATCTCGTCAGTTAATTATTTTTTCGATAATGTTGTTTGCAAACGGATTTGGTCAACAATACATAAGAACTAAGCCATTTTATTAATGTCGTACATACAGAGTCGTATCAAAATGTAACTTCATTCCGATTTTCAGTTCTGTTTACGAGTTTTAGTGACGTAATTACTCAGTTCATCGATATATGCTGCACTTCTCTTATCTTATTACTGACCCAGATCGTGCATAGGATAATCGAGTAACAAAATAGCTAATAACAATTATTAATCAAAATATACAACAATTACGGAAATAATAATGAATATTTGTATTACATTTTGTATTGTACATCATAATATATTTTAGAATAACTTCGTGTACGATAGGATATTCTTTATTATGTAGGTACACCATACAAGTAACATTCATAAAATAATACATTTCACATTGGGTGACACAATGGCGATCTTATCACTAAAACGACCATTTCCAGACAACAAATATTTACAAAATAAACCGGAAATATTTCACGATTACTGAATTTCGCAATTGGTTCGCCCTTAATCCGTACTTGGGACTTAAACATTAGTAGCGAAATTTTAGAGTACCTATAAAAGTACAGTTTTGTCTAATCATGCGGTGATTACAATCGTGAAATGATGATTTTTATCACTCTATTTCACTTAGATCACCCAATTTTGTTCGTCACTCAATTTTATTAGATCACTTGGATTACAGGCGTGATGTTATGATAAGGCTTGTTACCAACTTTACTGAGATCACCGTCACATTTTTTTTTTTATTACACTTTTTTTTTTTTTAATTCATTGTTATTTTTGTTGTTGACCAATTTCCGTAAGCAAGTACATAATTTCACTTACTGCGCTTTTACTCGTCGCCAATGTTGTGTTCACTAGGTACACTAGTTAAGGTTTAGAATAAAACCACCAAATTATCAGTAAGTAGATGAATGACTTTGGGGGGACGTGCTCTCGCTACCCGGGTTAATTGTTGACTGGTTGAGACGTTCCCTCAAAGCAAACGCTACGTTTATTAGAATACCACAGTACCTACTTAAGTTTTTTCTTATGTTCTTAGTATTTTGTTGATTCCTGTGACTCACACAGGAATCAACAAAATGATACTTACTTTGTTTATTACTAATAATTGCTTTGTTTTCTTTCTGTTTATGTAGGTACCTAACATCATACTTATTTAGATTTTAATAATTGTTGACGTGACATTCTTTTATTTTCGAGTAAATCATAAACGTTCGGTTAAGGCAAACTTGCTGATTTCATAAATAGATACTTGCAAGTTACTTAGTAGGTAGGTACATATTTGTTGTCAATGCATTGTGAGTAATTATAAATAACTATAGACAGTTCGTCAGTTTATATCTAACTCGAGATATCATATCTCCCAAACATCGACATTAATTTACTAAATGCTGCAAGTTAGTTATTTCAAATACATCTTCTTATGATGATGAATCGCGTCAACATCAATTCCATAGCTTACAAAATAAACAGGGTCACACAGACTAACAAAATAAGAAACTTTTATGTATAACGATTATGTACCTACAAGCTCTATAGTGCCTTTGTGTGCTGCTCGTTCCCCGGAAAAAGCATCTTGACACAAAGACAGATAGAGCATTGATAATATAAATTATTTTACTTTGTTTCAGATCAAATTCAGCAAGTAAAAAACCAGCTCCGTCAAATGACAAGATGGACATAACAGCATCCTCATCAAAAGACTACGCGATAGCAGAATTCACAAAATCAGATGAAGACAAAATTAATGAAGAACAGACGGATAATGATAAAGTTCAGAAGAAGCTGGTTCTTCCTCCGGAGTACGATGAACATGACTCACGATGGACCCTGAAGTATCGTGAACCTGCACCGGGACTTGTTGAACTAATAGAACATTTCGGTGTGTATGTTAATGCTGACAAACTCGCTGAATGTGAAATATGGTCAAGTGATTGCAACACATTTGCCCGAATGTTACTAACCGAAATCTTTACTACCAATGCTTTAAGTACATGTTCGTGGACTAGTGAAAGTACTAATGCTTCCGACAACCACTGTGGGCAAGCAAGACCTTTATTAAATGAACACGCAAAAGATGTATTACTGAAGTATGTTGTAAAGTATGGACAGATCCGCGATTGGGATAAAACAGGTTTCCATTGTATTATGAAAGGTATTCGCCAAACAATGCTAGGGATGAGACGTGTTCGACAGAAAGAAGAAGAACAAGAGGGAGAAAGTGATAAACCGCATAAACCTCTAAAGGAGAAAGGTTTTCATAAACGACAGATAGCTCCGGAATACGACGAAAATAACTCAAGATGGACATTAAAATACCGTGAATATGACCTGGGACTTGTTGAACTAATAGAAGATTCCTGTGTATATGTTGAACTTAGTCAACTCGCTAAATGCAAGGGATTGTCTGCGTCGAATGATTGTGTAACATTGGCTCTAATGTTACTAAACGGAATATTTACTAAAAGTGCATTGAGCACATGTTTGTGGAATGCTCCCACATCCAAAGACTCTGATCACAATGATCCAAATGGTAGACCTGGATTAGATGAAAATGGAAAGTTGACATTGCTGAAGTTTATTTCAAAGTATGAACTGGAGAACGAGTGGCAAGTAATAGACAAAAGGATTATTGAAAGGAGAATCCGTCAAAAAATGGAACTGTTGAGACGTGTTGCAAGAAAAGGAGAAGAGGCAGATGATGCTGATGAACGTCGTAAGAAAATACTTCGTCAACGCATCGATTGTCCTCCGGAATATGGTCGCGCTGACTGTGAAACGGACACAAGGTGGACCCTGAAGTATCGCGAAGCTGCTCCGGGACTTGTTGAACTAATAGAACATTCCGGTGTGTATGTTAATGCTGACAAACTTGCTGAATACAAGGAAAAGTCGAATAACAGCCAAACATTAGCTCAATTACTACTAACCGAAGTTTTCAGCGAAAAAGCATTGCGTATTTGTATATTATCTAAAAAGAATGATGATTTTTACAACATTATCTACCGTGGATTTACTTCTCCATATTTGCTTACGCCACAGCCTAGTCCTGAATTAGATGCCTATGCAGAACTAATATTACTAAATTTTGTTGATGAGTACGCACTTGAGAAGGGTTGGACTGTATCGAGTTTCCAGCTTATTAGAAAGTGGATGATGCATAAAATACATGAGATAAAGGAAACGTACGTCATTGACGCGAAGGAACGTAGACAAGCTGCTTTTCAGGACAGAGTTGAAAACCCTGCGCCACCTGTGTGTGTGGCGGAACAATCGGTGACGATTGGCCCAAGAAACCCGAGATGGACAGCATTTTACATGAAAGAATATAATTTATCTAAGTAAAGTCGAGGGGATTCAATTTGGCGTCCTGTCAACTCGAAAATTAATTATTTTCCGATGTCATTTGAGGTCTTTGCCCATCTTTGTGTGGTTTGATGCTATGAATCCGCAATAGCATAAATATTTGACTTTTTTCCAGGTAGGTAGATAGGTAGGAACAAAAGTCGGTGAACTGAAGTGTTCACCGACTTTTGTTTCTGACTACCATTCTGTATGGATTTCAAGGTGATGTCTCAAATATTTCTAATATTAGCGTTACAAAGTATGTTAAACACCTTAGTTGAACTTGCGAATAAGGTAATTAACCACGGTTCGTAAAAAATGTTAAAAAAGAACTTCCGTTTATCCCTTGAAACTGGGAAAACTGATCATAATTAAATAAAACATGCTGCGTAAGTTTGTAATTAAATGTGTTACCTTTGTCCACAAATACCCTGACTGACCTCAAATCTCTTCTAACACCAGGCGTTGAGCCAAATATTGAAATCTCAATATTGAGCTTGTATCTCTAGGCGTTAGATTAAGTATTGCTGGTGTTAGTGTAAACGGGAATTAGAGAAGACCTTTCACCGGCTAAGAATAAAAAATTTCGTGATCACGGTTCAAAAATCCTCACACCTTCATGTTACAGCACCATGCTGAGATACCTTTTGGCTTCGTACAGGACCATTTTTAGTTTAATGTAAATCTTATTTTCAAGTTTTTCTTACGTTTATATTTCGTTATGTTTAATTTAGTTTAGTATTTCTTACATATTGCTTACATTTGAAATATTCCAAAGTATAAAAAATCCATAAACAAATAATATTTTGTTTATTTTTTTAATTAAATCTTTTTTTTTAATTATTTTGTTTTATTATTAAATTTTTGTTTTGTCTTGTGCGAGACAAAGAAATATTTTTTCTTTTTTTCTCACACTGTTAAGTCCCAATCATAATTCCCTGCAAAAAGAAAACGTCATAATCCAGGTCCATCTCGCACAAATTCCATTTCTTGCTCTTATACCAGCCGCACATTATCTGATGAGCGAACTAATTGGCCATGAGATTCGTCGTAAGATCCCGCGAAGATAAAGTGCTACGCTTTATTTCCTTCAGCCGACATGATGCGTAATGGCCGCCGCTTTCCTGTTTTTTTTTTTTACATTCCGTTTTGTGTTATGAATGTTAGGTGTTAGTCCTCGACAACACGGATATTTTTTTTTAAAGTACGACATTTCATACAAACTTTCAAGTCCTTTTTAGGGTTCCGTAGCCGAATGGCAAAAAACGGAACCCTTATAAATTCGTCATGTCTGTCTGTCTGTCTGTCCGTCCGTATCACAGCCACTTTATTCCGAAACTATTAGGACTACACAGCTGAAACTTGGTAGGTAGATGTATTCTGTGAACCGCATTATGATTTTTGTACAAAAAATAAAAAAAATATAGATAAGGATATCCCCCCATACATGAAATTGAAACTAAAAAAAAAAAAACTATCAAACCTATACGTGTGGGGTGTCTATAGATAGGTTTTTAAAAATGACATTGAGGTTCCGGAAACCATTTTTTTTTCAAAGTCAATTGTTTGAAAGATAGACACTTCCTCTAATTTCTAAAGTAACAGGAGAAAAAAACTGAAAAAAATATGGGGATGTAGACCGTACAACGAAAATTGGTTTGGATAAGATTTGATATGTAGTTTTTGAGGAGCTCGTGGCTAAATAATAACAGCCGCCCGGGTCGATCTTTAAGGTTAAGCCGTGCTTGCCGAGGTTGGTCCGTGGATGGGTGACCATAATTACATACCGAGTTTCCTCCGTGCCTCGGAAAGCACGTTAAGCCGTTGGTCCCGGCTGTCATTTGTAGATCTTTGACAGTCGTTACGAGTAGTCAGAAGCCAAAAAGTCTGACATCCAGTCTTACCAAGCGGTATCGTATTACCCAGTTACTGGGTTGTGGAGGTCAGATAGGCAGTCGCTTCATGTAAAATACTGGTACTCAGCTGCATCCGGTTAGACTGGAAGCCGACCCCAAGGTAGTTTGGGAAAAGGCTAGGCAGATGATGATGTAGTTTTTGAGATATGGGACTTTTTCACCAAACTGCAGCAGTAACTTTGTTTTTCATTAACTTACTATGAAAAACAAATTTAGTTTTGCGGTTGAGTGAAGGTTTACTAATGAATGACCGTTCAAAACATTGTCATTAGGTATATTGTTTGGGGCTATGGAACGTGTGCGAGTAAGACTCGCACTTGGCCCGTTTTTTTTTCTCAATTACTGAAGCGATTTTAATTAAACTTAACACACATAAGCAGAATACATAGTTCCAAAAAGTTACTAAAAAATATTTTCTAAAAATAGTGTTAGGTACAGCTAAATTAGACCGATTATAAATTATATAATAGAAACAGAAATTTCCAATTATCTTTTTTTTTAAAGACATTACGAAAATGTTTTTTTAGTAACTTTTTAGACCTACGTATCCTGCTTATGCGTGTTAAGTTTCATTAAAATCGGTTCAGTCATTTCGGAAAATAAGGACTTGAAAGCTTGTATGAAATGGCTTAAGGTGTAAACACTGTCAAGGTGAAAAAGCCGCGAATTTAATGAACCGAGAGGGTTATATTGATAATTTTAATGATTATAATTCTGTAATTAAATACGTGTTACGGTCGCGAATCATATTTTGTCAACATACAGCCTGACTACTGGCGTAAGAAAATTCGAAATTCGCAGGCTCCCTTGGCGCTTGCCCGTTTTCGTCTTAACGTGACGATGGCAAATTCATTAAATGTTTTGCAAAAAATTCAGCTATGGGAACTCCGCTCGCTTTTGCAGTCATAAGATCGTCAAGTGCGCAGGTGAAAGGACAATTCAGGGCATGCAACCCTAACTTAAATGACAAGCAATTTCTTTCAAGAATGAGGAACCATTTCAGTTTTAAGGATCAAGGACGATAAAATTAAACACTTCTTACATCTTTCAGTACACATTTATTTCAGTTTTGCATCGGCAATTGAATATGATTTTAAAACTTTTCTAATAATCTGATTCTACACAAAGAGATACTTGAATAATAGGGGTGCGGACTGGGTAAAGAAAACGACATTCTAATTTGTCCGTCAGACAGGTAATACAAAAATATTAGACACGTATTTTTTGTTTTATCAAAATATCAAAAAAATACTTAGTTAAAACTCATTAAAGTTGGGGAGTGGGGGCTCACTACGTCACAAGTAGGTATAAAACTTACCTACATGTGACGTCATGCGCCATTTCAACTCAATATATCTCCGTAATTTTATGACCACGTGAAAAAAGAAAAAATACGTGTCCAATACTTTTCAATAAACTACCCGAAGGACAAAGTATATTGTGGTTTTTGCAAAATATTTTTACATTTCTGTAGATTGGAAAGTTGTAGACTATTATTCATCGTTTTATCGTTTTTGACACTTATTATTTACAGTTTCATACATTAAAAAATAAAAGACAAAAATTGGTTTAAGTGTTGCTTTAAGCCGCATTTTCACTACCCCGACATTTGTTCCGCGACTCTGTCGCTCGACACGAAATTCACGTGTGGGCAATACGGGCACATGTTGGGCAATATATCTCCGCGACATGTCTTCTAGTGAAAACGAGGCTTCATTATTCGGAAGACAATAGCAAGCGACTCACGTTCTCACTACTCAAAGCCTGTCCGGCGACTGTCAAAGGAAACGCAGGTCGCGCGTGTCGACGCTCGCAGAGCATCGACTAGCGACAAGGTGCGCGACCCGTAAATGTCCCGCGCGACGTGAATTTCGTGTCGAGCGACAGAGTCGCGGAACAAATGTCCCCTAGTGAAAATGCGGCTTTAACCTTCTGAACGCCATTGTCACAATATATACGTGACAAGCAAGCGCGTGCCCTGTACGCCAACGACACAAATATGTGACAAAAAATGTGGTGCACAAAAAAAAAAAACTACACAAAACATTTTTAGAGGTTCCTCTGAATATTTTTAAAAAGATACCTATAATATATTCTTACACAAAATAGTTCCTCTTTGGTTTTTATAATACCTTTAAATTGTAATCAATCAAGTCTTTATTTGTAAACACAGGTTAACACAGTCTGCAAGATGTAACAATAGTAATATTCAAGTTTCTCTATGTTTTGCCATTTGGCGTACAAATATACATTTAAGACCGGCTTTTGCCAAATACTTATCATAACAGACTTTGTCTCCGTCATGTTTGATTTAGAATACAGTCAAGATCAAACACAGTTCAAATAAAAATAAAAAAACATTTAATAAATACATGAAAATCGAAGGAACACAAGCAGTCTGTACAAAAAAGACCAGCCAACATCTATTTTTCATACCCCTAAAACCCATCAAAATTTTCACGCGACGAAGCCGCGGGCAGCATCTAGTAAGTCTGTAAGTTGTAATGCACAACTTGATATTTCAAGTTGTGAATTATAACTTATAGACTAAAACTTACAGAAGTACAGTGTTTAAACTCTAAGATCAGCGAAATCCGCCGAATTTCGTAGACAGCCTCTCAATGTCAGAACCAGAGTCACTTATTTACATGAAGTTTCACTTAGGATAAAACTGTCTATGGACAAATATAAATGTCGACGCCCCTTACAATTGACTAAATGGATAGTCACTCAGGATCAGGAGCAACTGGTTTGATACTGGCTGGGCAAACAGTTCTTGGGTAAGCTTTTATGATCAGTTTATTTAGCTCATCCAACAGTGGATCAACATTAGTCATGATCCATTCTTCCGTACTCCTGTCCCCCGTTATCTCTTTGAGGAACGGTAACATCTTGGCTCTTATGATTTGCAGTGCTGCCAGCTCCCTGCAAATAAGTGTATATAGGTTTTAGATTAAACAAATAACAGCAAAAGGTTACATACACATGAGACAGCAGAGATGCGTAGGTATTAATTCATTTTAGCTTTTTTGGAAGAATATTTAATATTTTCTTTCCCATTTTATTATAAACTAGTGGTCTATTCTCTAATCAGCCACCCGAAGGCCATATACTTAGTAGCACAAACCATATGTTTTTTGCAAGCTCCTGAATCGTAGTCTGTTTGAAGTTGGATTTAGGCCTTCCAGAAAAGAGACAAAAATGTGTTTCAAGCAGGCTTAGACATACTAGTTTAACATGAGATCGCCGAGAAGGTGAATAGTATTGTTGATTACGATGATTTTAGTGCACTGTCGATATAGCGTAGGTACTATCAATTTGGTGTATTGTCGATATAACGTACTATACATTGGGCTATTGTCGATATAGCGTACTATCGATTTGGTATATTCTCGATGAAGCATACCATTGATCTGGTGTATTGTCGATATAATCTTTTTTAATAAGAATGGTATCGGCGAGTGTCGCTCGCATGATTGGACAACTCGGTGGATAGCGTACTATCGATTTGGTGTATTGTAGATATAGCGTACCATCGATCTGGTGTATTGTCAATATAATCTTTTTTTAATAAGAATGGTATCGGCGAGTGTTGCTCGCGTGATTGGACAACTCGGTGGATAGCATACTATCGATTTGGTGTATTGTCGATATAGCGTACCATCGATCTGGTGTATTGTCGATATAATCTTTTTTAAATAAGAATGGTATTGGCGAGTGTCGCTCGCGGGATTGGACAACTCGGTGGATAGCGTACTATCGATTTGGGTATTGTCGATGTAGCGTACCATCGATTTGGTGTATTGTCGATATAGCGTTCCATAGATCTGGTGTATTGTCGATATAATCTTTTTTTAATAAGAATGGTATGTCCGAGTGTCGCTCGCGGGATTGGACAACTCGGTGGATAGCGTACTATCGATTTGGGTATTGTCGATGTAGCGTACCATTGATTTGGTGTATTGTCGATATAGCGTACCATCGATCTGGTGTATTGTCGATAAAGCTTACTATCGATTTGGTGTATTGGCGATGTAGCTTACCATAGATCTGGTATATTGGCGATGTAGCGTACCATCGATTTAGGGTAGGTACTGTCGATGGAACGTTTTCGATACAGCGACCGTCGAATTATGATTCGTGCTGGGGGCCAGTCGACCAGACCCGATGATGATGATGATTAAGATGTCAAAGAACAATAATGTTCACTCACTGTTCTGCGGTGACCACGATGCCTCCTATGTGTCCTGGGACTGTGTACTGTCGTGATATCTGCCAAGGATTTAGCCAGGTTTTCACTCTGAAATATACAGCAAAAGTTATTATGATCTGACCTGAGTTATTATGACCTGAAAAAATCATAACTTTTGGCAGTTACGGCCTCAAAATTTTCCTGCTGCTGAAACAATTACTCATAATTTCAGCCGGAAGACGTCCACTGCTAGACATAGGCCTGTCCCAACTGTCGCCACATTGACCGGTCCCGTGCGACTCGCATCCAGCGGATCCCCGCAAACTTCACCAGGTTATCACTCCACCTAGTAGGAGGCGTTCCAACGCAACGTCAATTACTAATACCAGTCAATTGTTAACTTACTTAATAAATAAATAAACTCTTGGTTGTTTCAAGTAATAGTTAGGAAAGTTCTGGGCAGATGATGATTACTTAATAACTCAAAATTATGATAAAATGAGTTTTAAACAGTCCGGTCTAGAGGTGAAAATAATTATATACCGGGAGTAGCAGAGAACTAGCAGTCTATGTACACGTATCCAATCAAACCGACCGAATCAGATTCGTCGTTTCAAAACGTTCCTTTAAATTAAGTAAGGAAATCTTTTGCACTTATAACCAAATAATAGACAAAAAAACGGGTTATACGGGAGTGCCGGCAGAAATGAAAACTTGAATATTAACGTTGTGCATTTTTGATATTTTGGAATGGTTAGGGAATAATTTTCCACGAATTGCTTTAAATATCAGTATAAAAGTACTATCATTTATGTGGTAAAATACAATATTCATAATAAACATAAACATGACAATTTATATTACAATATAAATTTTTACCTCTTTGGAGAAACCGAAGGTTTTGTTTTTGCATAAGATAATTATCCAGTTTTGGAAACCCAAACTCAAAAAAACAGATATCATAAAGTTCAAACTCCTTCGCAACCTACGTGTCCTGACGCGAGACCTGACGCGAGTTTAACATTTTTTACTCATCATAAAAGTGCACAACGCCGCTAAAGAAGTTTTCAGTTTAAAAAAAAAACTCACAGGTCACTGTTCAGGAGTAAAATGATTCGCTCCGACGTTAGAACAAAGCTGTGAATGCATCGTGCCATGTCCTCGCCTGGCCACTCATCTGGTGACAGGATTTCGTTCAGAGGATTATCGGCTTCTGTAAAACATTATTGTCTTTAACGTTTGGTATATTTGGTCACAGAATCGTACAGACGGTCGGGTCCATACAACTAGCAAAGAAGCATAAATCACAAGCCAGACCTTGAGCATCCACCTGTATGCCATACATAAAGTAGCAATCGCTCAGCCACTACGCCAACCGTGTCGTCAAATGTATTTTCTTCAATTAATGCAATTCCTGTTCTACATTTTTACCTAAGGATGAAATCATTAGATGTGCCTTCAGCGTACTAAGATCGGGCGAAAAAGTGTACCCTGAGGATAGTCACCTCGCACATACTGCATAACACGAAGAATAGGTCGTTGAAAGAAAGAAAATACGTTTATTTGGCAAATACCACAAGTGCACAAAGAATAAAAAAAAAACTTAAACCTACACACAGAAAAATAAAGAAGATATTTTATATGTGTCGCGCGGCTGTGCCAAATAGGCCCAGTTCAGCAAAATGCCGGGCAACTAGTGTCCAACGCTGGTTTTCAACTGGAACTCTATCGCTTTGAGAGAGCGAGACAACCCAATTCAAATCCAATTTTTTGAGGCGATTATTTTAGTTTTTACATTAATGACTATTATTCAAATGTCTACAAGGAGGAGGAGGCTCGTGGCTAAATAATAACAGCCGCACGGGTCGATCTTTAAGGTTAAGCCGTGCTTGCCAAGGTCGGTCCGTCCGGATGGGTGACCATAATTACATACCGAGTTTCCTCCTCGCCTCGGAAAGCACGTTAAGCCGTTGGTGCCGGCCGTCATTTGTAGATCGTTGACAGTCGTTACGAGTAGTCAGAAGCCAAAAGGCTGACATCCAGTCTTACCAAGGGGTATTACCCAGTTACTGGGTTTTGGAGGTCAGATAGGAAGTCGCTTCATGTAAAATACTGGTACTCAGCTGCATCCGGTTGGACTGAAAGCCCAAGCCCAAGATAGTTTGGGAAAAGACTAGGCAGATGATTCAAATGTCTAGGATTTTTTTTTTTGAGACGTTAAAGCGACTCTAACGAATTCAATCTACGCTCAAACTTACAATCAAGCTCATGAGTTGAAAACAGTTATTATTAATCCAAGCGTCGTAGCGTCGGGGGACCGCTAACTAGACCGCTTACCACAAGCGCAAAACCAAGCGGACCGTAACATCGTTCTGGGATCAGCTGGTGAAAATGAGATGCGATCCGACGCAGTGCTTCTAGATGTGCTTAATACTTGCTTTTGGATTGAACCCGAATAAAACTATGCTATTGAATTATCCTGCTGTATTCTGTGTTCTAAGGATTATTAAATTATTTTACAATGCTTACCAAATAGGCCAGACCCTCTGTTCTGCTCGTTAGTTAGGACCCTAAGGCACGCAGAAAGGCTTGGAAGAGCAGAAGGCAGCAATTCACAAAGAGTGGCGTAGTGGTCATATCTGTTGACAGAATACAATAATTATGCCACTAGTAAGTTCTACTAACAGTTGCTCGGGTCCATCTTCAAGTAAAGTCGCGCTTGCCTAGATGGTTTGTGGATGGGTGACCACACTTTACACACCGAGATTCCTCCGTGCCTCAGAAAGCACGTTAAGCCGTTGGTCCCGGCTGTCAATAGGGGTGCGGACTGGGTAAAGAAAACGACATTCTATTTTGTCCGTCAGACAGGTAATACAAAAATATTAGACACGTATTTTTTGTTTTATCAAAATATCAAAAAAAAATACTTAGTTAAAACTCATTAAAGTTGGAGAGTGGGGGCTCACTACGTCACAAGTAGGTATAAAACTTACCTACATGTGACGTCATGCGCCATTTCAAATCTGTTCAAAGTAATTTTATGACCACGTGAAAAAAGAAAAAATACGTGTCCAATACTTTTCAATAATCTACCCGACAGACAAAGAAAAAAACTGTGATCATCCCCTATTGTAGTTCTTTGACAGTCGTTACAGGTAGTCAGTGAACCGAAAGTCTAACAACCAGTCTTGCCAGGGGAAATCGTATTCATCATCCTGCCCTTGTCCCTTGTGGAGGTCAGATAGGCAGTCGCTCAATGTAAAATCCTGGTATTATACGTACCTCGCCCACCCCGTAAGTATGACACCGGAGTAGTTGTAAGTGTCGCGTTCCCTCTGTGCGTGTAGTTGCATTACCCAGGCCTTGTGGTTACTGGTGTACCGGATAGTGGGTGACAATAACTGGAAAATATATTGATAGATGTTATTGTAAGCTTCTCCATTATTTGAATTATTGTTTGCACTGCATCACACTAATAATAAAATCTCTTATACAATGTTAAATTATATTCTCACCCGGCAACTCCCATTGGCCCCTTTGTAAGCTGTTCCGAACCATATTTGAGGGAACAGGTATCTATAGGCCTGCTCTAAATCCACTGCTATATTGAAGGTCTCTTCAGGGTTGTAATTCCATAGCACTGGTATGACATACTCTCCTAGGCCGTATTCTGAAGTTAAAGAAAGAAAGAAAAAGTAGTTATCAGTCTCGCACACGACAAAAAAAAAGGTTAAAATTAACATAAAAAAATAATATAAAAATAAGACAAATTAAATTGGTCCTGTACGAGGCCAAAAGGTCCCTATTTCAGCATTTTGCTGTAATTTTTGTAAAAAGTCACAATGCTGGTATTCTGATAGGGCCCAAAGTGATGCCATTAAATACACCCATGTAATATAAATATGTAACTTTACTGACATATTAAATATTGAAGTAACTTTAGTCACATTTTTTATTATTATTAATTGTGATGGGTTTGCTCTTGACTCTAGTCTAGCTCAGAGATGACAGAAACAAAGTCGACGATAGTACGTTTAAAAAAAACATTATAGCATAACGAGTCTTATTCCCAAAGGGCTTCCACGTAATAGATACCAAGCCCATTGCCAACAACCAGGCAGAACTCCGAACTTCATTCGAGAGAAATTCTAACACTTGCGAGTACCTACTAGACAAGAGGTCAGTGAAATTTAAATTTACTGGAAATTGGTCTCAGAAATGATAAAGCAATAGGGTAGTTGGCACTACTAAAGAACTACTACTACTATTAAAGAACTTGATTACACCATATTATATTTATGTATGACAATAATTACCTGGCTCGTCACTAATGCAAATTAGTCAGTAGACCAATGACTAAACATTTTTTTTTATGGAAAATGTATTAAAAATCTTATATTACTCCGTAAAAACGGTATGAATGGAAATGGAGGGTTAAATCGCACTCACAACTTTTATTCAACACTAGCTGTCCTGCGCAAATTCGTCTGCGTCACATTTTCCCCGTTTTAGCAACATATTCCATTGCTGCTCCGCTCCTATTGGTCGTAGTGTGATGATATATATATAGCCTATAGCCTTTCTCGATAAATGGGCTATCTAACACTGGAAGAATTTTTCAAAGCGGACCAGTAATTCCTGAGATTAGCGCATTCAAGCAAACAAATCCTACGCAAATTCGTCTGCGTCACATTTTCCCCGTTTTTATTGTTTCTCCTCTCCTATTGGTCGTAGCGTGATGATATATAGCCTATAGCCTTCCTCGATAAATAGGCTATCTAACACTGAAAGAATTTTTCAAAGCGGACCAGTAATTCCTGAGATTAGCGCATTCAAGCAAACAAACAAAATCTTCAGCTTTATTATTAGTATTAGATTAAAATCCCTTTAATTTATTTTTTGTTGACTCACCTCTGGATTTCTATTCAGCCCGTTTAAGTGAAATTTTATTGGAATAATAGGTTGATGTCGTCAACCACATAATTAAAAGGCTGATTATTGATTAACAGTTTACCTTTCAATATTTCCATGTTCATATGTCTAAGCATGTCGTCCCACATTAGCACCTTTATATCTGGTCTTTTCTGTTTAATGTATAGGATTAGACTTTTTATATGGTCCATGTATAGGGAAGCTTCCTTGAATTTATGGTTCGCCGCTTTTTCTTTACACTGTGGGCAAATGCCTGTGTGCCAGACCTGAAAAAAGTAAATAAGAATTGATTATTCCCTCGGTTAATTAATGAACGGTATTAACAAGGTATTAACTTTCAAGTTTACTAAACAAATTGTAATTCAGTTGTTACAATTTCAGAGATTAATGCCAGAATGTTGAATATTGTTACGCCGACTGCTTTACGAGAACATTCTAGGACTACGGTCGAGTCTAGAATGTTCCACGATGGAAGTGTCTAGAAAGTTCGAGAAAGTTCTGGACCTTTATGGAACCTTATAGAAGGATTGGTTTCACTATAGAGCCATCTAGAAGGTTCGGGAAGGTTGTAGAACTTTCTCGAAGGATGGGTTCCCCCTAAGGAACTACCTAGACATTGACGGAAGTTGTGGAAGTTTCTCGAAGGTGGGCCGGCCGTATAAATAGGCGACGGGTTAGCGGAAGGAGTTAGTCTGATTTTGGCTACGAAACGAAGCGATCGAAGTGAACGACTAGTGCGATATCTAAGTGATTAGGGATAAATTCTGTAATTGTGATTAAGTTTAAGTGTTTGTGAAGTGTTTTAAGTTAATTAAAGATTTTTAGTGTTTATTTGGTAGTGTTTATAATTTATCCTATACCCAGCTCGTAACAATTGGTGTCAGAAGTGAGGATAAATTATGCCAATTCTACCAAAAGACGATATAGACGGTGTCCGCACCAGAAGTCATCGACAGCAAGATATGGACCAAAGGAGGTTTGGAGATTCTCCGACACAGACACCGGCTGGTGCCCAGCCTACGTCGGAGCCAGTCGCTGGCTCATCCGGAGTTTCTCCAGCACCTGCGGCGCCAGACTTGACTGTTTTAATGGCACTACTGCAGGACCAGGCTCGCCGTCAAGAGGAGCAGGCTCGCCAGTTGCAAGATCAGTTGCAACGAGATAAGGAGGAGCAGGCTCGCCGTCAAGAGGAGCAGGCTCGCCGTCAAGAGGAGCAGGCTCGCCAGTTGCAAGATCAGTTGCAACGAGATAAGGAGGAGCAGGCTCGCCGTCAAGAGGAGCAGGCTCGCCGTCAAGAGGAGCAAGCTCACCGGTTGGAGGAGCAGTTACAGCGAGATAAAGAGGAGCAGGTCCGCCGCCAGGAAGAACAGATGCTCCTGATAAAAGATCTTCACGCAACCTTTGGCAGAGATCTTAAGGTGATGAAGGAACATGTCCACCAGCATGAGAATCGTATCTCGGAGGCCGAGGTTCAGATTGCTGGTGTGAAGAAGGCCTTAGACGAACTTAAGGCTGGAGATGGGACTGTGGTTTCCGTGGTTGCTGCACCTTCAGCACGTGGGTTTAAAGTGCCTCCATTCGACGGAACATCTTCGTGGTCGGCCTATAAAATCCAATTTGAGGCCGTTATGAAGGCGAATGGCTGGACCAAAGCGCAAGCCATGACCGCGCTCACCTTGGGCCTCCGAGACCAGGCCCTAAACATCCTTGAGGCGCTCGGCAAGGATGTGACCTACGAGCAGCTGCTGGAGGCTTTAGAGTCCAGATACGGCGATGCGCACCTGGAGCACGTATTCCGAGCTAAGTTGAAGGATCGCGTTCAACGCAGTGCCGAGAATCTGCAGCAGTGGGCCCTGGAAGTTGAAAAGCTGGTCCGCAAAGCATACCAGTCTGTCCCTGCACTTATCAATGGGAATCTGGTACAGGCTTTCGTCGACGGAATACGCGACTTGGAAGTTAGAGCCGCTGTGAGACTTGGGCATCATGAGACGTTGAAAGAAGCCTTGGCCCATGCCTTAGAAGTAGAGGCAGTGAGGCAAGACCACCGAACACACCGCATCAGGGAGGTTGTGGCATCACCTGTACGCGACCGTCCGCAAGGGTATAGCCCTAGGTGTTACACTGGTAGAGAAAGGGATCATCTTCAGTCAAGCTGTCCGAAGAAAATTGAGGTAACACCTGTGCGCCAGCGCCCGCAAGGATACACCCTTAGGTGTTACACCTGTGGAGAAAGGGGTCATCTACGGTCAAGCTGTCCTAAGCGAAGCATGTCGAGAGAGGATCATTCCCAGCAGTTAAAGGAGGCTGATATGACTATCCAGCACCGGTGGAGAACTCACAATAATAAAGACGCACTGTCAAGAAGATCTTGGCAAGAAGACTGTACGCACAGTTCCGGGCAAGACACTAAAGCAGTAGTGCCCGTGAGGATGCTCAGAGTGGATCTCAGCGATACGTGGAAGGAAACCATACAGCATGCTCAGCAAAATGACTTGGACATCAAACCGATTTTCGAGTGGATCACAGCTGGTGCTCCTAAACCCAAGTGGAGTGATGTGGCAGCGATGAGTTCCACCACAAAGAGTTATTGGGCACAATGGGACAGCTTGGTTATCCAGGATGAAGTTTTGTGCCGTAAATGGGAAAACGCTCGAGGGGACAGGTGTCATCTACAAATGGTTGTCCCTAAAGCTAAAGTACCGGATGTTCTACGGCTATATCATGATGGATGTTCAGGCGGACATATGGGGGTAAAACGGACTCTACTGAAGATCCGAGAGCGGTTTTACTGGATCCACTGTCGAGAAGATGTGGAGGACAGGTGTCGCAAATGTACCACTTGTGCGGCTGTGAAAGGACCCCAAACACGCAGCAGAGGTGCATTAAAACTGTACAACGTTGGAGCCCCCTGGGAACGGATAGCACTCGACGTTGCGGGACCATTTCCGGAAAGTGAAAGCGGGAACAAGTACTTCATGGTTGTCATGGATTACTTCACCAAGTGGCCAGAAGTGTTTGCCATTCCTAACCAAGAAGCTACAACAGTCGCAGATAAATTGGTTCAGGAAGTTTTCTGTCGTTTTGGAGTACCCTTAGAAATTCATAGTGATCAAGGAAGGAATTTTGAATCACAAGTATTTCAGGAGACTTGCAGATTGATGGGTACCCACAAAACCAGAACCACCTCTTACCAGCCACAATCTGATGGAATGGTGGAACGTTTCAACCAAACGTTGGAAAGATATTTGGCAAAAGTCGTGGAAAGCAGGCAAAGGGATTGGGACAAGCACATACAGCCGTTTCTTTTGTCCTACCGTAGTGCAGTCCACGAAAGTACGACTGTGACACCAGCCTTCGCGAACTTTGGAAGGGAATTACGGTTGCCAGCAGATTTAATCACTGGAACTGCTCCTGATGCTCCACGCAGTGTAACCGATTATGCAAGTGACTTGCGTAACAAGTTGAATGACGTGTATGAGAATATCAGACAATCCGGCCAACAAATGTCTGAGAGGATGAAGACCCGTTATGACCGGAAGGCAAACAGTAGAGGGTTCGACGTGAATTCACTGGTGTGGCTGCATAACCCAGTGCGTAGCAAGGGGAAGTCTCCGAAATTGCAAGCAAAATGGGATGGACCATACCGAGTCGTGACCAGGATCAACGATGTCACCTATCGGATACAGAAGGGTCCACGAGGTGCGCCTAAGATCGTACATGTAGACCGATTAGCGCGATACTACGGGACTAACGATGCTCGGGACGAGCATGTCTAAGGAGGGGGCAGTGTTACGCCGACTGCTTTACGAGAACATTCTAGGACTACGGTCGAGTCTAGAATGTTCCACGATGGAAGTGTCTAGAAAGTTCGAGAAAGTTCTGGACCTTTATGGAACCTTATAGAAGGATTGGTTTCACTATAGAGCCATCTAGAAGGTTCGGGAAGGTTGTAGAACTTTCTCGAAGGATGGGTTCCCCCTAAGGAACTACCTAGACATTGACGGAAGTTGTGGAAGTTTCTCGAAGGTGGGCCGGCCGTATAAATAGGCGACGGGTTAGCGGAAGGAGTTAGTCTGATTTTGGCTACGAAACGAAGCGATCGAAGTGAACGACTAGTGCGATATCTAAGTGATTAGGGATAAATTCTGTAATTGTGATTAAGTTTAAGTGTTTGTGAAGTGTTTTAAGTTAATTAAAGATTTTTAGTGTTTATTTGGTAGTGTTTATAATTTATCCTATACCCAGCTCGTAACAATATCATAAAAACAAAAAATTGGTATGCAAACAAGTGTTTGATTTGTTTATTTTACAGCTATTTGGGCATGCTTGATATTAGCTCAACGGATCCCATACTCATAAACTAGAATTTGGCAATGCGGCATAATCATTCTATAATATTCGCAATGCTGTGACACAGGTCTGATATCAATGAAAGGAAGTGGTCACAGTGCGGAATGCTAGCTGACGCTGTCATGTCTTGGAATTTTTGAGTCTGGGACATGCCAATTTCCACATGCCATTTTGATGATGACTTAAATTACACAAACTAAAGTAGCTGTAGCTGGGTTTGCAGTAGCCACCTAGGACACATAAGTCAGGGCCAGACCCACGGGGTACTTACTGCTCCTTGGCATGGCAGGTTTGAACACAAATAACTCTTCTTGTACTACAATATCAGTTTCACTCACCTCATCAGCTCCAATATGAAAGAACTTAGCATCAGGCTGTAAGTCCAATGTTTGGTTGATCATATCACGGACTATCGCTTGAGATTTAGGCTTGGAAGGGCACAGCACAGCAGGGGACCGGTTCACCTCCTGCAGGCTTTGGAATTTATTGTGTTTGAGGACAAACTCCATGTGTCCCATGGTTTGGACGAGCTGAATCTGTAACGTACATCACATCTGTAACTAGAATCCCTGAAGGTCTTATAGTACACCACTCATGTTACACTAGTTTTTTAAATGTCTTGTATAGTAGGGGGAGGGATCTGTGCCCATTACAATGAGTTTTTGTTTGCAAAATAACATGCTACATTGGTTAAAGCAATTAAAAATTACTTCATCTTAGTGTGACAACGGCCATCTAATTTGAGTCCAGAATTCTGCTATACGTTTTTGCTATGACTTTGCTGTTTGTTTCCTACAGTAGCATGAATCAGCTCCTACAGTACAGACAACCAAACTCAGAGGGCACAACATGCAGAGTCTCCTTGTTTGTAGGATAGCACATTTTCACTCCAGAGGAGAATGATGGTTCCAGAATACCTACCAATAGAGTTTCAATAGTTTCATAGATTTATAGATCAATGAATCTTCATCCAAGCAGGGCGAACCAATCAATTTTTTCAGATAAATAACTTACTGGTTCCATTCCATTGAGGGTAATATACTGTATGATATGCTGCACTTCTATCAAGCTGTACAAATTGTCTCCGCCAGCATTGCTAAGACTTCCAATTTGCTCTAGATCTCCAGCATATGGGAAGGTGTCTTCCCATTCCAAGAGTATGCCGGTTGCACCCCATTTCTTGATTAGGGGGATAAACTAAAACAAAGAATAGTGTAAGATATGGTACTAAATACAAGACAATACTACCAAGTTTGCAGATTTTTCAGCAAAATGTTGGTGTACTTATAGGTACTTCCACATTTGCCTAACTCTTCAGTATTACAGGCTTGATGTTATGTTACTACCAATTAGGAAACATATTTTCTATTAAAACTACCACCATAGTAGTATGGATGAAGACTTTATGCGCCAACCCCAAATAAATTAGGATAAGAACAGGAGATTATCCTACTAATATTATAAATGCGAAAGTTTGTGAGGATGGATGGATGATTGTTACTCTGTGGATTTGGATGAAACTTGGCACACGGGTAGTTTATAACCTGGATTAACACATAGGATACTTTTTATCGTGATATTATGTTCCCGTGGGACAATTATCGAACTCCACGCGGGCGACGCCGCGGGCATAGGCTAGTATAATCATAGTTGGATTGTCATCTTCAACAATCATGAAACATCCTTCTAATTCTTTCTTCTTTTTTATGGGGGTTTAGGTCAACGCACTTAGTCCTTTAAGTGGACCATTGTGCGTGAGCCATAGTGGCCGATACTCCAACCAGCCCACCTCCCTCCAGAAGCAGATCACACTTCCTGGTCTTCTCAGGGCGTCCGCAAGGGATCTTGGTGTTCCATCATTGTATGAAACATCTTTTCGATAAAACTAATAATATTTGATTACCTTTTCCAAATATGGAATCTTCAGTGGAGCGCCTTTTAAATCCAAATGCACAATTCTAGAACAATATTTAAAAAATAACCATATTGTCCACAATAACCAATATTTTACACTGCATATTCAGCTGCATCTGCTTACACGGAAAGGAAATGGTTGGGCAGATGAGATAATATTTAAGATGTAATTCTTTACACAAAATTAGGCATAAGTTGAATTATCAATTACATTTAGAGTGGGATATTTACCATATTTATTATTTGTTTTGAGTTTCACATATTTCAGCGCTGTTGCAAAAGCCATGATCATGGATAAACTTTGAGTATCACAAATAATACACATGGTAAATATCCCGTTAAAAGTGTTATTGATAGTGTTAGTGACAGTCAGTTTGAAAACTTATTTATGTTGAATTATTCTATGTACTGAGGGCAATGAACTGATGACAGATATTTTAGCCATCTCAAATTGATATTAAATATTTTATCATAGGCACATTCTAGCTTTCTTATTTACAACATCTCAACAAAACGAAAATAGAAAACTTAAGACTTACTTGTGCGCATAACTTAGTTTGTACATTTTGGATTAGGAAAACAAAAGACGTCTTAGCACTTCTACGTCTACGGTGCTAAATTGTGTTGTACATTTTGGTTCACTGGTTCACATCATTATCAGTTTTGAATTGTTTGTTTACGTTCTTATCACAAAATTGTTTTGGTATCACTAGTTAAAATCAGAAGTTTTAGAAGATAACTTGAGTTTCAACTATTAATAAAGATCATATGCGATGACAGATATATTTCGGGACTATCTACCTGGGGTCCATTTCGAGCTCAAGTATGCATTATAATGATTTGTTTCTATTTATAATAAATCTAATAAAATAGGAACCGGACCATAGCAACATCAACTTCACAACAAAGAGCAAAGTAATACTTCACAATTTGACACTTTTTCTTTTGAATATTTTTATTCATTCATGACCATAGATGCGAGTCTTTCAGTCGGATACATAGATGGGTTTTAAACTTTTAACCATGGAGCACAACAACCGGTTGTTGTGCTCCGTGGTTTTAACAATGTTTTTGTTTTATTAAACTAGTTAAACAAAACGTTAAGGCACATATTCCACAATAACTAAACAAAATATAATTTTAGCAATCTGAATCCAATTTCCCGCCCTTTCTAGTAATAAATGTTACCAATTCTTAAAAAGTTCTCCCTACTCTGGGTAATAATGTCAACTGCAGCTATGTTTTAAGATTTTGGTTCAAAAGATTTAATTGAAATGAAATGCTGTTTATTTTTGTTTGAAATGAAATGTTGTTTATTTTTGCAATAGGTCAAACACTTTGACATGTCGTGTTTTTTTTTTAACTAGACGAGGCCTTGAGGCCGGTGTTTCGTTACTGACTACTCTCAGAAGAAACAGCCGAAACAAACTCATGAGGTCACAGTATATTTTAAGGTTTATTACAAAAACTATATTTTTGTTATTTATAGAATCAAATACGTCAAAAAGTCTCCACGCAATGGGTCCTGATGACGGACGTCACCGCCAAGGCCGGCCCAAAAAGAGAAGCACTGCGATAGCAGGTCCGAAATAAAGCACGCTGCCTGTGGCTTACCGTGGAGGTGGCTCCCTCTGAGCATGGCTCCGGGAGGCTCGTTTCAGGGGGTAGCAGAAAGCGGAGCTCGTAGGCGGCGAGTGGGGCCAGGCGGCAGCGTCAGGTCATAGTTATCAGATCAGATAATTACTATTGCCATTGGGACTGTTTTGTAAAAACAAGGACAACTAAGCAGTGGCGTATTTTCATTACTATGCAATACAAGCACTATATTTGTATAACCTGGCGCACACCTTTTATATAGGTAGGTACTATATTCATAGTAAAATAAAGTTAGGGTTTTTTAATCTGAATTTATAGCCTGACATCCTGTATATTTCAAAACGCAAGCGGCAGATAGAGAAAATCCTGGGCTATACATTTTGTTACCAAACTGTCATGTCAATTGGTTCAAGTAAACCTAGTTTTTTAACCGACTTAAAAAAAGGAGGTTATCAATTCGACCTATAGGTATGTAAGTAATATTGTCAGAATTGCACAGTTTTTGTATATATTATTCTATACCAGCTACATACGGCTATTATACAGCTTTATAATAGTGTGTATATTTGTATGTTTGTCCACGCATATCTCTAAAAGTCTTAGTACGATTGCAAATATTTATAGTTGGATTATATTTCAACATAAAGAACAGTGCAAGTTTCATCAAAATCGGTTCAGTAGTTTGGTTTTTAAATCAAAAGAGCTGGATATAATATGTCATCCAATTAACGAAATTGCGTATTAGTTAATACGCAATTTAACGTAATTAGAATAGAATTGATTCATGACAAGAATTTGTATGGTACCTATAGGTATTAAAACTAAAAAGGGTAAAAACAAAACCTTTTTTCATAAAAAACCGTCTTCCAAAAAAACATTAAAAAAAAATTACTTTCGAAAGTCGGTGGCAAAAAGGTCAATGAAACAAACAAAGTCACCGACTTCCGAAAGTAAAGTTATTTAATGTTTTTTTTTTTGTAATAAGTTGTTGCTCAATAAAGATGATGACAAACATCGTCCAAGGGCGGATCCAGCTTTGGCCCCAGGAGGGGGTCACATAGTCGTGATCAAGTCAAGAACTTATAATTTAATTTTGAATACAATAGATACAAGTAAGAAGTAGGTATTTTATTAATGTACGTAAGTACTGTACTTGCCTGGCAAAGCCTGGGTCCTGGCCTCGGAGGCTCTCGGGCCACGACTGGAGGGGCTCTTAAGCGCATGCTTGGAGAGAGGCCAGTTCCCACTTCGTTGGAAGACGGCGAAACTGGTCCTCATCCGGAAGCCGGGGCGCCCTGCGGACTCTCCGTCCACATACCGGCCCATTGTGTTCCTCAACGAGGTGGGCAAGCTCTTTGAAAGAGTCATTGCTAACGGCCTCGCCGGGCACCATGTGGGGATGGGGCCGGATCTTGCGGAACACCAGTTTGGTTTCCGCAGAGGGCGCTCGACGGTGGACGCCATCATGCGCGTGAGGGCTCTCACGACGGGGGATGCGGTGTCCCGGGGTGGGGTCGTCGTGGCGGTGTCTCTTGACATCGCCAACGCCTTCAACACCATGCCCTGGACCTGCATTAGGTAGGCACTCCGGTATCACCGGGTGCCGACCTACCTTCGTCGTGTAGTCGGGGACTACCTGACGGACAGGGCCGTCATCTACCCTGGTCGCAACGGAGAGTGGAACCGGCGAGAGATGTTTTGCGGTGTTCCACAGGGATCGGTTCTGGGGCGACCCTTGTGGAACATCGGCTACGACTGGGTGCTGCGCGCCGACCACCCTAGCGGTGTCAGCGTAGTTTGCTACGCTGACGACACGCTGGTGCTGGCACAAAGAAGGTCGCACGAGGCGGCGGCCGAACTAATGACACGCGGGGTTGCGATAGTCGTGGAGAGAATCCGGCAATTGGGTCTCGAGGTGGCATTGCACAAGTCCGAGGCCATGCGCTTTCATGGGCCTCGGAATGCGCCACCGTCGGGATCCATACTGACGGTAGGAGGAGTTTCCATCGGCGTCGAGTCGACGCTGAAGTACCTAGGGCTTGTCCTCGACAGCCGGTGGAACTTCGTGGAGCACTTCCGACGTTTGGGCCCCAAACTGGAACGAGCAGGGACTGCGTTCAAGCGGCTCTTGCCCAACTTGGGGGGTCCAAACGCCTCCTGCCGGAGGCTCTACGCGGGGGTCGTGCGGTCCATGGCCCTTTACGAGGCCCCGGTGTGGGCGCGTTCTTTGAGGCGGCGAGCCGCCCATTACCTGAACGCACCCCAGAAGGTGGTAGCCGTAAGGCTGGTCCGGGTGTACCGCACGATCTCCGGCGAGGCGGCGAGCCGCTTGGCCGGATTGCCGCCATGGGATCTGGAGGCGATAGTACTCGCGCGCCTGCACGAATGGCGCGCGGAGGCACTACGCCGGGGGGAAACTCCGCTGCCACGGCAAATTGTTGCTCAGCGGACAGACCTCCGGCGCGATCTCATGGCGACATGGAGACAGCGACTGTCGCAACCACGTGCAGGGCACGCCACAATAGTGGCGATAACTCCCCTCTTTGAGGAGTGACTTGTCATAACAGCTAGAGGTATGTCGAGGGGTATGACGCAAAACTCCGCAAAAGTGAAGAGGTGGTACGATTAGGGTTTCCAACAAACAAAATAGAAACAGACAAAATACATATAAGTATTTAAATAACAAAATCTATTTTTCTTTTACGTCTTCTCCCGAAACGTGTTATTACGTCATTTACGTCAATGGGTACGTTTTTATGAATGTGGAGAAGTGCCAGTCCGGTTAGGTGATCTTCAACCATTGAAGATCTTAGCCACGATTTAATTCTGCGCAACGTAGAGAAAGACCTTTCTGCTGTCGCTACACTGACAGGTAGTGTAGCCATAATACATAAAAAATTGTGAGGTCCCGACGATACACTTGATTTCATCGTGTGAATTTATCTAAGATTTTAGGTTAGGTCAGTAAGCTTAAGGTGCTACCCTAACCCAATGACAGAGAGAGAGACAATAAATAAAACATTCAACACAAGCTATATAGTTACATAAAATCTGTATGGTGACAAAATATATAAATAAAATCATTATGTTCAATTAGTGGTCCACCTAAGTCCTGGAACCAGCTCAGGGGGGGGTCATGACCCCCATGACCCCCCCCCTGGATCCGCCGTTGACATCGTCACAGACTACATAAAGATATGCCATGATTTAGTCAATGATTCTAGACCCAAGTTCACTAGTCATTAAAAATAATCAGCTGTTGGCCCACGTAGGTAGGACTTGCACATAATCTTTTGTATGGAAACGCAGGTTATTGCATCCTGTAATATTAAAGTTACGTTGAAGGTTAAGACAGAAAGGGAACGAGCTAACCCGACAGTGTACCAGAGTAGTCGACATAGCTCACAGAATAAAGTATGCTGAAGTGGCAATGGGCCGGCGGCCATATTAGCTGTAGATCCGATACCCATAGGGGTAGACGTGTTCTTGAGTGGAGACCGCGAATCGGCAAGCGTTAGGTACGCCTTCAAGGTCAGTAAAGCGATGATCTTCGCTGGGTGGCTAGTTGCAACTGGATGAGAGTGGCCGAGAATCGAGTCGAGTAGCGTGCGATTGAGGCCTATGTTCAGCAGTGGACTGCTGTAGGTGTTGATGATAAAGACAGACTGATGAATTCAAAACAAAGGCATGTTTGTCGTTGGGTTTGGTTGTATCTTTTCTTTTCACTAAACATCTATGTAAGTAGTTATGTCAAAAGATAATTTCATAAAGAAAATCAAACACATTAATAATTGCAAAGTTTAATTTAAATAGCTCATACATAATACAAGGTATACGTAAGGAGTTTTAATTCTAAGTAAGTAGACAAAATTATCACCTAAAATACTTTCAAAATTTAATGTAAAAAATAAATTCATTATTACCTTGATCGGTGTTTTAAATGGCAAGTATAATTCAGACGAAAGTATCAGGCACTTGTATATAACGTAGGTAGGTATATACAGGGTTATTGGAAAAACACCAACAACCTCTTAAGAGGTCATTCTACTCATCATTATGAACAACTTTTACTATGAGACCAAACCCAAAATCGTGAAAAAAAAAATCAGCTGTTCCCTACATTTTGACGAGTTATGTGAAAATAAAGTACGGAACAGCTGTTTTTTTTTTTCGAGATTTCAAGTTTGGTCCCATAGTAAATGTTGTTCATAATGATGAGTACAACAACCCCTTTAGAGGTTGTTGGTGTTTTATCAATAACCCTGTATATTTAATAGTTCTAAAAAACATACGATTTTTTTAAAAAAAGCTAGGGTCTTTTACATACTAACATAATATTTGTATTCGCCGGTACAAAATCAATACCTAATGCATTTTATAATGCCTACATAAAGTTATTTTACGGGTAGGTGTTATTTAAGCTACAAAGGCACACAGTATTTAACCTCTAAAGCATAAAGGAATACTTTATCTCCTTAGGAGACTTTTTAAAGCAAACAAATAAATAACACACGATTGTATATAAGTATGTTAATATGATTACATTTTGTATTTTAACTCGCCTCAAATTCACACTTTCTACATAATCAAGGTACTATTTGATAGATGATAATCTATTTTACACTACAGTCACTATATAAGGTTACAATCTATATTTAGATATTGAGTTACTTCTAAAAATAAGCACGTAATAATGAAATTCAGAACATGATGTGTTAATTCTAAAAAAATATTTAAAACTAGATACATTATTGTACATTGATTTCAATTCAAAATAGTCATAAGTATAGATTCCAAATACCTCAGTAAATCACACAATCGAAAATATTGTAACTCCTCAAAAACCAACTAAAGAATAATTATGACAAAAAATAAAAATGTACTTATAAGATAAACATTCCAATCAAGGCATCAAAAACTGTAACTATAAAATAACACCATTTTTTTTCTTTCTTCAGTTATCAAACCTAAATTCCAGATTTAATATATTTAGTGGGCAATGATTATTTTAATTCCCGGATCAGGTTCGCCTGCTACGTCTTTAGCGAGGGGCGCGTTACCACAAATACGGAAGTTTTCAGTAAACGGTATAACGCCAACCAAGAAGCCAGAAATGATGACCCACAAGCCAGCAACATAGAATGCTGCATCCCAGGCCCCAGTGACGTCCTTCAGCGCACCTGAAATTGAAAACGAAATCTTAGGTCATTAATTACAAGTAATATTTTGCATAAGTTTTCTTGAAGAGTAGTGCCGTTCAAGAAAATTAATTGATTTACTAAAACATAATAGGAAGTCAGACTTTAAGCAAACATCGCCAAATTTATAGTGTAGTTTGTAAGATTTGCTTGTGGTCAAATTCTAAATTAAATATATATAAAGAGCAATACCTTACGACATTTCATACAAACTTTCAAGTCCTTATTTTCCGAAATGACTGAACTGATTTTAATGAAACTTCGTACACATAAGCAGGATACACAGATCTAAAAAGTTACTAAAAAAACATTTTCGAAAAATAGTGTTACAGTTAAATTAGACCGATTATAAATTTTCTATAGAAACAGAAAATTCCAATTAGATAATTGGAATTTTCTGTTTTCTCTCTACTCTTTTTTTAAAACACATTTTGAAAATGTTTCTAGTAACTTTTTAGACCTATGTATCCTGCTTATGCGTATAAAGTTTCATTTAAATCGGTTCAGTCATTTCGGAAAAAAACGACTTGAAAGTTTGTATGAAAAGCGGTACAGTAAGGTGCAAATAGGCATTCGAATGAGGACAATTACTTGTCTTAGATTGATTTATTCTTGCAGTACATTTTACATGACTAATAGTACACACAAGGTGATATAAATCTTGGCCCATATTAAAAAAACAAACAATAACATTAAAAGCATTTGAAAAATCTCGAAGAAAACCTTGTGAGACATTGACATGCTAAGAGTTATACAAACAACCTTTGTTTTCGTAAACAGTGCAGATTATAGCTTAGTTTACGACTGTTCTCACTTCATTTTACGATTGTACTACATTGTTGTTACCGCAACCGATGCGATAAGAACCTGAATATTTATCCCCAGATTTACCACTTATTGCAAGAAAATTCTTCACATAGCAACTACAAAGGTATCAGTGACTGGAAATTGTACAGGAAAACAAATGAAGCATCGATTGTTAATCAATTCGCTTCATTTGTGAGAGTCAACTTGTGTATCTCGAACTCGACTCTAGTGTTTAAAAAACAATGGTCGATCTAACGGTTTGTTACTACTCGTTCAATGTTATTGCGATTATATTATGCACTGGTTTCCATGCATTGCTACGCAGGAGTGAAATTGGATTTTCAAATCTTTTTGAGCTCCTTAGAAGCTCTTGTAAGCTTGCACATGATATATATTGTGATTTCATTAACAATGGGTTATTGATCGGAATTAAAATCTTTTTTTTTTTATTATGTTGTGTGTTTATTGTCCCTGCGACAAATAAATATTTTATCTTTCATTTACTCACCAGCCATAGGCGGTCCAATAAGATGTCCAATGCCTTGACTCAGCAAGACCAATCCATAAGCCATTGTGAATCTTTCCAAAGCGATCAATTCCACCAAAATGCTGGGCGTATACGAATATG
Source organism: Cerastis leucographa (assembly GCA_963082945.1). Lineage (NCBI taxonomy): Eukaryota > Metazoa > Arthropoda > Insecta > Lepidoptera > Noctuidae > Cerastis > Cerastis leucographa. Next base: position 19,232,269 of record OY720354.1, read on the forward strand.
AACTAGAGAACATCAGTCCGAACATGACGGCATTTAATGCTAGTATATAGAAACTATACGGCGCTTCTGGGTCCATCACACGAATTAACACAGGGAACAGGATTATGGTTATGCCGCAGAATATAAGGCACAATGCGTACGTCTTCGTTACATTCACCCATGGGAGATCTCCCATCCAACCCAAGCCAACCTGAAACAAGACAAAAATATATAACATTTTTTCAAAGGCTAACCAGAAATTAGCAGACATTACCAAATTATTTGTCAAAATAAAAGATGAATTTTGAAATTTTACTAGATTTTCACAGGGATAGGAAATGTTTGCCTTATTCACACGCAGACTAACTGAACCTTAAAAATCCATGCAAATACTTACGATTCCAATGATAGTAGCAATTCCGAACACACTCAACATATAGGAGCCGTGGAGCTCGGAGTATCCACTCATGAGCATAAAGTTCGAGATGTAGAAGTAAGGCACAATGAACCAAATGAACAGCACTAAGGTTGACAGATTCATCATCAGGAAGTGGAACTCGGTGAACATGTTAAAGTCGAATGTTTTTTTGACAGTGTCCAGTAAACGCCTGCCCCAGGTCTGAAAACAAAAGATTATATTTTAAAAGTTTGCCTGAGCTGTGTTTACTTTAATATTGCAATTTTGTATTTTTTTGCCAAAAACGCCCATCGCATATAGAATTTACTTCCAATATCTAAAGAAACAAAAGTGATGTCAAAAGGCAAACGGGGCAAAAACAAATAATAGAATCTACTTACATTTTCTTCCTCCTCCACAGACCACATCGAATTCTTATAAATGTCAGGGCATGAAGACGCCCGCAGTTTGTACTTAGCAATGTTCATCATAGCACCACGATGCATGATTGAGTTACGATGTACTCGGATGCCTCTCAAGTAGTGATGATCAGTTACGAACTGCTTAGTCCACCAGTCTTGGCGCTCCCTCGGTACGATCACTGCAGGCTTGTTCTCCGGGATTGGCTGCAACAACTTCTCCCTGACTTGATCTAGTTTCACCTCAAACTGTTTCTTCTTCTCTTTCTCTTTTTTATTTAGTTTTAACTTCATAGACATTTTTATTGGTTTAGATTTTGAACCCTCGGTAGGTTCTACGTTCAACTTCTGCTCTGATGTACTTCTTAGTGCTAGCAACGATGGATAGTTTTGTAAGATAATATTGTAGAGTTTCTTGTTAGATTGGAGTTGGTCTAATACTTCAGCAGGCACCTGAAAACATTTAATTAATATTGTTAGCCATATTTTAATAATATTTGCACATATAGGTTTGTTTAAATAAATAAGTGGAAGTGACTATTACCTTTTCACTTTGTCGCAAGAACGTAGGCAGATTTATTACAGAACTAACTTTATGGTATTGTGACATGTCAGCATTTCTTTTAGTTGCTGCTTCTAGATCCTCAGCTTCAGCTATAGAAGCTACTAATGTTGTGAGTATATATTCAGGCGTTTCACCGCTCTTCATCAGTGTCTTTAACTCTTCTGCTCCAGGATAAACAGACTCTCCACCACCCGATTTCGCTGATATAGACATAATACTAGATGCTCTCTTCGACTTATTCAAGTTTCTTTGCTTTTTCTGCTCAATTATCAACCATTCAGGATCTCTCATCACGGCACCACACACGCACACATTAAGTACAGTACCAGCTAACAATAATAATGTACCTCTCCAACCAAATTCTTCCAATAAATATGTCGTCAGTGGAGAGTATATGAAAGTTCCAAAACCTACTCCACAAGATCCTAATCCAACCGCTAAATTGCGTCGTTTCTCAAACCAGTAAGCAATGGATACCACAGCAGTGACGTACAGCAAGCCAGTCCCAAGCCCAGCCATAATACCATACGTGACATATAAAACTTCCACAGAATTGCTGTACGAAGCAGCTACAAATCCTATAGTTGAAGCTACACCGCCAACTATTGTCATACTTCTGCATCCATAACGGTCTACCAAAGCACTCATTATAGGTCCTGCTATCAACGGTACGGAAATAAACAAACTTCCAATCAAAGAGGTTTTGGCTTCACTGGATCCAAAAAATATGACAAACTTGTCGTGCATCAAGCCGTAGGAGAAAGCTAATCCATCGGCTACGGTGGCGATGAGGAACGATGCAGCTACAACTACCCATCCCCAACCTCCATCCGGGATCGCAGGCGTTGAATCTTGTGGCTTACTAGAACAAATACTGTCATCGTCCCCAAGACCAAAGAATTTAACACCCTCATTTGTTGAAACGGCATCCTCATCACTTTTCGAGTCTTTCTGATAACCTACAGAAAGATGGTTATCTTTAGTACTATTCAGTTCCGTTTTCATAGAATTTACAGTATCCAAATCATCTTTAGGCTTTCCCAAATCTGTCATTTCATTTTTATCATCATTCACTCCATCTATATACTTGATATCGTTAGTCCTCTGAAGGAGTGGAGACGTAGTCTTCTCCTCTTCAGACGGTACTTTATGTTCATACTTGCTAGAAGGATCTTTCCCTGGAATTCCATTTGCATACGCTCGCTGTGATTCCATTAGTCTTTTAGACGATCTCTTCTTAAGTACGGTACTAAGTACGTACTTTGTTGTGTCTAATTCGGTCCTCTAACGGACGTCGTGAAAACTACCAGAATTGGATTAGTAATCCAATTAGAAAAAAATCTTCTACGTCGAAGAAATCGTTAGTTCTCTTGACCAGTGTCTTAATCTTGGGTCTCTAGCCGAATAGCGGCAAAGTCTCTTCGATATACAAAGTGTAAGGGCGCAGGGGTTGTAGCTTGTCGAGTACATCAAGGACCGGCTAGTCCTCGATCTCACACTTTTGAAAAATTCACTTTCTATGTTGTCACACGTTCGTCCCGTGAACGTCGCCGAACGTCTTGACATTAATTAAAGTTTTAAAACTTGAAATCTTTGAAACATTTCAATTTCGTCGAAGGCAGGGTTGAATCTGTAACAAAAGAAAAATAGGTTAATATTTGAAATTTTCAAAATTAAACTCGTTTTAATTAGAATGGAGAAATTCGTATACAATATGGCAATACCCTAAAGTGTTGGATTTTTACAGAATGGTAACATTCCCAAATAAACTGGCAACCTTACGCTTGCAAGGATTACAAACAATAATTCTGATTTGCCGGTTTTTCTTAATTGTGAAATTCTGTAAATTTAAATCACGTCAGCAGCTAGACATATTCAATTAGATGATAATTATTATGATAGATGTTTACGTACAAGTACGTGGCGTGCAAAGGTTTTAAATATTGTGTACCTATCAATGCTAAACCATAGACCCAGTGCGGGTTGGTAGATGTCATATATATGTCTTCGATTTTTTAGTTCTAGCCGGGGATTCCTCATGATGTTTTCTGTCACCGTTTTGCGAGCACATAACTATTTACCTAATAAAGGGTGATTAATATTCTAGGCTAAAAATCACTTTATCGCACGAATAAAACACGTAATGTCACCACACCCCGGCACATAATGTTTTGTCTAATGACACATTAACCTAAAAAGAAGATTTATTATTTGAATTAAATGTCTGGCTTCACGTAAGTAGGTACTAGTAGGTAGATTAATACCGAAATGGAGGTCACATGACAATGTGTGCTGGTACTATTTGTGTGAAAGCATGTCAAATAAATAGGTAGGCACCGTTAGGTTTAAATACGTAGGTGTAGGATACAAATAGAAACATTTGTAAGGATAAGCAATATACACCATCAACAAGAAGGAAGAATGTCTTTTTAGTAAGGGGTCGTGGCCGTCCTTTAATGACGCGAGGTTCAAACAGACAAAATCAAAACTATTATTTTTTCTTTTTCGTGGTACGAAAAAATTTATCTAATTTTGGACGTGTAAAATATTTTTTACGTATTACGAATAAAAAATCCGAGCAAGTGAATTTGTATCATCAAAATCGACATTTTAGCTGATAGCTATCCACTGCTGTCTCCCGTAAGGGTCGACACACCGACCGGTCCGTGTTTCTCGCATCCAGCAGGTTCCAGAGGACTACACGAGGTCATCGGTTCACCTGCCTTCCAACCAGGGAGCAAGGGTTATGTTTGGAGTTTCCCCGTAAGACTGAATCAGAAGTGAAGAGATCCGAAAATCCATGATGACATAGCAAAATAACCACAGTAAGTACCCAGAAAACTCAAATGAAAAGAAAATGCCTAATTGTATTTTGCCAAGCAATTTCCTGACTAACACACTTAGTTAATACGGTGTCATTAGTCGAAGGCGCAATCATCATATTAAGGTAAACGTAGGCACAGCGAAACGAGACTAATTTCAGCCAATGGAAGTAGTTGACACTTTCAAATGTGGATTGAACTTGATAGATCTCACTCGTATTACAAATGCAAGAAGGATTTGAGGACCTGCACGTGCACAAGGACTATTTATTCTTGCAGCACCCGGCCGCTATAGAAGCGCTTACAAACAGATGACGGTCTTCGTGTGCACGGGATTTTTGTTTTAAACATGAGCAGATTCGTTTTTTTTGCCAATAGCAGAGCTACTTACAACAAAATGATGCGAATGCGCCCCGTAAAACGCTCGTTGAAGCTTGGCTCATCGCCGCTCTTAACCAGATGCCTACACAAAGACGCACTGCAAGTTACCATTAAATTTTTAGGAGCTTCCCCAATAACTCTTTCAAGGATGTCCCTTCATAGATGGTCAAGAATGCCCCTTCATCCGTCCTCTAGATGTGGCCACTCAGAGTGTAGCAGAGGAACTGAAGATGACTGTGTTGCCGACTCAGAGACTACGCTCTAAGATTATGATCTGTGGTCAAGTCGCCGACCGGCGGCATCCGGCTGCCGGCATCCAAATCCACCATTCTTTGACACGCAACAACGCTTCATAGCCGCAGTAATGACTAGGTTTACTAGTAGGTACTAGTAGGTAACTACTACTCACTGGCGGATCTCTAGGACAGTGCATTTTTTCGGGAGAGGCATAACAAACCTTGTAACGCAGGCAACCTTTTTTTCGGATGGGAAATCATCAAATGACTCCTCCCGCTCTGGACGGAACGGAAGGGAGTGTCAGACTAGTACTGACTAAAACCCATCCATGTTCCTTCTTAGCCCTTTGTGTTCCAGGGCCACGGTATCTCTTACGAACAGTCCCGCAGCCCTGATCAAGCAACCTTGATCAGTGATCATACATCTAACAATGACAACTCAAACATTTTCACAATCGAGATAAATGATGGAGCGCAAACAGAAATAAAGTACAAAGAACTCTAAGTACACAACTCCATGTAGGTACATAACTACATACTTTACGGGACCTAACGTTATCAGTGCTGATAATGATACTTGTATGAACTGCACACATCAATGTGACGCATGATTCAGAGATAACGAATGTCATGTCAGCCCGTCTGGCTGGTTGTAGCGGCAAAGCTGAAATATACTCAAACTCATGAAATTAATTTAAGGACTAAATTAATGTATTATTTAAACAGAAAAATACATTTTCTACCAATCAACCTACGGGTGACGCAGGATGAAATAACTGTAGGTGCAATTTTGGATCATGAAACATCTTCTATAGGTGTACGTGTAGGCACTCTTATAATGATAGCCCAATTTCTGTTTAAAAAATTAGTAAAAAAATGTATTCTTGTCTTCTCAGAGGTCAACTATTCACTCAAATAAACTGGAGTTAACTATCGTTTAAACCATGTATTGTTTTAAAAATAAGAGGCACCATGTATATGATCTAATGTCTTGATCATCATTATCAGCCTATAATGTTCCCACTGCTGGGACGCAGGCCTCCTCTCTAAGAGAGGGAATGGGCTGTAATCCACCACGCGGGCCCAGTGCGGGTTGGTAGATGTCACATGTCTTCGAATTTTTAGTTCTAGGACATGCCGGTTTCCTCACAATGTTTTCCTTCACCGTTTTTATTTATTTATTTAAACTTTATGTACAATAGTACCTAGGTACATAGGCGGACTTAATGCCACAAGGCATTCTCTACCGGTCAAGTCAAGTCAGTCAAGTTTTTGAGAGCTTCTAATGTCTTAACATAACCCAAATATCTTATTTTGCAAGAAACATTCTTATTTACAGTTAGATAGGCAGTTCCCCAATGTAAAATACTGCAGGCTCCCTATTCACAAACGCTCGGATTCGATAAGTCGTATATCTATCTTGTTTTGGCATTACGAAAGCGAGCGAAATAGACATGCGACTTTCCGAATTGAAATCGAATCCAAGCGTTTGTAATTCAGATGCACCCGATTAGACCGGAAGCTGACCCTAACATGGTTGAGACAACGCTAAGCAGATGCTGATAATATGAAAAAAGTATAAATTGTCCTTTTATTTGTCCTGTCAAGGTTTCTAATAATAAATTTATTACTGGCTGGCACATGCATATTCAACGCATGAGGTCATACAACATTCGTCATTATTAACTACACAAAAGGTATACAATTGCCTACATACGTTGGTTGTTTCCGTAAACGGCTTCAAAGGCACTTGACCTAGTACTGAGCACTTCCATTGGTACTTAGGATACAGTCCGATAAGGCAGTTTAACAGTCGCACAATATTAGTATTGTGCTAACACTGGTAATTTTATTAATTGAATAAAACAACGTATTATAGACTGCTTGGTGGAGGAGCTCGTGGCTAAATAATAACAGCCGCACGGCTCGATCTTTAAAGTTAAGCCGTGCTTGCCGAGGTTGGTCCGTGGATGGGTAACCATATTTACATACCGAGTTTCGTCCGTGCCTCGGAAAGCACGTTAAACCGTTGGTCCCGGTTGGCATTTGCAGATCTTTGGCAGTCGTTACGAGTAGTCAGAAGCCAAAAGTCTGACATTCAGGCTTACCAAGGGGTATCGTATTACCCAGTTACTGGGTTATGGAGGTCAGATAGGCAGTCGCTTCATGTAAAATACTGGTACACAGATGCATCCGGTGACACTGGAAGCCGACCCCAAGATAGTTTGGGAAAAGGCTAATAGGCAGATGATGATTAAAGACTGCTTGGTCTGGTGGTTGCAAGCGCGATTTCCAGGTCTAAGCCAGTGTTTTTTTTTAATCAGGAATTTCTCAGTGGTGGTAGGAGTCGGGATTAGAGTCCGGTTGATGGCAATAGGCTCAACCACTGAGTATTACATAACTGGCGAAATGTGGGTGTGGGAAAGGTACACCTCTGCCTAATCCTACTGGGGTTGAGACGTGATGTTTAAAAAGTTTTATCATTGCCTACACAGCTGTAAATAAAGCAGAGAACTTAGTATGAGGAAAGATTTGCGGTATGAGCACTGATGACTATAAGAGTAGTTGAAGACCAAAGTAACTATGAATGGAATCTGAAGATGTTATGGCTAAAGACATGGAACTGTGATAACGGCTTATAAATCTGATGGATATAGTATGGCGAACAAACAAAGTTATAGATTTAATTAGAAACCCGAGTTTTAATGGGGGATCCCCCCCCCCCCCCAAGCTCTCCGCAATGCCCATGGCGACAAGTGACAAGATTTCAAAATTTCAACTCGACCAGACCTGTGGAAGTTGTTTATATCCCTTCATCAACTAGAAAAGAGGTCTTATCTTCTGATGGGATGAGCAGATTTTCTCGAAACATAGCTAAGAACATTCTCGGCACACGACACACAGATACACAGATCCAGAGATACACACTTCAAACTTATTACACCTTTCTTTTTTTGGTCGGGAGTAAAAAGGGAATCAGAGGCCCAGTTATCCAGTGAGAACGATATAGGCTGATAATGATTACAAACTACTGAGAAGACAATCCACACCGTGACCCTAAACATCGTCCAAATTCTCCAGCCCTTATCAAGATATATTTGGAGTCGGCGCAGCATATATTCTTCTTCCATACTTTCCTATAACCCGTTATCACAACAGACAGCTCCTTTCTTGCCATGTCATCCTTCACACAGTCCATCCATCGTTTCCTTGGTCTTTCTCCACTCTTGTACCCATCCACATTCAAAAAAATTCAACTACATTTTCCGCATTCCTCCGCGTCAAAATGCCGCATACCATCGAGACCATAAACAAATAGTAAAAAGAGCAGTAGAATGATGAGGAAAGATTACAGAGCTCTCTTTACCCTTTCCCTAAAAATCAAGCACACAATAACAAAAAAAAAAACATAACAAACAAAACGGCCATAGACATAATACAGTGGATCGCCCGACCTCCCTTGAGGACGTATGTTAATGAGGCCAGTTGACTAGTTGAAACCAGATTGATGAGACTCCCCGAGGCGACACCATTGAATGGTCACTTTATGAGGTAGAATCACGGAATTGGAATAACGTGGAGTATTCCAAATTAGTTGCAGTATTCCTAATATGATGCCCATCCTCTTTTTGGCATATTGAGACACAGAAAAAGCTCGATTTTTCAGGCTGTGTTGGTGTTCGATTCTATCACTCATACATTCATGATCTCCGTATAATTTCGATAGGTCATAACTCTGCCTGACTTATAAAGATCAACCGTTTCATTCGTTGTGACCGTATTTATATGAAACAGTAGTTTTTTTTTTATCAAGGGCTAGGTCGAGTCTACATCCCAGTTTGCGCTAGCCTTGATTGTGTACATACTTATATCTTGTAATAACGTATGCACAATACATTTATTGCCAGGTCAGAGTTGATACTGCACAATATGTTTAACAAGCAATAACAACAATTTATTATGTACCTACAGACATACATAATCTACATGCAGGCGGTAAATTTCCACTCCAACCGTATTTTGTACGAACTTTACGAATAAAACATTAAGGCGTACCACCAAAGAGGAACATCAGCCACATTGAACTAAAATTGTATTATGTTTTCTGTACCAATTCTTGGATCTTGATAAAGTTGTTATGAAATCGTACATTTGCAGATCGCAATCAAATTCCTATAGAGGAAAGCGTTTTGTAAGCAAAAATTAAGATATTAGAGATGTTGCCTTTGTAATAAGGTACCTACATAAAGGATCAATTGTTAAGAAACCTAACCACACACTAGAAATAGTACCTACACAATAATAAAATGGGACCAACTTAAACAAAGAAAAAACAAAAAAAAAACCATTCAAATCGGAGTTCTCTGTAAAAAGTTATGCGTGGTTATACCTCATACAGAAAAAAAATACGTGTCGAATTCAGAACCTTCTCCTTTTTTTTCGTCATTTAAAAATCATAACTATCATTCTTTGGCAGCCTAGTTGAATTGAACGGCTATTATATTGTCGTAAAGTTTCAATTTGCATAACAACATAAATTCCCCTAACGATATCTGCATACGTTTTAACTAGTTTAAAGTACCAATTAAATAGAAAAGATACGAACGAACCATCGACATAGTAAATGTCCCGATTACTGTCCTAGCAGCTGATCGTTCGGCATTGAAAGTTCAAGGCCTATCGATTCATTAAAATACCGCGTCCAACGAATCGCGATTCCCAAAATAAACGAAGCGGGTATCTACACATACATAAGGGAATTAATAAAACATTTTTAATCGAATACAAATTCTTTTAGCTAATGAGTAATTTCGGTTTACCTACTCGTATATGGAATTAGTGATAGTGTATTAGGTACTAGCCACTGACTACCTAATACACACGTATTATGTAGTCAGTGGCACGAAAGTCTGACGACCAGTCTTACCAAGGGATATCGTATTAGCCCTAATACTGACTGGGTTGTATAGCAGAAAGGCAGTCGCAATAAAAACTGGTATTCAGCTGCATCCAGTTAGACTGGAAGCCGACCCAACATAGTTGGGGAAAGGCTGGGCAAAACTAATTATAGAATCTAAAAAATAAAACATTTAAGAAATACAAGGTGTTGTTTTGCATCCTCGTCAAATTCAAGGAGGTAACTATGCTAATGATTCTCGACCCGAATCAATTTTAAAATGGGAAAGTAATTTTTCTATTTTTTCTTTTTTACGGAAATCGATAAGTGTGAACAACCAAAAAAATCAGCGTTTATTAAAAATTATCTAGGAACCGTAATTTAAATTGATTATTTATGTCATTTGTGACAACCTCCTAAATTTTGACGAGGATGCAAAACAACTCCTTGTATACATAATCATTTTGGATGATGATATGGAATTAGTGTTTGAATTTAATTGATTGAATTAAGATCACTTACAACAGACATCTATTTGGTAACTTTTATGACTTACATTACAACCGGTAAAGAAGAAAATTCTTATTATAAGAACTACTAAATTGAAGAAATCTCTGTGTCATAAACAGCACAATGTGTTGCGATGAGACCCTAACTGTATGATGTCATACATTTGAATAAAATATCCTGTTAGTGAATTTTATAGTGTGGTAGCAGCAACTGTTTGTGTGCCCAAGCGAATAATTAAAACAAGTCTGGTGGGTTCCTGCTATTTTAAATAAAGAAAACATGTATGGCCTAAGCGCCTACCATCACCGCTTAAAGTAATATTATTTTAATTCTTACTTACTTGAATAGAAATTATGTGCCCACAAGTAATCCTAATAATATTATTATAAATGCGAAAGTTTGTGAGGATGTATGGATATTTCTTACTATTTCACGCAAAAAAACTGAATCGATCTGTGTGTAAAAGGGTATAGTTCTAGAATAGCTGCGCATAGGATACTTTTTATCCTGACAGTACGATTCAGTGGGACAATTACCAAGCAGAATGAGGGTGAAGCCTTGGGTATAAGCTAGTATTAAAATAATACAAAGTTAAGAGATGATGTTTCTTGGAGCTGCTTTGTTCATTCAGATCCAGCCTGTCCCCATGCAGTCCTCCCCCAGCGACGCCCTAAGCCGAGGCTCGTACCCCACAGGGGGTGCCCTTAGCGTGTAGTCGCTTAGTTTTTAAGTAGTTTCATGCACTGGCTGGAGGCCTTACACTCGAGGCTCCCAGAGGATAGTCCGGTTAAGCAGACGACAACCTTCTAGGTTGAACTGCGAGATGCCATTTATTAAAGAATAAAAAAGGGCTGCTTTGTTTAAGACACCCGTTATCAGGCACTCACTGTGTGACTATTCTCGCCAACAGTCCTCATTGGACGGAGATGGTAAAATACAAGGATGATTGGAAAGGTATGGGAGAAGATTTGCCCAGCTGTGTAACAGAAGAAGAGGCGGTGGTAGGGGCCTTTTTTTCGGATGGGTAATCGTCAAATGAATCCTCCCGCTCTGGGCGGAGCGGAAGGGAGTGTCAGACTTGTACTGACTAAAACCCATCCATGTTCCTTCTCAGCCCTTTGTGTTCCAGGGCCACGGTATCCCTATCGCACAGTCCCGCAGCGCGGTGTTAGACCCCATATACCTTACTTGGCTAAGTGAACTTGTTATGTAAACAAGGATTTTCTTAAAGGTTCTTTGCACTGCATCGTTGGTCCAGTGGTCGCAAGCGCAATGGCTGAGGATGAGCTCCTGGGTTAGATTCCCGAGTCGGGAAATTGCTATTGCGTTTTTTCATCAGGAGTTTCAGCCACGTGACGGAGTCTGGATTTGTGCCCGATTGATGGCATAAGGCTTGCCCCTATTACATCGGACTTAAACATAACTGGCGATATGTGCGTGTACTATTGGGTACAGCTCTGTCTAACCTTTTGGGGATTACAGGCGTGATGGTATAGTGTGTTCATTGAACGATTCATAAAAATGCAGTGCGATTGGCAATAGTTAGGTATGTATCTTCAATTGTTTTTCATTACACGGTTTCTCGAGAAATCGAATCGGCAATATCATCAATCAGTCGTTTCGATTCTTCTTACTGGACGTAATTGGATGCGAGTGATGCAAAAACTTGTCAATTGAATTCTTCTGAATGGCAACGAAGAATCGATAGTAGGTAGGTATGTTATTGGCAATTTAGTCAAGTGCAAATAAATACATAATTATACAAGCTGTTCTTCTGCATCCTCGTCAAATTCAAGGAGGTAACTATTCTAATGATTCTCGACACGAATCAATAATAAAATGGGTAGATTTTATCTTTTTATTTTTAGTTGTTTACGGAAATCGGTAATGTGTGTATCCGTGTTTCAAACGCCCGGGCCCGTCTGATACTCGCCCTATAACCACGCTTTCATATATGCAAACAATCGCAAACGTTTATTCGATAATTTCTTATTCCATAAACCACGTTAAGGGGGTTTTTCTGACATACTAATCAAAATTAAAAACAACAAAAAAAAAGCTGCGTTTATTAATAATTAACTAGGTACTGCAATTTAAATTGATTATTAATGTCTTTTGTGACAACTTCTCAATTTTGACGAGGATGCAAAACAACACCTTGTAGAACTCAATAAAAAAGTCCCATCCGATAACTATAAAGTTCGTTCCACCTTTTTGTCTAATTGTACTCGGCTAATGACAGGATTTTTTTTAAAATAAATTTGTCACATAAGTACTGCCAAATTATATTTGTAGCTCTGTATGATCTGTAGACAAAAAAAAAATGTTTTGCTGTTTCATGAAAATAGCGGATGTTTAAATTGCCGGTGGGTTTCGAATGCTAGCTTGTGTTTTTTAGGGTTCCGTAGCCGAATGGCAAAAAACGGAACCCTTATAGATTCGTCATGTCTGTCTGTCCGTATCACAGCCACTTTATTCCGAAACTATTAAGACTACACAGCTGAAACTTGGTACGTAGATGTATTCTGTGAACCGCATTAAATATGATTTTTGTACAAAATTTAAAAAAAAATATAGATAAGGATATCCCCCCACACATGAAATTGAAACTAAAAAAAAAAAAAACTATCAAACCTATACGTGTGGGGTGTCTATAGATAGGTCTTTAAAAATGTCATTGAGGTTCCTGAAACCATTTTTTTTCAAAGTCAATTGTTTGAAAGATAGACGCTTCCAAAGTGGTAATCCCCCTCTAATTTCTAAAGTAACAGGAGAAAAAATCTGAAAAAAATATGGGGATGTAGACCGTAAAAAAAACTTTCAACGAAAATTAGTTTGAATAAGATTTGATATGTAGTTTTTGAGATATGGGACTTTTTCACCAAACTGCAGCAGTAACTTTGTTTTTCATTAACTTACTATGAAAAACAAATTTAGTTTTGCGGTTGAGTGAAGATTTACTAATGAATGACCGTTCAAAACATTGTCATTATATTGTTTGGGGCTATGGAACCCTGTGTGCGAGTAAGACTCGCAATTTTCCCGTTTTTTATAGTTTCATTATCTCTATTTCTCATAAAATTGTATTTAAAAAAAAATTGTACCTACTACTACATCCGTCAAACGTGTTTTAATGGTTGATTTGACAATGAAATATAGCGGTAGGTACAGTAAAAATATTTAAACAATAAGTGAATTACTGGCGTATATCCAAAATCGAAAATAATAATGTCGGAAACTTTTTATGTCACAATGCGAACGTTGTCACAGCTTGCAAATCTTGCAATAAATAAACTTACTTCAAATACATCAATTACTTCTTTGTATCTAACTGACATCTACACTATATATCTAGCCATCAGCAACATCACCTAGTCTTTTCCCAACTATGTTGGTGTTGCTTCCAGTCTAACCGGATAGTATTATTTATTATTCTGAATACCAGCACTTTACACGAAGCGGCTGCTTATCTAACCTCCGAGAGCAGTGGTGGCCCAGTGGTGGCAGCCCCGACTTACGAGCAGTAAGTCGTAGGTTCGAACCCAGGCAGGCGCATTACTTTGTGTAATTTATTTTATCACCGCTGCTCTCAAAACGGTGAAGGAAAACATCGTGAGGAAACCGGCATGTCATAGAACTAAAAATTCGACATGTGACATCTACCAACCCGCACTGGGCCCGCGTGGTGGATTAAAGCCCACTCCCTCTCATTGAGAGGAGGCCTGTGTCCCAGCAGTGGCAACATTATAGGCTGATGATGATGATGATCTAACCTCCACAACCCAGTTAGTACTCGGAAACACGATACCCCTGGGTAAGACTGGTTGTCAGACTTTCGGGCCACTGATTATAACGACTGTCAAAAATCTATAAATGACAGCCAAGGGCTTAACGTGCTTTCCGAGGCACGGAGGTAACTTGGTATGTAATGGGTGGTCACCCATCTACGGATTAACCTAGGCAAGCACGACTAAACCTAAAGATTGACTCGAGTGACTGTTATTATTTGGCAACGAGCTCCTCAACTGGCATTATCAGCCATCAATGTAAATAAATAATAACTGCCAGAATTCTCTACAGATGCCCATGACTATCCATCGTCAACATCCTACCTTTCCCAATTTATTTGGGACATGCCCGATTGGATTTCTCATCATCGGTAAAAAAAAAACCGACCAAGTGCGAGTCAGACTCGCGCACGAAGTGTTCCGTATCATTATTTATAAAAACGAGCAAAAAAAATCACTTTTTTGTATGGGAGCCCCCTTAAATATTTATTTTATTCTGATTTTAGTATTTGTTGTTATAGCATCAACAGAAATACATAATCTGTAGAAATTTCATCTGGGTAACTATAACGGTTCATGAGATACAGACGTGTGTGTGTGTTCGTGACAGACGGACAGCGAAGTATCAGTTCCCTTATCTGTCATCTCAGTGGACACCTCTCTTCCTTTCTACAGTATCTTTGTCCACACAATCCTTTTTAACAGACTTCTTCGGAAAGAGGAGGTTTATAGTGTTTCTGTTTCTAAATCGCTTAGCAATGCATGATGCACCAATTATGCGCCCTGCGTCCAAACCGTCTCGCCTCCTTGGCGCATTCGTAGCTTTCCCATGGGAAGCCCTGGCTGGGTTTATCCCTGATCATAGATTCGTAGCTCATCTCCTAAACTACATTTATATGGACAAGACGAGAGATGTTTATTCTTAGAGTTGCCAGACTAGATAAATGTTCGTGACTGTCTATAATTCACGACCTTAAGCCATATTAATGTGTTTTTAATCTGACTGGGACTTTGTTGCGCCATGGTGCAATTGCTGAGCATAACAGCATGAAGACTTGCTTTGATAGGTCGGAGAAATATGTAAGTACTTAATTGGGGTTTCCTATATATTTTTCAGTAACAGCACGAGGTCAACTCAGGATTTGGAAAAAAAGTCTGTCATCTTTTACATAAATTACATGGGATTCTAGAACCCCACTAGGAACATATAAGTGCTTATACAGAAGTGGGTAGTCCCATGGTGACCTAGCAATGTAGGCTGCTATAACGTCTAGTTTTACGTTTGCTTTGGAACCGATAGCCGATGAATTTTAGAACTATCAAGCATTTATTTATTCATTTGCCAAGAGGATTATAATGCTCTCTTGACGTATGGTAATCAATGGCATCGTAAAGTTACAGTGACACTGACGCAGGGACACAGAAGGACAATAGGGTGACTGCATTACTCGATATAGGAATGTGCAATCTCTAGTACTTGATACTTAGGTCTTATGGGCGAAACGTGATAATTTTACTAAACTACCGATTCGTGACTTAAACTGAGTTTATCGAAACAGCTAGAAGCTAGTGAATAGTGGTGTGAAAGATACAGCGTAAAAAAACTTAGTTTTATTTTTCGGGTATACTCATAGAATGTACCTACTTACTATTTTCTTTCCGATAATGCTTCTCTAAGTTTTCTTACTAAAGATAAATAAAAAGTCATTTATTTTATGTTATTTTTCTATGTTGAATACTGGTGTACACAAATTGTAAAATAAATAAATAACAAACAGACATTCGTTTAAGAACATAAACAGCTAATGAATGACATTTCTAGTACCGAAGAAAGTACCTTTAGGCGCAGAATGTCCAACTCGCAAAATTTCCAACTCGCAAAAATGTCCATTTCGCAGAATGTCCAATATTCATCATCCTCGGTCAGCTGCTGTTTATCATCACACAATGATAGTTATTACTATTTTAATGAATATTATTTCCTTCCTTATTGTAGGGGTGGTACAGAATTTGAGCAAACTCTCAAGGATTACTTATGTGGGTACAATACAGATTTATTTGCAAAATTACAAAGTATATATAACCTCAAAAAAAAGTCTATATTCATTAAACAAATAGAACTATCGTTATGTGGTGATCAGCAGCTGCCTGAGGATGACAAATATTGGAAATTCTGCAAATTGGACATTTTTGCAAATTGCATATTTTACGAATTGGACATTCTGCGCCTAAACGTAGTGAAGGGACACCGTCGCGTCGTCAAGATTCCACAAATAAAAAAACAAAACAAGGTCTCGATACAAAAATACATTCCATCAGAAGGTCCGATCAACATTCAAGTTTGTTTGAGTTGAGTGAGCTTCGTTTTTTTATATAAACGAGTTTTATGCCTGGCCCTACACGCTATGGAATATTCCACACGATTCCTACGTGGTTTGAACCGTAGTTCGAGTTTTATACTTTTAAATTCACCTGATGACGTCATACCAGCTGTGTGTTGGCCGTATTGGTTTCCTTAACCTAACCCAACATGACATACTATTCGGTGTGTTGTGTAGGTCAGGTCTGTTGATAGAGGTAGGTGGTACCAGAGAAAAAAAAAACAATATTATTTCGGTACAAATAGGGACAGTTTTGATAAGGAGGTATATTATTAAGGAGTACATTATTATTTTGTAACGAATGATAGCGTGATGTTGGTAGAAGAGAATGGAAGATAAAAACACATTGTGCTGACCCCAATTAAGTAGCAAGGGACAAAAGTAGGAAGATGGTGGGTGGTAAGGGGGATATGAAGCCCCACCTTGGCAATACCCATGGTGACAAGTGACAAGATTTCAAATTTCGAATCGACAAGTCCCGTAGAAGTGGTTTATATACCTTCATCAACTAGAAAAAAGGTGATGCCCTTCAAACGGCTGAGCAGATTTTCTCGAAACATAGCTAAGAACACTCTCAATTAAAACACCTTTCAAATAAAACCATTTTTATCATAATTGGTTCATCCGTTTAGGAGCTACGATGCCACAGACAGATACACACGTCAAACTTATAACACCCCTTTTTTTGGTTGGGTTTTAAAAACACGGAAAGAATTTTAACAATAATTTGGACAGTTTGAACTGTTATGTGAGAAACGTAGTATTAACGTTAAAAAAATTAAAAGCTCATAAACTAATGTAAGTGGAGACTTTCTTGTACACAGTTATTATCGCATCAATCTGTAGAGACCTACAAAAAGCGTCTTATAACAAGAAATACTACAGCGCAATCTATGATAAAACTTAAGAACTAATACGGTCTGAATATCGCAAGCAAAGTTTACATCGACAAAGGACTACTACTTTAGAGAAATCCGAAAACAATTGTCGGGCAGTTGCCTACAAGACATAACATCTGTCTGGTCGGAGGATCCTCCCTTTTCTATAAGGGATCAAGAACTTTACACCCTGTTCCTCATACCCCTAAGAATCTTTATTTATTTGTTTGGTTGATCCCGCTAATCTTAGGAACTACTGGTTAGAATTGAATAATTATTTAGTGTTGCATAGCCCATATATCAAGGAAGGCTATAAGCATTTTATAGTAATATACGCTACGACCTATAGGAGCGTAGCATCGCAGGGAAAATATTACGCAGATGAAGTTGTGCGGGTTAGCTAGTACTGCATATAAGCGAGGCAGTTTATAATAACAAAACGATTCGTATACTCCAATCATTTATTTCAATTAGACCAAAAGTGACTGTAACACTTTTGAAATTCAATAAACAAAAAAAAAAACGCGTAGCTACAGTGCCAGTCACAAGGCATAATAACTTGTGAAAGTATACTAGTACTGTAGTTGCCCATTCCAAAGCGTAGATCTCTATGGAGAAGAATGGACAAGAAAGTCCATGGACACTCTTAACAAATACGGCCTGCGGTGAACCTATCCAATTTCTGCCGTCACAAACCAGTAGCCACTTGGCTGGCAATACACATCATTGACTATTGACACGAATTACTAACTGGCCATCGTTTCCTGCTCAGCTATTAGATATTACTACACTTATTATTATATACGGGAATAGAGACTAATGTAGATGATATAATTTCAAGGTAAATTTTCAAAACTTATTGTTCATGAAAAAATGACTTATGAAGTTATGACTTAAAGTATGCGTGGCTGGCCAAATTTTCTTCTTTTTAGGGTTCTGTACCCAAATGGTCAAACGGGACCCTATTACTGAGACTTCGCTGTCCGTCCGTCCGTCTGTCACCAGGTATCTCATGAACCGTGATAGTTAGCCAGTTGAAATTTCTACAGATTATGTATTTATGTTGCCGCTTTAACAACAAATACTAAAAACAGAGAGAAAAAATGTTTAAGGAGGCTCCAATACAACAAAGTGTTTTTTTTGCTCGTTTTTATAAGTAACTAGCTGTACCCAGCATGCGTTGCAATGCACTTTTTACTACCCACCTACCCTATCCGACCTACCTACCCTATCCTACCTACCCTACCCGACGCTACCTACCTACCTACTCTACCCTACCCTACCTACCTACTCTACCCTACCCTACCCTACCCTTACTACCTACCTACCCTACCTACCTACCCTACCCTACCTACCTACCCTACCCTACCCTACCTACCTACCCTACCTACCTACCCTACCCTACCTACCTACCCTACCCTACCTACCTACCTACCCTACCCTACCTACCTACCCTACCTACCTACCTACCCTACCTACCTACCCTACCCTACCTACCTACCCTACCCTACCTAACCTACCCTACCCTACCTACCTACCCTACCCTACCTACCTACCCTACCCTACCTACCTACCCTACCCTACCCTACCGTATCCTATGTCCTTCTCCTGGCTCTAAACTACCTCCCTGCCAATTTTCAGCTAAATCGGTTCAGCCGTTCTTGAGTTATAAGTGAAGTAACTAACACGACTTTCTTTTATATATATAGACTAGCGACCCCGGCTTCGCACGGTGCAATGCTGAAAAACATAATAAATGACAAAAAAATGTTATTGTGGGATATCTTTACGAGATAGACATAATTATACCATTGCGGAGTTTTCTGTAGACCTTTTCAATGTGTACCAAAATAATGTACTAAGTATTGTACAACTACTACTAGTACTGTACTAAGTGTTGTAAGTATTGTATTGTGCGGGTATTTACTTAGATTTAAGCGCGGCTTTTGACACTATTGACCACAAACTACTTCTAACAAAAATGGAGCACTATGGCGTTAGAGGTAAAGCCTTACAGCTCTTCTCTTCATATCTTGGCAACAGAAAAATGTTTGTCGAACTTGATTCTACAAAACCAAACAGGTATACTGACAACTACAGATCACCCATGGTAAACATTACAGCTGGAGTCCCTCAAGGATCAATTTTGGGCCCTTTATTATACATATTATTCACCAATGATCTAATCAATTTCATATGTAAACTTTTGCCGGACATACAACTGGTAGTGTTCGCAGATGACACAAATGCTATAGTCGCAGCTAATGATATCCATGAACTTTCTGTTAAGGTAAATGCAGCTCTAGAATTTTTTTATTCTTGGTTTAATG
The DNA here is from genome assembly GCA_963082945.1 of Cerastis leucographa. Taxonomy (NCBI): domain Eukaryota; kingdom Metazoa; phylum Arthropoda; class Insecta; order Lepidoptera; family Noctuidae; genus Cerastis; species Cerastis leucographa. The sequence goes on from OY720354.1 coordinate 19,251,852, forward strand.
CAAACATGCTTATAATTAACACATCTAAAACAAACGTTATGTTATTTAAAACTACTGCGCGTAGCAAGGATAATATGAACATTGAGCTGGATAAAGTTAAAATTGAGCTTGTCAGGGAAGTTAAGTTTTTGGGGGTTTGCATTGATGATCTGCTAAATTGGAAAAAAGAATTAGCAGCATTAGACTCATCATTATCATCTGCTTGCTATGCCTTAAGAACTCTTAGGGATGAAGTGAGCATAATACATTTAAAAATGGTATACTTTGCGCTGATTGAGTCCAAACTGAGGTATAGCATACAGTTTTGGGGAAATAGCTACTATTACAACTGGCATAGGGCTTTCGTTCTCCAAAAAAGAGCTATCCGCACCATTGTCCGCATTTCTCAACAAGACACCTGTCGACCGTATTTTAAGGAACTAGGAATTCTCACAGTACCTAGCCTTTATGTGGTAGTACTGTTAAACACTTTTAAAAAACATATTTATGACTTTGAAACAGAGGAGGGCAGGCTGGTAAGGGAAAAAACGCGTAGGATAGACTTCGCAAACAAAATCACCCCGGCTCTTGAAATAGTCAAACATAGTCCACAGTATCAGGCAGTTAAAATATTTAATAAATTACCGCTGGAGTTAAAAAGCATTCTGTACACAGGCTCATTCAAGGCAAGGCTCAAGGCATTTCTGTTGGAAAAATGTCTCTACACAATAGACGAACTGTAATATGCCTAGGACTGACAAATAATTTTTTGACTAAGCTGTTATAATTTGTTTTCAACTTTTTTATCGTTGTGTATTTTTGTTTTCGTTTTAAATTGCTATTCATTTATTGACATTGTTATTTTGAATTATGTGTGCAATTTACATTCTTTTAATTTAATTTATTTAATTTCTTGTAATCTAAACTAATTGAATTTAATGTATTATAATTTATTGTTTTGTGTATCCATTACTGTTTCATGCAGATTATATTCGAACGCAATGTAGATTGTTACTGAATAAATAAATAGGTAAATAAATAAATACAATACTTAGTAGGTACATTATTTTGATAAATCTCGTAGGGTTCAGCCTGCGTTTGCAATGTAAGCGGAAAAATGTAATTATTTACGACATTATTTTAAAAACCTCAAAAATTACAGTATTTCTCCATTATTAAATGGATGTTATTAGACATATAAACCTTCCTCTTCAATCACTCTATCTATTAAAAAAAACCGCATCAAAATCCGTTGCGTAGTTTTTATGGGAAAGCGTATGTCATTTTTATTAAATCCTCTAAAGTTCAGATGTTCATAAAAAGAACCAAGTACCTACCTACCAGTACCTAGAAGTAATCTTAGGGCCGATTTTGATAAAAACTAAAAAACTGCACCTGCTTTACTTCCCGTATCTCAAACGATTTAAATAGCTACCGATTTATTACCGATGACAAAGTGATAATCAATAAAAGGTAAATCTGTTACACTTTCATTTGTGATTTATTGAGTTTTACAAGTAATACAATTGATAATGTAATACCAACAATTAGTAGCAAAGCAATCGATCTATATCAGTTATTACAGGTTTGACTGATAAGGCTATTGATCACCGACATGTATTGTTTACTTATAACATGACCTGATAAGATAGGAATGTTCTAGAGTACTTGAGACTGGTGTTAAACAAAAGATTTTGATATGATCAGATATGATGATGATATGACAAAATGATTTTTTTATAAATAAAAATCAATTGCTGTTCGTTAGTCTCGCTAAAACTCGAGAACGGCTGAACCGATTTGGCCGATTTTGGTCTTGAATTATTTGTGGAAGTCCAGGGAAGGTTTAAAAGGTGAGAAAGGTAGGGTAGGTAGGTAGGGTAAGGTAGGGTATGGTAGGTAGATAGGGCAGGTAAAAAGTGCATTGCAACGCATGCCGGGGACAGCTAGTATGATTTATAAGATTTATGAACGCTAAACAAACAGTCATCCAACGTTTTTGAAGTGAAAACTTCTTTAGCGGCGTTGTTCACTTTTGTGATGGGTAAAAAATCTTAAACTCGCTTCAGATCGTCAGATGGAAAATTCGTAAGACGGATTGACATTATGTTATGAAGGAATTTGAACTTTATGACATATGTCATTAAGTTTGGGTTTGCAAAACTGGGAAATTCGTAAGACAGACTGACATTATATAGGTTACAAAGGAATTTAAAATTTACGACATCTGCCATTGAGTTTGGCTTTCCAAAACTGGATAATTATCTTATGCACAAACAAAACCTTCGGTTTCTCCAAAGAGGTAAAATTCTTAAGACGGATTGTAATAGTTCTGAAGTATTAAATTTTTAAAGTAATATAATTGTTTGTATACGATAGCGCAATAACTGAATATTGTATTTTACCATATAAATGATAGTACTTTTCTACTGATAATTCGTGCAATTCGTGCAAAATTATTCCCTAACCATTCCAAAATATCAAAAATGCACGACGTTAATATTCAAGTTTTCACTTCTGCCGGCACTCCCAGAGTGCAACCCGTTTTTTTTACGGATGAGAAATCATCAAATAACCCCTCCTGCTCTGGCCGGAGCGGAAGGGAGTGTCAGACTTATACTGACTAAAACCCATCCATGTTCCTTCTTAGCCCTTCGTGTTCCAGGGCCACGGTATCTCTCTCGAACAGTTCCGCAGCCCTGGCAGGCATCGGCCCTCTCGGACCCCTTCCGATTGGCTGACCTGACAGTTATCCACCTAACATACTGGTATTAAACTGCATCCGATTAGATGCCCCCAAGACAGTTGAGATAAGGGGCGGCAGGGAATGAAAAACTAAAATCGAGGAACCATCACTAAAGAAAACCGGCCAAGTGCTGTTGTTATAGCGGCAACAGAAATACATAATCTGTAGAAATTCCCACTGGCTAACTATCACAGTTCATGAGATACAGCCTGGTGACAGACGGACGGACAGCGAAGTCTCAGTAATAGGGTCCCGTTTAATCCTTTGGGTACGGAACCCTAAAAAATGAAAGCTGAACTGACACCCACGCTAAACGAAGTACTGTAACTGTTTACTAGATTATAGACTAATAAATAACCCTGTTGTAACCTTCCAGTACATTACAGACGTGATGTTATGTACTTATTTATATATGTATATTTATAGCAAACTATCAATAGGTCTATAATAATTTGCGACTCCAATGTTGTTCATTCTAGCTTCCGCACGGAAGGAATCGCGAGCAAATTATGTACATACATACATAAGTTCTATCAGTTCTATGCGAAGTATTTATAAACCATCTGCCTAGCCTTTTCCCAAACTAACTTGGGGTCGGCTTCCAGTCTAACCGGATGCAGCTGAGTACCAGTATTTTACATGAAGCGACTGCCTATCTGACCTCCACAACCCAGTAACTGGGTAATACGATACCCCTTGGTAAGACTGGATGTCAGACTTTTGACTTCTGACTACTCGTAACGACTGTTAAAGATCTACAAATGACAGTCGGGACCAACGGCTTAACGTGTTTTCCGAGGCACGGAGGAAACTCGGTATGTTATTATGGTAACCCACATCCACGGACCAACCTCGGCAAGCACGGCTTAACCTTAAAGATGCCGTGCGGCTGTTATTATGTAGCCACGAGCTCCTCTCACGAGGTATTTATAAACACGAAACGGATATCTACAATAAACATCATACATGTAGACAAATGGATAATCTGTGAAATTACAAGAATAGCTAATTTTAGCATACAGACGCTTATTACATTAAATTTTGTGTTTAATCAAACAATTTGTATGAAGTATCAAGTTTTGAATCTACATTTACTGGGCTAGAACTGGTATTTCCAAAAAAAATGCCACATGCTTTATACTAGAGGTGTCCACTGTGAATATGATTTGAAAGAGATATGGTATCCGAAATCTTATCTATGGTATCTTTAAAAGATCCGCATTTTGTAAAAATGCGTTAGTTATTCTATATTCCAAGTTTCTGTGTATCAAACTTATATTATATTTTTACAATGACCTTTATAAATACGGAATGTAAAATTATTAATTACAATATACGTAAACCAAAGTAAACATGACTGCTAGTAGTGAACTAGTGACAAACGTAATGATAAATGTTATGTTTGTGTCATATTCTGCTGACCTTACAAAGGACAGGTTTTAGTTCAATATAATACCTAACTAGGAATAACTGTGTCTGACCTCGATTCAAATACCTACAGTTTTTAATCGTTTTCTTGCTAATGGATTTAACAATTAATTAAAGATTATTCTAAAAATAAACACGAAGAAATAGTTGATGGTTTTGAATGTTAAGTGAATCAGAATGATTAATAGTTTTGCAATATTTTACAATTAGTTTAGTAAATTTCTATGTACTGTTGGTCTTAGTGCAAACGGCTCTTTATAGGTAAACCCCTAACCAAGATCTGAGTACGCACGACCGACGTCCAATCAAGCTATAGGTATATACAACCAGTTTATGCGGAACTCTCATTGTAAGGAAAACCTACACAAAGCGAGGCCATCTTATACTGAAAATGTAACTTGGAAAATAAAGATTAACTAGCTGGAAGATATAACCAACCTATTTATTACCAATAACTAATCCATCTAATGTGATTCTATTAAAGACGTAAAAGAATATAAATTGGCTTTTGTTTAAACTAGAAAATAATCGATTAAATAAACAAACCCGTTAGAGACCGTTTTTTAAACAAAAAATTTTAGCAAAAAATATACGCGTCAAAAAAAAAATCGGTACAAAAAATCCGCTAGATTTATTACTGACATCACTATAATAGTCGATAGTATTTTAGATGAAATTCACAATTTATCCTAGAAATAGTAGAATAGATTTATGAGCCATAAAAGGCTTGTTGTGACTTTCAATGAAACCGCATTTATTTTGTTATTTAACCTTCAAAGTGAACTACTACTAATCAGTGTTTAGAACCGCCTAAGACAGTGATAATAGCACTCTTTGCTATATTACCTACATACTAGGTGTATAATATAAATTACAGCAAAAATAGATATAGATTGATAGATCGATAAAATAATACCAATTGCTTCTGCCTTACTGTGTCTATTTTAAAACAAAATTCACTGAGCGTCGGCGTCGCCCAGTCAGCTAGCAGACAAGAAAGAAAAACAGTATTTTTTTTCACACAATTTTTTTGGCTGTGTTTGTATGTTTAGTCAACAACACGCCATTAAACTGATATCTGAAGCTTCATTCGCATTTTAACCGACTTCAAAAAAAGGAAGAGTTTATTTCATACCACCGATCACTTTTGAAAAAAATGCGTTTAGACCTTCGATCAATAATAGTACTATTATTGATCGAAGGTTTAGACGCTTTAAATGTACATAGAATTAAAGAAAGAAAAATCAACAAAGTGGCGTCTGATTTTGACAATATAAAAAAAATACCTTTTATTATTGATTTCGGTCGAAACTCATTAGCATAGTTCGCTCCTCGAATTTGACAAGGTTGCAAAACAACACCGGATATAACAGAGAGTCTTATATATTTTTCCCTATTTAAGCATGTAGGCAGGTACTACATTTCCCCGTATCATAAGCTAGGGCTTACTTTCATCCAAAGTTATGGCGTGCGCCTTTAGAAAGCGAATAAATAACCAGTTTCTGAGTATGGCTCGGTATTTGTGATTTATGTGAAACCATAAAAGTTGTCTGTGAATCTATGGTGTTGTCAGTTTACTAGCAGTGACAACTTTATGCAGTCTGCCACCAGGAAGTTTTAATTTGTGTTGCCAATTATTATTGGCAAAATAAACTTGAGGTACTTATTCAATAAAAGTATTTAAAATAATTTCTGACAATTCCAAAATACTAAAATATTATGCAATAAGTACAAAAGGTTGCCAACACCTAAATATGTTAAAAATTCAAAAATGTACAAAACATTTGCTTAAGACGAAAATATAAACCTTTCAAAAAATGGAACAATAACATACGAGAAAAAGATGAATGAAAAGTTATTTAGGTATTTTCAAGTTTATCACAAAAATAAAACAATCGATCAATCAATGATATCTATCAAATCAAAATATTACGTTTATCTTGATAAGACGTGGCAAGATACCTAGGTAGATCTGGTGAAAATTTTACCATGACGACATTACGACAGAAGATAGACAGCTGATTTCCATCAGACTAGGTAACATAGAATTACCTTGCGAAACTCCACAAATGTGATGGCCATCGATATCTAGACATAATCATCTGCCTAGCTTTTTCCCAACTATAGTTGGGGTCGGCTTCCAGTCTAACCGAATGCAGCTGAATACCGGTATTTTACATGAAACTACTGCCTACCGGACTTCCCCAAGCCAGTTAGTACTGGCTAATACCCCTTGGTAAGACCGGTTGTGTGCTGTGGACAGACCAACCTAGGCTAGCGCAGCTTAAACTGAAGGTTGATCCCAGGCCCCAGCTGCTGTTATTATTTAGCCACGAGCTCCTCACTTATATCTAAATATGATTCGGCAATTTTCAGTAGAATCGACCACCTTAGGGGCCATCCATTCATCACGTTAGGCTTGAAAGGGAGGGGAGGGGGTTAAGCAAAAATCACGAAATATCACAAGGGCGGAAGGGGGTGTAGTAAGATATCACGTGTATAGTATATGTACATGATTACACTATTCCTTTAATATTATTTTTATGCCAGTCAAAATCAACCTGCAACTTTTTTGTCTAGACATTTTTGTCATAGTCATTTTAGAATAAATTTAGATTAAACTTGATACCTGTATTTAAAAAAAAATAAGATTCTTTGCTGGTGCTCCCAAATACACGTGATTTTGGGTGGGGAAGGGAGGTTAGTCTTTAAACCTCACCACGTATCACCAAGGGGGAGGGATGGGTTAAAAAATGCTAAAAAAATATCTCGTGATTAATGGACGGCCCCTTACATGTCTAGGCCACAAGCAAAAAACCCAGCATTATAATCTAGATAACCACAACATTTTCCTTCACAATTCCTAACATTTCGGCATACAATCGGCACATTTACGTGCAACAAATCAACATTGAAACATAAAACTTTCGTACGACCGTTACAAATTGGCATCGCATGTTTCCTCTCACGTGCTGTATCTGCCATGTTTACTGGAAGCAGGCAGTGCCAAGTGACGTCATCTGTCGCGTCTCGGCTATTTCCAAAGTCTCCTTGAGATGCTTTGCGCCAGATGAATCCAAAAATGTTTGGTCTGTGCAGGGCTTTTACGTAGTTACGATGATTTACGCGGGCGCCTTTACGTGCCAGAATATTATGAAAAGTTGAGAAATTCTGGTGGTTATTTCGGGGGCCAGTGATGACGTTGGTGTTTGATGTCGTTGTTTCTACGCGTATGATGTCAAAAAGAGTCAGAGTAATGACCTTTTTCCGTAATCATGAATGTTATGATTCATCATTATCAGCCTATAACGTTCCCACTGCTGGGACACTGGCCTCCCCTCTATGAGAGAGAGTGGGCTGTAATCCACCACGCGGGCTCAGTGCGGGTTGGTAAATGTCACATGTCTTCGAATTTTTAGTTCTAGGATATGCCAGTTTTCTCACGATGTTTTCCTTCACCGTTTTTGAGAGCAGCGGTGATGAAATAAATTACACAAAGTTATTTGCCTGGGTTCGAACCACGGCTTACTGCTCATAAGTCGGGGCTGCCACCACTGGGCCACCGCTGCTCTCTAATAATGTTATTATTGTTTTTGTCAATTTGTTTTCACTGAACATACCCCTTTGTTTGTCCAATTTGTGGTGATTTGTGTGCGGGCCCCATCTTAAACACCACATACAGACTAACACCACACGCGAAAATACTGCATCGCGAAAGCAGAAACATCTGGTCTAGGCGCGTGCAGAACCACGATAACAACCGTCGCGCAGCTGTAGCCCGCAAGTGACCAGACATAACTCTCGTCTGGTCAGATGGTCGAAGGATCTTCCCTTTTCATCGGAGAATTAGGAACTTTCCACACAAACAGACTAATCATGACTTGAAGTAGATGTCGACAAGTAAATCACTATACAGCTCCGTAATTTCCTTTCACAGAATAGCTATGAAAAGAAGACAGTTTGTTAGTTATTTATACATCGTGAAGACACTGATTTTTCCTTTCATTGAGTTCTTTTCAATGGCGTTATATTATACGGTAATGAGTGCTAGCTTCTTAGAACTTCCGTAGAGCTTCGAATTCAAGAAAAGTCGAAGTGGACGATTGAAAGTAAATTACGGGTCTTAAATTCGTGTTGAATAATATATAATCGTAACCATATAGTTTTGTGGTTAGTTAGTAATAATTAGGTAGCAATTTCCTCTGAACCTCAAATCGATGATTTTCCTTTCCTGTTTTGCAACAATAACTATTTTTCCTTTTTTGTCGTTAATTTGGTGATTAATTTGCATTGTGCATATGCATTGCATTGTATTTAGTCAATTTGTCAATAATATTGTTTTCACTGCAACACCCGTACTAATTCTTCCGTAATTTTCGCATAATAAATGCAAAAGTAACCCTGGCTGTCTGTTACCCTTTCACACCTTTTGGGATTCAATGGAATTTGGCACACAAGTTAACCATGACCTGTATAGGATATATGCTACTTTTTATCCTATTCGTACATTTCTTGTTATGAATTCTGACCTACACGCGAGCCAATACGCAAGGAAAAGCTAGCACATAATATTTGCATAACATTGTAATTATTGTTAACCTAATTACTCTTCGCAGATCATTACTCGGAATGTTTATCCATGTTCTTATTACAGTTACAATATTCATAACACAACTATGTTAGACTAAGGACTAAGCTATGCTAATGACATGTCACGATCTTCCAAGAAAGAAATTATAGAATTATACAAACGATTATGTTTTCCATCTTTATGAGTTACGACTGTTTTAACGTGCAATCTCCGGTAGCAAATTAGGTCACCCGCTCTTTCTTGTGTCGTAAACCAGTGTAACTCATTCTGGCTTAGAATAGCTATTTTTCTAGGTAAAAATTACAAGCTAGGCAGCTTTTCTTCATCATTCATCCGTTTCCTGCCCTTATCCCAATTTATTTGGGGTCGGCGCAGCATGTCTTCTTCTTTCATACTTCTCTATCATTCGTCACCTCAACAGACAGCTCCTTTCTTGCCCTATCATCCTTCACACAGTCCATTCATCGTTTCTTTGGTCTTCCCCTACTATTACAGCCATCTACATTCATACTAATATAGGCTAGGCAGCTTTTTTTTGTTCAAAAATTGAGCGTGCGAGCGCCACCTTTGAACTACATGAATGAACAGGATGGTTTTTTGAGTAGGGTGACTAAGTTTAGGTGGCCCAGGTAAGACTAACCTGTATACAACAATCTTCTATGTTAACTAGGACAAAATGAGGTAAAATATAAAGATACTAGCTTATGCCCGCGGCGTCGCCCGCGTGGAGTTCGATAATAGGGGATGATCACAATATTTTTTTCTTTGTCTGTCGGGTAGATTATTGAAAAGTATTGGACACGTATTTTTTCTTTTTTCACGTGGTCATAAAATTACGGAGATATATTGAGTTAAAATGGCGCATGATGTCACGTGTAGGTTAATTTTATACCTACTTGTGACGTAGTGAGCCCCCACTCTCCAACTTTAATGAGTTTTAACTAAGTAATTTTTTGATATTTTGATAAAACAGAAAATACGTGTCTAATATTTTTGTATTACCTGTCTGACGGACAAAATATAATTTCGTTTTCTTTACCCACTCTTCACCCCTATTGTCCCACGGGAACATACTATCGGGATAAAAAGTATCCTATATGTTAATCCAGGTTTTAAACTACCCGTGTGCCAAATTTCATCCAAATCCATTCAGTAGTTTTTGCGTGAAAGAGTAACATACATCCATCCATCCATCCATCCTCACAAACTTTCGCATTTATAATATTAGTAGGATTGACCACGAGCGCTCTATACAGTCTCAACGTCTTATACCTGCCTCTATCCCAATTGATTAGAGGTGCGTAGCACTTCTTCTTTCACACTTGTCTATTATTAGTCATCTCAGCAGTCACTTCCTTTTCAGCCTCACGCACAAACAGTCTTTTTATAAAAATATGCGTGCCATGCATCATCATCTGCCTAGCCTTTGCCCAACTATGTTGGGGACGGCTTCCAGTCTAATCGAAAGCGTTGAATACAAGCATTTGACATGGAACGACTGCCTATCAGACCTCCACAACCCAGTTAGTACTGAACTTATGAGCAATACGATACCCCTTGGTAAGACTGGTGTTCAGACTTTCGAGCCACTGACTACTGACTTTGACCGCCGGTCAAAGATCTACAAATGACAGCCGAGACCAACAGCCTTAACGTGTTTTGCGAGGCACGGAGGAAACTCGGTATGTAATAAGTGGTAATCCACAGACCAACTAAAGGTTCATCTGGGCAGCTGTTATATTTAGCCACAAGCTCCTCTACCTATACACCACTATTGTTGCTAATAAAGATGGCACCCTCCGTCCAACGAACAATGAGCGTTTGACAGCAAATAGTCTATACTCTATGCATTCGAAAACATTGTCTTCCTAGCACAACGAGGCATTGTTCTTGTGAAATGTAAACATTAAGGCGATACATAGAATGTTTGCGTTTCTATGCGGATGAACTGGCACGTTTGAAGACTTACATAATTATAAAGGTTAACTTCCTAGGAGCTCGGTTATTGAGTTAATATGAAAGGATAGACAATAGACGCCCGTTTACTGTATCTATGTCTACGATGGAAAAATCACGTACAGACATTTAAAAAAAGTGCGTGGAGTCCCTCCGCGCGGAAGAAGTGAAACTTCGTAATACTACACGCATGCGTTCGAGTGCCACGCAATCACTCTCGTTATTTTATTGAGCTTCTAAATAATATTTTGTAGTTTTCTTGTTGTATTCTTTTTATTACTTAGGTTTATCGAGGTTATTCTACTCATGGAAATTGAGCGAAGGCTGGTCACACCGAAGAGTTGAATGCATGACTGTTTGCACGCCATCTTGCGTACCTAGTAGAACTACGTAGTCACAAATCTTGTAATACTGCCATCTCTTGGTGAGTTTTAGAAAATATTCTCCCTCCATAGTAGCGTTAAACTTGTTGGAAGTCGAATAAGAAGTTTCATTTCAATAATTAGTATGACTGTTATTATGCACGTATACACTGTGATACATAAAACTAGATTTTTTCTTTTCGTATGGTTAGTGTTTAGTGATTTTACATAGGCCTACATGGGCACTTATAAAACGTCGACAAAAGGTGCACGGTTCGGGTTGGTCGATTCCTATGGAAAAGAACGGGCAAGAAACTCCATGGTTACTCTTTTAAAATAATTTGGTTTTACAATATTTGAAGTTACAGCGTTAGTACTTAAGGATGGGAGGACAGCGTAGGCCCGAAAATAAGTCGTTGCTTACTACAAAAGGTAGAACAGGCATACTTCTTTCAGGTGCACTAAAGCTATCACCGAATAGCGTCCAAGAACGGGCAAAACAAATGTGGGTCGTCCGGCAGACGACATAGTTGCCATCGAGGGAAAAACCTGGATGAAATTCCTGATGGAAAAACCCAATAACACTTTGCTCAACCAGGGAATCAAACCCAACACTTCATGCTCAACAGTCGCTCTTGTGACCACTAGTAATATATCTTTGGGTTTAACATCGATAACACCCAGTTAACTAAACAAAACACTCAAGTTATTAGCAACTAAGTTGTCTACTAATTATTATTAAGCTCCATACAACCGACCGAACAGCCGTAACTTAACATCAATTGCGACAATCACTCTTCACCAACAGACCCTGACACTTCGCGTGTCTGCCAACTTATTCCGTCTCATGAGACTTCAAAGGCTAGAAGAGCATGTTGTGTACTTACATGCTATTAACACTAATTGAAAATTAAGAACAGAAAACAAAAAACAACAGTCACAAAACTGCAATTCTTACACGGTCAAAATGGATGCAACAGGTGTCTTTATTTTGTGTTCCGTACCCAATGGGTCAAACGGGACCCTTTTACTGAGACTTCACTGTCCGTCCGTCCGTCTGTCACCAGGCTGTATCTCATAAACCGTGATAGTTAGCCAGTTGAAATCTCTACAGATTATGTATTTCTGTTGCCGCCATAACAACAAATACTTACTTACTAAAAACATAATAAAATAAATATTTAAAGGGGGCTTCCATACAAAAAAAAAAATTTGTTCGTTTTTATAAATAATTTTACGGAATCCTTCATGCGCGAGTCCGACTAGCACTTGGCCGGTTTTTTTGCTGTTGTTTTGTTGTTTTAAATTACAGGATAAAAATTTCTATGTGCGAGGATTCAGAATGATGTATTGAATACTTGGTAATCCTTTTAGCGTCGGTGTCCCTTCCACCTTGTGTGTACAGGGTTTTTAATCTGGGACAGTGTGAACAATCATCATCATCAGCCTATAATGTTCCCACTGCTGGGACACAGGCCTCCTCTCTATGAGAGGGCGTGGGCTTTAAACCACCACGCGGGCCCAGTGCGGGTTGGTAGATGTCACAAGTCTTCGAATTTTTTGTTCTAGGACATGCCGGTTTCTTCACGATGTTTTTCTTCACCGCTTTTGAGCAGCGGTGATGAAATAAATTACACAAAGTAATGCGCCTGCCTGGGTTCGAGCCCACGGCTTAATGCTCGTAAGTCGGGGCTGCCACCACTGGGCCGCCGCTGCTCTCGCAGGTTACCGTGTAAACAATGTGTCCCGGTATCTCCTATGAATTCGGTTTTTCCAATAATGTCACAGGTTGTGAAAAAAACTGTTTGATAGCACCTATCGGTTCCCCGTTAATTTTCAGAATCGATTGTTCGAAACAATATTAAGTGAATGTTACCCTCGTGTTATCACTAAAAAATAGTACCTACAATATCGTGGCCTAGTTTACTTTTTTAGTAACGCTCGTTCGGACATTTATTATCCCCAACAAATCTGAATTGATGGCCAAAATATACAAACATAAATATTTTATGGATTTTGGAAGCCAGACAGTTTTTGGCGAATGCACTTTAGGTGTTCTGCCAATATTTTGTGGTTTGCGTTTATTAAGAACATTTTACTCAAATCTTTGAAAAAATTATAGTTTTAATAATATTTTTTACAGGTTGTCGATTAGTGGAATGTGTACTCGGCTATCATTGTGGCGATTGTCGTAACGGCCAATGGCCTTATGGCCAAGAGTCTCGACGAACCAGACAAAATCCGAAAAAATAACACACTACTTTTTTGGCATCAATCGATAGGGTAAATCATAAGGATCGGCGATTGCCAGGTCCCCTCTATTGTTAGTGTAGCATCTGGGTTAGGTTAGGTTATGTACCGAATAGGGGATAATCCAATTTTTTTTTCTTTGTCCGTCGGGTAGTTTATTGAAAAGTATTGGACACGTATTTTTCTTTTTTCACGTAGTCGTAAATGAAATGGCGCATGACGTCACATGTAGGTAAGTTTTATACCCACTTGTGACGTAGTAAGCCCCCACTCTCCAACTTTAATGAGTTTTACTAAGTAATTTTTTGATATTTTGATAAAACAAAAAATACGTGTCTAATATTTTTGTATTACCTGTCTGACGGACAAAATAGAATGTCGTTTTCTTTACCCAGTCCGATCCCCTATTGTATGAAATTTTGTTTGCATATCGGGTAGCTCTGAGAATAGGCCAACAATCCGAAACAAACCTGTACTTTTATGGCATCAATCGATAGGATCAATCATAAAGATCTAATCTCACTAACTACACTCTATGTAACTAAAACAAACCACAATCACAAAAACAATAAGTAACAGATCATGAGAAGAACGCAGTTTTTTACTAGGAATTTGAAAAAATCCGTGACATAACGTCATGGCAACTTGACTTATCACTATTCGTAGTAAGCTACCTCAATATTGTTTCCATGTAACTACTTAATACCAAGATTCTTGTTAAATATATGTACAGACAGACCGGTTTGCTATGTACAAAAGATTAGTTGGACCAGTACACGCGGCGACATATCAAGTTATTCATTTCCAGTATTACTTGGCGTCGTTTTGTATAGATTATCCATACAATGAAATATCTGCATAAACTGGTTTTGCATAGCGTGAACTTATTTCTCACCATCTGCCTAGCCTTTTCCTAATCTTTGTTGGGGTCGGCTTCCAGTCTAACCGGATGCAGCTGAGTACCAGTACTTTACATGAAGCGACAGCCTATCTGACCTCCATAACCCAGTAACTGGGTAATAGGAAACCCCTTGGTAAGACTAGATGTCAGACGTTCGGCTTCTGGCTGCTTGTAATGATTGTCAAAGATCTACGAAAGACAGTCGCAACCAACGCGGCTTAACTTGCTTTCCGCGGCACGGAGGAAACTCGGTAAGTATATGTTATTATGGACACCCATCCAAGGACTGACCTCGGTAAGCACGGCTTAACCTTGAAAATCGACCCGTGCGGCTGTTACTATTTAGCCACGAAGCTCCTCTACTTCTACGAAACATACAATTAAAGGTAAAACCATAGACATCGCATTCTGAGAAGTTGAAGGCCAACACATGTTTATTATATGTTATTCTATTTTTATGAGGCAAAGGCGTCCGTTTGACTGCCTCTTCCAATTGTTCAATTAAATTGAAATTGAATACATTCGATAGGGCTGTGTCTTTGACAGTCGTTACAGGTAGTCCGAGTCAGAGGCCCGAAAATCTGACTACCAGTCTTACCTAGTAACTAGTACTAAACTGGTTGTGGAGGTCAGATAGGCAGTCGGTCTATGTAAAATACTGGTATTCAGCTGCATCCGGTTAGGCGCAGCTAGTTATTAATAATAATTTGGTCCAACTACACACATCAAAAGTGTCTAGGGATCAAGCATTTTTATGCGGATTTCTTGAGATTGAGATGTGGCTTTGTAATAAATTTATGATTTTATAAATTTATATGGATCCTTTTTGGTGCATTTCATAATTTGAATCAGGAACTGTGAATCAAATTCGAGTAAAAGATGAAAATCAGCTGTCAATATTTTCCCTATAAAAACATACAACGCATTGAAGACATTATTAGTGCTACTGTTTCCCTACTACTGATTAAAACCAACGTTATTATGGAGCGGCGACGTCATTTAAGCAGGAAAGAAATGCTCAGAGCCGTGGGAATGATAGAAGCTGGTTCCCGGCAACGTACTGTGGCTTTAGCTCTGAATACAAGTCAGAGTGTTATCAGTCGACTTTGGACACGTTACCGAAGCACTGGTACCGTGGCTGAGCGCCATGGA
This sequence comes from Cerastis leucographa, assembly GCA_963082945.1. Taxonomy (NCBI): domain Eukaryota; kingdom Metazoa; phylum Arthropoda; class Insecta; order Lepidoptera; family Noctuidae; genus Cerastis; species Cerastis leucographa. Next base: position 19,267,217 of record OY720354.1, read on the forward strand.
GGACGGTATCGCTGCACCACACGGAGACAAGACCGATACATTCAAATCTTAACTCGAAGAGCTCCAACAATAACCGCCATGATGTTAGCCGTGAGGCTTCATCACTCTTCAGGGAACTTAATTAGCGACCAAACAGTCAGAAACCGCTTGCATGAAGTGAACCTTCATTCCCGAAGACCGCTACGGGTACCACCTATAGCAATGCACAATCGTAGGATTCGATATCAATGGGCTCTTGAACACAGAAATTGGGCAGAAGAACAATGGCGTTTCGTGTGCTTTTCTGATGAGTCTCGTTTTGGTATGAGACCGGATACAAGACGTATACGACACTGGAGAACCCCTGGACGCCAACAGCGATTAAAATCCTGCCAGGAAGTCCATCCTTATAGTGGTGGAACCATCATGGTATGGGCGGGTATTTGGATCGGCGGAAGAACTGAGTTGATTTGGATCAGAGGCAACCTCAACGCTCAAATTTATGCTGAGACGATTGTATCAGACGTCATCGTTCCTCTACAAGTGCAAATCGGTCCCTTATTTCAGTTAATGCATGATAATGCACGACCGCACACCGCAAGAGTTGTAAGACAGACTCTCGCCGCAGCTAACATCAATGTCCTGCCCTGGCCTGCTCAGTCGCCAGACTTGAACCCGATTGAGCATGCATGGGATATGCTACAGAGAAGAGCTCTGCCGAATATGGAGGGTATCCAGTCGCAAGAAGACCTTTTTTTGTTGTTGCAACGAACATGGGCGGCCATTCCACAGCGTGATTTGGATGAACTCATTTTGAGTATGCCAAACCGATGTTCTTGTGTTGTTAGTGTTCGCGGTAGAAACACGGATTATTAATTGTTTAAGTTACCCAATAAAATTTTAAAGAAAACTGTTATTTCAGTCTTTTTTTCGAACTTTAATGTTAGTGGTTCAAATGTCAAAAATCCCTTTATTAGAAAATGGCAAATTTCTTTATTAATGCAAAGGTGACATGGTTTATCGTTACTGTGACAAACGAAAACACTTTATTTGATGAATCCTTAAAGAAAATTTTAATTAATATCAATCAGGAGAAAAGTTATTGCAAAAATATATGTTGATCCCTAGACACTTTTGATGTGTGTATTTCATCAGTTTTTTTAAGTCTTTTAGAAATACAAACACCTGTTATTTTTTTTGCACATGTGTGTAGATATACAGAGTGTTTGGTGCATCGTTTGCCAAAGCGAATAGGCCGAAAAGAGAGATCATTTGCTATCTCTTCACGCCCTTTAACTCATTCCTTGCCACACCGGTTTTTTTTGACGTTGGAAAGGGGACAGACTAGAGAACTTTTTAAATGTATTCGAAGATCCCGATCGCTTTTAGTTTTTTTTTTATAGCCATTTAAAGTTGAGTTTTAAGTTTATTTTTCTTTTACAAAAACTTTACCAGCTATTAGATATACAGGATATGTATTTATTTATGATAAGTTAACCAATATTACATAGTTAAAGATTTACATTTAAAATGTAGCGTATCTTATTTATACCAGAAAATAGTTTGTAGATACTAAAACTAGCTTACATTGTTTACAACATAAAATATGTGCAAAAATGCACTGAAATCTTTTTTTTTGTATAAACAAGAAAATGCTTTTGTTGAATCTTATTACTTTGAAACATCTTATTACTTTGGAACGCCAAAGAAAAGTTGTATGGAAGGCGTCAGGAATGATATGATAGAGAAAGGAGTAAAATGAAACCGTGAAATCTGTCAGGGGAGAATGGACGCGTCACATTTTCCCTGTTTTCGCAACATTTTTCATTGCTGCTCCGCTCCTATTGGTCGTAGCGTGATGATATATAGCCTATGTTACTTCTAATATCTTCAAGAATATGTGTACAAAGTTTCATGATGATCGGTTGAGTAGTTTTCGCGTGAAAGCGGAACAAACAAACTTTCGCATTTATAATATTACTAGCTGTACCCAGCATGCGTTGCAATGCACTTTTTACTACCCACCTACCCTATCCGACCTACCTACCCTATCCTACCTACCCTACCCGACGCTACCTACCTACCTACTCTACCCTACCCTACCTACCTACTCTACCCTACCCTACCCTACCCTTACTACCTACCTACCCTACCTACCTACCCTACCCTACCCTACCTACCTACCCTACCTACCTACCCTACCCTACCTACCTACCCTACCCTACCTACCTACCTACCTACCCTACCCTACCTACCTACCCTACCTACCTACCTACCCTACCTACCTACCCTACCCTACCTACCTACCCTACCCTACCTAACCTACCCTACCCTACCTACCTACCCTACCCTACCTACCTACCCTACCCTACCTACCTACCCTACCCTACCTACCTACCCTATCCTACCTACCTACCCTACCCTACCCTACCGTATCCTATGTCCTTCTCCTGGCTCTAAACTACCTCCCTGCCAATTTTCAGCTAAATCGGTTCAGCCGTTCTTGAGTTATAAGTGAAGTAACTAACACGACTTTCTTTTATATATATAGATTTAGGATTATTTATTTGGTAAAAAGTTACTAAAACATTTTCGAAAAATAGTGTTACAGCTAAATTTGAATGATTATAAATTATCTATAGAAACAGAAATTTCCAATTATCATTTTTGTAAAAAGACATTTCGAAAATATTTTTAAGCAGATTTTTAGACCTATGTCATTTAAAACCATTCAATCAATTCGGAAAATAAGGACTTTAAAGTTAGTATGAAATGACCTTTCACCTTAGGCGTAAACGCTCTTAAAGCCTACTCAATTTCGCCAGTCCAAAAAAAAAAAAAACTAAACTGGCGTTTGCGTGCCATCCCTAAATTATAATGTTCACAATCGTCTGTTGGCGCGCAAAGTGATCCAGACGGAATTGATCCAACTCCATTCAATTAACCCTACAGCCCCACAGTTACTTTCCTGAACTTTCTGAATATTGTCACAAGTTTTTTAACTGATATTGTCACTGACAATATCAATAACATTGGAAACGGAACTGTTGCAAGCGCCATTATCACGAACCAGTGTTATTAATAACACTGGAAAGCGTCACATTTTCCCCGTTTTCGCAACATTTTTCGTTGCTGCTCCGCGCCTATTGGTCGTAGCGTGATGATATATAGCCTATAGCCTTCCTCGATAAATGGGGTATATGACACTGAAAGATTTTTTCAAATCGGACTAGTAGTTCCTGAGATTAACGCGTTCAAGCAAACAAACTCTCTAGCTTTATAATATTAAGTATAGATTTCACAAATATCCTGTTCACATGCATCTGGTGTCTGAAAGGTAATCAACAGTTCAGCGAATGCGACGATGCTCCCCTCTATTGTACTACCACTTTCTTTGCTCGCATAGACTTCGTAACATTTAGAGCGTTAATTTTTGGATGAAAATCTGATGAACTCAAATAATATGATGATTTTTTAAAAGTCATTGAACGAAACTTGTTGATTATGATGTTAGTAACAGAGTCCTAAGTAAGGGGTTGTCGGTGTTTTACAAATAACCCTGTATATATCTAAGTACACGCGGCGATAATTTCCAGTATAACATGGCCTCGCTTCGTATAGATTTCCCATACAATGAAAGATCCGCATAAACTGGTTTTCAATGACTTGATTGCCGTGCGTAGGTCTGCAAATGATGACGTACCAGTTCTTGACCGTCCGTGACAGGAGGACCAACAAATAAAAAACAGATTACAAAATAAATAAACAAAGGACAGTCATACATCTCCCGATTACAGCGAAGTTTGACAGCTCAAGATAAAAACTGACAATAATACTTGTCCATTAGTGTCGTACTGCATGAAGAATTATGGCTGACAGCGGCAAACCGTTTTATGTTTGTAAGCGTGAAACTGCTTTTTGCTCGCTTGAAAAACTGTGCTTTTGTGACTAATCCAATTGAGAAGGTAATACCCAGAGTTTTAATTACTGAAAACCTTAAATTGACTGGCAGACAATGCACGGTCAAAGCTGCTGTCTAGAAGAATGTTGTTTTGTACTAAAGCCACTAGTGGTCCTTAATTTAGCAAAGGTGACTATTAAGAGCGTTTACACGTTACGGCATTTCATACAAAATTTCAAGTCCTTATTTTCAGAAATGACTGAACAGATTTTAATGAAACTTAATACTAAGTCAAAGTGTTTATTTGAGTAAAAGTTATTACTAAGATACGACGTTTACTCTGTAGTTTAGTACAATTGCGATTGCATAAAAATGGTTGAACAAGTAATTAGTTTAACTTAATTAAATACTTTATAACTTGTGAACACCAAGGACAGACTGATTAAAAGTTATGGCCATAATTTTTACAAAACTCTTATTCAGGCTCCTGCGAAAATCTCATCAAAAATACTTAAATTCGAAATTCCATAGACATAGAGCAAATGTAGAAACCAGGTGAGGAATAAAATAAATAGTGAATTCCATAGACTAGCCATAAAAGGGTAACCTCGAAAACAAAACAAGGAAGTGCCCTTATGGATTTCTCTAAGAGATTAAAAGACGCTTCCAAATAACCTTTCTATTGCGGCCTTCATAAATAACTATAAAACTATGTAATTGGCTGAAGGCTGCCACTCCTCAAGACACCGATTACCCGCTTATGGATGAGAATAAACGATAGCATTCGATAAACGCTTTTATGACCAGACCATAAAAATCTAATTGCAATATCATCTACGTTTACTGCCGTTTGTGGTAAATAAGGATGGAGTTAATAAATGTAATAAATAGGAAGGTAGTTAATTCGAGCAAATAACACGAATTAAACCTTATTGCTGAACGTGATCAGCACACCTAAACCACGTTCAAGAGCTGCAACTGCTATAACGACTTTTTTTGTTTTAAATTTTACAGCACTATGCTTTTGGTTTCGTGTAGGAGTCAGGTCAGGACCAATTTTTTTTTGTCTTATTTTTATTATTTTATACAGGGCGTAACGGCAAGTGTATATACATACAAGGGAACATTTGGGTCGAATAGATATTGACATTTTGTATGGGGCAGCAGATAATTTTATCGCTATTACGATGTTTGTCCGATGGAGAAACATGTTCAGTTTGATGGTCTGTAGCACACCCTTAAGTATGTATCCTTACTTAAGGGTGTGCTACAGACCATCAAACTGAACATGTTTCTCCAGCATGCAGTGTGACACTAGATTTATTTTTAAATCAATGTTTCCAACAAAAGTGCAATACACCTACACCGTCAAAATGTATGGAACAGCCCTATGGACCCGAGCCCATTGTGCCCGTTCCTTTCAAGCAGCTAAGAAACTGGTTAAAGGATCACACTCGAACACAAGCGGAAAAATGGTGGACCTCGACACCTGGATGTAGGCAGGCCAAGGAAGCCATGCCATCCCTTGATACAAAGCTGACCAGGCGCCTTCTGCGTCTGGACAGGGATGGACTGCGCCTGGTGTCGGAGACCATCACTGGACAATGTTCACTGAATAAACACTTCTACACTCTAGGAATCACTGATAATCCCCTGTGCAGAGCATGCATGAATGCGGAGAAATCGGTGGCGCATGTGCTGCTTGACTGCACTGGTGTCACTAAGATTCGCGAGGCGACCCTGGGAACACCAGGATCCCTCGCGGATGCCTTGAGAAGACCGGGAAGTCTAATCTGCTTCTGGAGGGAGGTGGGCTGGTTGGAGTAACGGCCACTATGGCTCACGCACAATGGTCCACTTAAGGGAGTAAGTGCGGAAACCAAAAACCCCATGAAGATGAAGATGATGTATGGAACAGCTGTTTTTTTTTAAATTTCCAATGGAAAATATTTATGTAACCGTTTTCGCGTAGGTGTCCCTTGCAACTTGTATTAGTACGAGTAAGTAGGAACTTAGTATAAATTAATCCTATTCTATTATATTCTATTGTAATTCTAAACTTCACCTTCAACCAACCATTATAGAGATTCTTAGTATCATCATCATCTGCCTAGCCTTTTCCCAAACTAACTTGGGGTCGGCTTCCAGTCTAACCGGATGCAGCTGAGTACCAGTATTTTACATGAAGCGACTGCCTATCTGACCTCCACAACCCAGTAACTGGGTAATACGATACCCCTTGGTAAGACTGGATGTCAGACTTTTGGCTTCTGACTACTCGTAACGACTGTCAAAGATCTACAAATGTCAGCCGGGACCAACGGCTTAACGTGCTTTCCGAGACACGGAGGAAACTCGGTATGTTATTATGGTCACCCATCCACGGACCAACCTCGGCAAGCACGGCTTAACCTTAAAGATGCCGTGCGGCTGTTATTATTTAGCCACGAGCTCCTATAGCTTATAGAGATTCTAAGTATCATAGAGATTTATTCTATGAAATCCATAGGTGAAGCACCTATTTCGTACTTAGTTCTATCATTAATAGGTATTTGCCAACTCTTGGAATAAATAACAGCTCGGTTTATCCCCATGAGGAAAAGTGTCAACGACATAATAAAATTAAAACAATAAAATAAGTATGTACATGTTTTTTGCCATGCTCATTTCTATTTATAGTTTTTTTTCCTCCTTTATGAATATTGTGATTAAGGTCGTTCTTTATAAACAGTCGGTTAATTTTATTTCTTCTTGTAACAGGTGAGTCATATTAAATATATAAACATTTCGATTTGGCTTATTGTTATAAAATGTCGTATGTTACTTCAAATACAACTTTTAAAGACTGAAATTTATGGTGCAAATTAAGCTTCGTTTACACTTTACGGCATTTCATATAAACTTTCAAGTCCAGTTCCGAAATGACTGAAACCGATTTCAAAGAAACTTAATACATAAGCAGGATACAAAGATCTATAAAGTTACTAAAAAACATTTTCGAAATGTCTTTTAAAAAGTCTAGTTCTGTTTCTATAGATAATTTATAATCGGTCTCATTTAGCTGTAACACTGTTTTTCGAAAATGTTTTTTTAGTAAACTTTTAGACCTGTGTATCCTGCTTATGCGTATGAAGTTTCATTAAAATCAGTTCTGTCATTTCGGAAAATAAGCACTTGAAAGTTTATATGAAATGCCGTAAAGTGTAAACGCTCTTAAGGCGACAATAAGTGCCCGCGACCTTGAGCGAGTAAAAGTGCATGCGTAACGCTTCAACACGCACCAAGATTATTCGGAAAAACAACCCACCTTGATTTATTAAACACAATAAAAATAAAAGCCGTATACTAAAATATGGGTTGTTAAATTGTCTTTCAGATGGTCAAAGTTTCATGCAAATACGTCCGATAGTTTTTGCGTTATTATCGTTTTTTTGTCCGCATTAGACATGAATTTACAAATTAATAACACTATGTTATAAAAATATAATTTCACATTTTCACATATCAATTTATAAAGAAAATTGTCTAGTATAACATATATTTTTTTCAAAGAAATAAAACTAGAAGTTTAGGCTTGATGTTCAATTTAAAATCATTAAAAGTCGTATATCTGCCCCTTAAATCAGTTTTATAGCTAAATTATTAAGGACTGCTTGTACCACATATTAACTAATGTAAACGCTTGTTGGTACCAAACGCAACTAAAAAATCGTTAATTTATTGTAAGAAAACACTGACAACAACAATTAAAAACTCAGAATGAAATTTGAATAACCGCAGTTACTGATTTGTGGTGCAAAGTGGCCTTCGTTTTTTAACCGACTTCAAAAAAAGGAGGTGGTTATCTATGTATTCCACCAGCATTTGTTTTTAGGGTTCCGTAGCCGAATGGCAAAAAACGGAACCCTTATAGATTCGTCATGTCTGTCTGTCTGTCTGTCTGTCCGTCCGTATCACAGCCACTTTATGCCGAAACTATTAGGACTACACAGCTGAAACTTGGTAGGTATATGTATTCTGTGAACCGCATTATGATTTTTGTACAAAATTTAAAAAAAATATAGATAAGGATATCCCCCCATACATGAAATTGAAACTAAAAAAAATAAAATATCAAACCTATACGTGTGGGGTGTCTATAGATAGGTCTTTAAAAATGACATTGAGGTTCCTGAAACCATTTTTTTTCAATTTTAATTTTAATTTGAAAGATAGACACTTCCAATGTGGTAAAACGAGTTTCCCCTCCCCCCTCTAATTTCTAAAGTAACAGGAGAAAAAATCTGAAAAAATATGGGGATGTAGACCGTAAAAAAAACTTTCAACGAAAATTGGTTTGAATAAGATTTGATTTGTAGTTTTTGAGATATGGGACTTTTTCACCAAACTGCAGCAGTAACTTTGTTTTTCATTAACTTACTATGAAAAACAAATTTAGTTTTGCGGTTGAGTGAAGGTTTACTAATGAATGACCGTTCAAAACATTGTCATTATATTGTTTGGGGCTATGGAACCCTGTGTGCGAGTAAGACTCGCACTTGGCCCGTTTTTATTCATTAAGTTCAACTTACCTAATGTCCCAGCACTCAGGAACACCTGCGAATTGATCCTGCGAAAGGAGAAGAGAATATTAGCATGTTAATGCAACATAAAACTTTTTCGAAAAATAGTGTTACAGCTAAATTAGACGGGTGCGCCAAAGTTCACCTAAATTTTCAACTCCGATAATTGGAAATCCGAAAATGTTCTTCCTAACATTTTTCATCCTAACAATCGCAATTCCTAACTACTCTGTCTCTAATGTTCTAATTCCGAAGCATTCAACTTCATAATGTCAGTAGCAATAATCATCTATTAAACTTTTATTTGTTTTCCTATATTTTCTCAACATAACCATCTTTTACACTATTATTCAAAGTCATATATTTTTTGTTTAGATTTATTTTTTATTAATTAAAGCGTCTTCTTTAATTTTATTTAAAGAGGTGTGTACCCGCAAAGATATCCATCGGTTAGGTTAGGTTAGAACTGTGACCAAAACGCGCGAGCCGAGCGAGCGTAGCGAGCGGTGCCGCGGCAGCGGCCGGCGAGCGCTACTTCGAAATTGGTCGCGAAATTTTTCTAAATATTTTTTTCATGGTGGGGGCACTATAAATATCATCTTCTACCCACATATATTATTTATTACACTTGGTAAATGTTTCTTTCTGAGTATGAGTGAAATTATTATGGTAATTATGTTTAGGGATAAAAGCGTTATGATAAAAAACAGTAGGAGTTGAAATATATTTACAATAATGAAATTATTAATTACAATTTTCGGAAACATGAGTGTTATGAGCATCGCTGGTAGCACTACAAATAGTATGAATGAAAACTTTAGGATGAAAAATTTTAGGAAGAGTGATCATTCGGATTACAAATCATTAGGAAGAACAATTTCGGATAAAGAACTTTAGGTGAGCCAATATGGACCCAAATGAGACCGATTATAAATTATCTATAGAAACAGAAATTTTCTATTATCTTTTAACATTTCGAGATTGATTTTTAGTAACTTTTTAGACCTATACTGTATTCTGCTTATGCGTATGAAGTTTCATCAAAATCGTTTCAGTCACATCGGGAAATATGGACTTGAAAGTTTGCATGAAATGCCGTAAGGCGTAAACGCTTTTAAGTCCTATGTAAATAGGGGGCGAGCCTATTGCCATCAACCGGGTGCGAATCCAGACTCCGTGGCTGCTACTGAGAATTGCCTGATGGAAAAACCCTAATAAAATAATTATTACTACAATTTTATCAAAATCGGTTTATCTGTTTAGGAGCTACGATGCCACAGACAGACACACAGATACACACTTCAAACTTATAACACCGCTATTTTTTGGTTGGGGGTAAAAAATATAAGTATGTACCTAAATTACTTATCCTACTGTTATTTATATTTTATATTTATTATTCTCAGCAGTCGCGTTTGCGACCACAAGTGGTCTTGTTCTGCTGAGCATTAGACGAGGAACTAGTGAAAAATAACAGTAGAATAAGTAAGTCATTTAGGTACATACTTATCTTTTTAACCCCCAACCAAAAAATAGCGGTGTTATAAGTTTGACGTGTGTATCTGTGTGTCTGTCGCTGGATAAAATTGTATTTATTTGAATGTTTTGACATTAATTCTCGCTATGATAAAATTGCATTAATTCTCGCTATGTTTGCATTGTGAATAGACTTAACACGGGATTTGGCCTTCGATTATTTTTCACGTCCAAAGTGGTTCCAAATCAAAACATGGAATTACCCATATAAGTAAACAAAACAACAACAAAAAAACACTTTCTTTCGACCTCGAGCAAATTTTATGCAGCGCCAACGACTCGCAGTGAAGCGGTCCAACTGGCTGGGGTCGTTGACCCATCTGTGATGCAACAGAGCGGAAAAGTACTGAGTGCAGTCCTTGGTGCGCTGGAATTCTGCACACGTTTATGTATGGTACAGGTTTTAGCAAGACTTGTGTGCGCGGTTCCTTTGTTTATTTTCGTTTCGATATAACGTGATCGAGACAAGATTTTTGAAAGAAGTCGGAACTCTACTGCACCCAATTTTTTTGAAGTGAAACTTCTTATGCGACTTCCAACAAGTTTAACGTTTTCATGGAGGGGGAATATTTTCTATTACCCACTCAGAGATGGCGTTATTACAAGATTTGTGACTACGTAATTCTACTAGGTACGCAAGATGGCGTGCAAACAGTCATGCATTTGACTCTTCGGTGTGACCAGCCTTCGCTCAATTTCCATGAGTAGAATAACCTCGATAAAATTATGTAATAAAAAGTGTACAACAATAAAACAATAAAATATTATTTAGAAGCTCAATAAAATAACGAGAGTGAATGCGTGGCACTCGAACGCATGCGTGTAGTATTACGAAGTTTCACTTCTTCCGCGCGGAGGGACTCCACGCACAATTTTTTTTTTTATGAAAACTATGGTATTCACAAGTAAAAAAACAACGTAAGTACTTAAGTATAAAGTTGTACGAGGATAACTTCAATGCCATACCCCTCGAGAGGCTTATACCGAGCCAGGTGAGGTGGAGGTTCGTGGACCCTGAGGTACGTATCGATCTAGGTTTTCCGTTGGACACTTTTTTTTTTATACTTGTTCTACCTTTTGTAGTAAGCAACGACTTATTGTCGGGCCTACGCAGTGTTCTCCCATACTTAAGTACTAACGCTGTAACTTCAAATATTGTAAAACCCAATGATTTTAAAAGAGTAACCATGGAGTTTCTTGCCGGTTCTTCTCCATAGGAAACGACCAACCCGAACCGTGCACCTTTTGTCGACGTTTTATAAGTGCCCATGTATACCTACATGGGCACTTATAAAACGTCGACAAAAAAATAAAATATGTAAAATAAAATATATTGATTTTGAATTCATTTTTAGTTTTGCACCTTTTTCCTAAGAGAATTATGATAGTTGAACCGTGTTTCATAATTGTAAAATAAAAATACAGGGAGAAATAAAAACAGAAAGTCAAATTTACGCATTTTCCCTTGAGAGCCGGCTGCATAGATCATAAGACGAGTTAATGAAAAAACATGAATTCATGATAATTCTGGTAAGTAAAATAAAATTTCGTTGAGTAGGTATCTACAAATTGTCGGTTGAATTTGGCATTTTCAAAAGCTAAAAGAGAAAAGTATGAAATCTACGTAAACTGAGTCGCAAGCAAACCGGCAAGTGGCAACCAATCGCCACAATAGATAATGAATTGCACTAGGCACACATCTGAGTAAACGTCTCGTCTGCTCACATAAAATTAAACCTTAACACACAACTCATGAAGTTCCTATTCAAAAGAAAACAAAAAGCCAGTACCAGCTAAAAAAGTATCATATATTCACGCAATTGAACTTCGAACTTTACCGAGTAAAAAGTAAGGTCGATAATTGTCTGTCAATAAACTGGGAGCAAAGAGCAAGCCTGCAAGATAGGCATTATAGTTCTCAGATAAGGAAGCACGTGCGTGTGATTAATCACGTTTATATAAATAGTAGCTAATATGTTAGGTTATGTAGTAAACTCAGATACTCAAATACTGGTACTCAGCTGCATCCGGTTAGACTGGAAGCCGACCCCAAGATAGTTTGGGAAAAGGCTAGGCAGATGATGATGTAAAAAAACTCAGTTTATCGATGTGGATACTGGCTATATTACGGTAACCTCAATTTTTTTTTAAAGATATTGCTCTGGAGGTATTATTCAGGAAGAAAAAGGGAATACATTTGTATGGAGAATCGAAGACCCTAGCTATTCCCTTTTAAGAGAACATAGGTACTATAATTGGATTGTGAGCACCGCTTTGAATTTAATCCATAAATTAAATGATTTACTTCAAAGGTATTCTAACCTATTGGAAATTGTATCATGAACAGATTGTCCTATTCTAACACATTTCCGTGTGCGTCATCATAAAGAGTGTAAAACACCTCTTAATGAAGCCGAAAGGCACTGGTTCTCCCTGTCATTGCGATCATTTTTTTTGTTCTACACCATACCTGGGAACCTTCTAGTTACGGAGATATTAGGGGTCAAAGTTCCAACTTTTTAACAAGTATTTTTTAAATACAAGTTTTTGATGAAAGATTTTTACTTTAAACACCTCCACGACCCCCGTACTATTCAATCCGTCCACCAGCACAATGTTTTGAGTGCGTTACATTGAGTTCTACAACAAAACATGATTTTACACCCCCCAAAAAAAAGTCGTTTCCCAGCAATATTTTTTGCGTAAAGTTACTTAGTTTCATGTATAGAATGCTTGGTTGACGGCTTCGTGATGAGGTGATTTACACCGTGTATATTCTGATAAAATTATATGACACGTACAATTACTTAGATAAAAGCTAAAGGTAATCGATGGCTTTCACTCACCTAACATGTGAAACGTGTGTGAAATGTGTAACGGTGTGAAGTTTATAAAAGATTCAGTTCTACTTAAGTACTTACTTAGGTATAGCTTTTCACACTTGTAACTGTATCAATCCACTAAGCAGTAAAGAGACTGGGCTAGCGTTCTGCCGTATCGTATGCCGATGAGCTGTGGGCAAAAATAACTACGATGTGAAGCCTAGACATAGCCAGAAGGCGAGTGCCGCTTAGGAGATGGTTTGACGAGCTGGACTAAATCAAAGACTAATGGAATGGTCTACATTAGCCCTTGATCTAAAAATTTAAAGTTATGGAGCCTCGTCATCAGCCTATACTCGTCCACTGCTGGACATAGGCCTCTCCCATGACACGTCACTGAGCACGATCCTCGGCCACTCTCATCCAGCTCTTGCGAGCCGCCTTGCGAAGATCATTGCTCCACAGAGTCTAAGGACGTCCTACGCTACGTTTACCGATCCGTGGTCTCCACTCAAGAACGTTGGGGTAGACCCAACGGTTATCGGTTCTTCGGGTTATATGGCCAGCCCATTGCCACTTATCCGGAGCACTTGGGCTACTCCATACAATTTCATTACAAAAATTTCATTGCCGTGAATTACTCAGTGTTACCAGAGCATCTATACCTACCTATTATTAAGAATTGCTGTTACTTTTCGCCTGCGTCATTCCACTGCTCGGCAAAAGCCTCCCCCCAAAACCTTTGACGTTGAGATGTTTATTAAATTAGGCTTAGGCCTAAAAGTGTTGATTTAAATCAACAGTTTTAGAACTTCAAAATTTCCCGAAACTACCTAGTTCATTTTTGTACCAAAATACAGTTTTATCACAAAAGGAAACATGGTTTATTTTAAAATCACGACAGTCTTCATTCTTGTAAGCTAGTCGTGCACTTGGTGTCCGATATATTTTCCGAGACATGACTCGAATGACTGGCAAGTTACACATTAATAATTCTGCTTTACAATGTACGTGAATAAAATTAATTCGTTGTCATGACATAGTTTGCTTTAAATGCCTATTTATATTTACTCAATCTTTGAATATAATGCAGATGTTAGTAATTTTAGGGATGGTTAATAAATCACCCGGTATTTGACGGGTTAAAAAGAAAGAAAGATGAGAAATCCAGTCTTACCTAGGGGTTTCGTATTAACGGAATTAATAAAACTTGTTGGGCCGACCCCAAGCAACTGGCACAAGAGCAGGAAGATGATGAGACAGGAATACCATTTTCAACATAATTTAAAACCTGAGACCAGTATACCAAACAGTTTTACGGCTTTTAACTAAACTAACACAAGGACAGCAGGCTGGACGCTTACTCAGAAAGCTCACAATACATAAGAATCAATGCAGATATATCTCAAGTGTCAGTGTAAGACCAGACTCTACTAGACATAGGCCTTCCCCAAGCATTGCTAAAACTACCGGTTCTATCTTGCATCCAGCAGCTCCCCGCGACCTTCACGAGGTCACCAGCCCACCTTGAATACCAGTTTAGACGACAGTTTACGAGCCTCTCACAAAAAACATATATTCTTTGTCTCGTTCCTAAAATAACACGTTTATTTTCGAGTTATTTTCTTTTATTCGCCAAAAAATAATGACGTCATCGCTTGCGATAACATGTCGCAAAATCAGATGTGAGCCCAGCGTGTTTATCGAAACAAGAAGGCAATTATTTTTATCGCTGAGATGTGTGTTCCCTGGCGATGTATATACCTATAACCTAACGTATGTAGGTACATATATTTTTCCGCACTTTGAAACATCTTCATCTTTTCTCCCCGCGGAAGAAGTGAAACTTCGTAATACTACACGCATGCGTTCGAGTGTCACGCATTCACTCTCGTTATTTTATTGAGCTTCTAAATGATATTTTGTTGTTTTATTGTTGTACACTTTTTATTACATAAGTTTATCGAGGTTATTCTACTCATGGAAATTGAGCAAAGGCTGGTCACACCGAAGAGTCCAATGCATGACTGTTTGCACGCCATCTTGCGTCCTAGTAGAACTACGTAGTCACAAATCTTGTAATAGCGCCATCTCTTAGTGGGTAATAGAAAATATTCCCCCTCCATTAGAACGTTAAACTTGTTGGAAGACGCATAAGAAGTTCCACTTCTAAAAAAAATTTAAAAAAAAAAAACTAGCTTCTGCCCCAAAATCATGCAACGCATTGAATTCTCTAGACGTAGTAGTAATAATACCTAAGTGTTAAAAACACTTAGTACGGTTACAGTTTGACTCCCTGCCCGCGGCTTCGCCCGCGTGGAGTTCGGCAATAGGGGTGAAGACTGGGTAAACAAAACGAAATTCTATTTTGTCCGTCAGACAGGTAATATAAAAATATTAGACACGTATTTTTTGTTTTATCAAAATGTCAAAAAATTACTTAGGTAAAACTCATTAAAGTTGGAGAGTGGGGGCTCGCTACGTCACAAGTAGGTATAAAAATTACCTACACGTGACGTCATGCGCCATTTCAACTCAATATATCTCCGTAATTTTATGACCACGTGAAAAAAGAAAAAATACGTGCCCAATACTTTTCAATACTCTACCCGACAGATAAAGAAAAAAAATTGTGATCTATTGCCCACGTGTGCGTTACCCCAGTAAAATAATGTCGAAAATAGTCATTTGAATATTATAGAAAATAACTGTTGCCCCCGGCTTCGCTCGCACGTAAGTGTAAGTATAGGATAAATAGGGATTATTCCGATCTGTCACCCCGCTTTGTCCCCTTAGGGTGACAGATAGGAAAAAAAAGTTTGATCTGTCCCCCTGTTAGCAATGAGGGGACAGTTCGAACTTTATTCACTCCTTAACGGTTTCATCTGTCCCCCTATAACTCATAGGGGGACAGATAAAACTTTATATTCCTGTTTGTCCTCCACAGAATTTAATATATAAATTCTTAAGAGTAATGCCACACATACTGCAACATTACATTAAATTAAAGACTAGTGGTTTAGGTTTATAATCTTTTCTTCTTAGCGTGTCGATGGCAATCCAAATTGTATCGGCCCAGAACTAAGCCACTAGTTTGGCGCTCTCTGCAGCGTCCATCAGTTCCTGTAATGAACAAACAGCAGGACACGCAGGACACTATATTAAGTGCCGCATCGTTTGCGGGGCAGCACCACATTTACACTCCAGGGCAGAATCCCTAATGAATCTCCACCTGAACAGGTTTTCCTTGCTGCAACCAACCTGGGTCCGAAGTCTATTTAAAGACTTCCAGGTCAGCCATGGCCACTCATGTCCAGGTGGGAGACTCTCAGCAGGTGGGACGAATGGGTTAGGTAAAGATGCACCACCACGCCACAGCGTTAGTCGCTCCGAAGACTTTTCAGACTCCGAAATTTCAGGATTCTAACTTCAAAAATAATCTTTTGCATATAATTATTCATCCCTTATTTTACCCCTTTGGGGTCGGAATTTCGAAAAAAACTTTTCTTAGTGGATACTGTAACAAATATACTTCTTCCTCGAGATGAAAAGGAAGTAAGTAGAATTGTACATTAAAAAAGTTAGAAGGGGAAAATGAATTTAATAAATGATGATATGAAAAATACAATAAATTATTAAAAAAAAAAAAAAAGTAAAGGGCAGGTTAACCGGGAAGCCTGTGGACGGTGAGTAATGGGCTAGCTCACCGTCCGTCCGTCTCATGACGACAGGCCGTGTCGACGGCGCGTACGTGTTCCACGCGCGCCTCAAGGAGATGTCAGCAAACCGGATGGGGCCCGAGAGGGCCGATGCCTGCCGGGGCTGCGGGTTGTTCGAAAGAGATACCGCGGCCCTGGAACAAAAAGGGCGAAGAAGGAACATGGGTGGGTTTTAGTCAGTACAAGTCTGACACTCCCTCCCGCTCCGCCCAGAGCGGGAGAAGTCATTTGATGATTTCCCATCCCGAAAAAAAAAAAAAAAAAAAAAAAAAAAAAAGGTTAACCGGGAACGTTTTGAATGTCACCGCAAATCTCTGAGCGTGATAGTAACTGAAGACAAACATCCAGATGTAGAACGCTGGCTTGATCAAGATGAGCTTGACCACGACGAACTTGATGCAGGGCGGCTTGGCAGGACCCACCAGCAGACACGTACCGCCCCAGTGCCAGGCTCGTCAGCTCGCAGAACAGCTTCCAGCAGACACGTAGGTACCGAGCCCCAGTGCCAGGCTCGTCAGTTCACAGAGTAGCTTCCAGCAGACACGTACCGAGCCCCAGTGCCAGGCTCGTCAATTCGCAGAGCAGCTTCCTCACAGCAGCTAGCAGCAGCCACGGCAGCACCAAACGAAGACTGCTCCTTGACTCCAAACTCTAGACTTAGCTGATTTCTTAACTTCAGACTAAACTGATTTCTTGTCTCCAGACTGAACCAGAGCATCCGTCAGAAATCCCTTTTATACCCAGCCCCCCTAGCATGACCGTTCTATCTCTATTCTACCAAGAAACGACAAGAAATCTTTTCTATACAACTTGACATTTCTTCTGGCCGAGCATGGCGCGCCCCGTCGACTCGCGTTTCTACGAAGACATAGACAGAAATTCTTTCCATAGCAACGGGGACGTATCACGTGATGTTTATATTCCCTGAATATTATTACGTTTAGTTAACAAAAAAAAGTTGCCAATTGCACGAGTTTTTCATTTTTCGTGGGCGGGATGGTGTTGCTGCATCCTGGATCCAGGCCTGGATCTTTTTCGCGCAATTAAACCTAAATATTTTACATAACATTTCAACCTTTTGAACGTAACTCAACGCAACCACGAAACATATTTCTCGTATTTAGTTTTTAATAAGACTAGTTTGACATTTGTCAGAAGTAATGTTTCTACCCCCAAATGTCAAAAGAAGAGAAAATATGGTCTTCATGCTCGACGTTGTAGACTTGTGTCGAGTGTGTCGACTGAAGAAAAGAAACATTTCTTTTCTACATTCTTATCGCCATGCTTGGGAAAATAGAAATATCTGTCAAATTGTCGATTCTTCCGTAGACATAGCCCGTTTCTACGGCGGTCATGCTAGGCCGGCTGATCCTCCGTTTCTTTCTTGAAATTTATTTCCCAGATTCAAAACTGCTGCGCTCTAGTAAGACGCAACCTGCCAGTATTCAAAAACAGCCAGTAACAATTGGTCAACAACCTTGCACATAATATTTTTATAAATATTACTCAGAATATCTTTACACAGCAAATATTCGCAATAAACTATATAACACAACAAATTGAACTCACGAATTGATGATAATAATTTTTAGTAATATATAATCTAAATGAAACCTTCATAGAGAGTTTGGCTGGTAACAATTAAAAATAAAAGTAAATGACAGCTGACAAGTTCGATGTAAACAATGTCACAACAAAGAAAACTAAGAAAATATTTATAAAAATGAAACAATTCGT
The DNA here is from genome assembly GCA_963082945.1 of Cerastis leucographa. Taxonomy (NCBI): domain Eukaryota; kingdom Metazoa; phylum Arthropoda; class Insecta; order Lepidoptera; family Noctuidae; genus Cerastis; species Cerastis leucographa. The sequence goes on from OY720354.1 coordinate 19,285,473, forward strand.
AATATGCTAATGTAAAACCAATAAAAGTATGAATATGGATGATAAGTGTGAGTATTGAGTGTCTGTAGTAGGCAGATACTATAATACCTACTCCTCACACAGAACACACCCTCCAAATGCCATTCCCTAGGAACAGCGGTTTAGGCTGTGCGTTGATACCTCAGTCAGGACTATTTCATTAAGTATATAGATTTTAATGGTAAACAAGCACCTAAATTATTACATACGATTAGTTACTGAACACATGAGTATTTATTTTTATTTTCGGCAGTTTTTTGTTAAGTACCTAAGTGTACATAGATGGGAATGTCTTTCACATACTCATAGAATGTAATTTTCCTAGGATTTAATGAAACACTTATATAAGTCTACAACAGATTTAAATGCTTCTACGCACTTCAACGAACACAACACATTCTAGTACCTAAGGTAGTTCTTAGAACTGCATGCGGCAGACGAAGCTCTACAAATGTAAAGATACTTGTTTGTTACGAGTCAGTCCATGGATGGAAAAGTAATACCGAAACTATACAGTACTAGGATTAAGCAAGGCCTATCTGATTTTCAGTGAAAGAACACTTTACGTCATATTTTGTCCACAAGTTGACATATGGACAAAATATGATGTGAAATTTGTTGGAACAATATTATGATGAACGCGAAACGTACACAGTGCTTCGCTTTTATATGAAAAGGAATTAATTTATTTGACATAAGTCAGAAGGACCTCGCAGGAGATGGCGGGACGAGCTGGACAGAACCAACGGCCAGTGGTCCACATTGACCCTGGATCGAAAGATTTGGAAGTCATGGGGAGAGGCTTTTGTTGCCCAGCAGTGGGATCACACAGGCTAGCAGTTACAGCAAGTGGTGAAATGAGCATGGAGGATATATTGAAAATCACTGCCTACCCCTTAAAAATACAGGCGATGTGAAAATCACTACGTCACAGAAACGCACTCTGAAGTCATATTTCATGCGAAGTCTGGAGAGTGCGCATGTGTGACTCATTCAGGATATTTAGTACCACATAATATTTATATGTTTATAAATATTTGAAGTATGTGGTTTGTTTAAGTACCCACGTGTGTGAGTGTGTGGATATGGAAAATTTTGATACGTGTAAAGATCCCCAAGGCAAAGTTTGCGCTTCGGAAATCATGACTACAAATAGATTTATCAGGCTATGCATTTCTGATAAATACACCGATGATGAATGATCTGAGACCGGAGCAACCAGACAGAGCGAAAACTTCATACGAATATGCAATGATAGGCACTACTGTGAAGCACAGCAGGACAGTTCGAAGCTTTGTATTTGTGTGGATTTACTCTGTGTCGCGGCGATCGTGCTAATCGGACAGACGAAGATTACCGAAGCGCATACCTAATCTGGTTACATTGTCAAACAATCATTGAAGACTCGCATTTAGCAGGGCAGCAAAGTTGCAAAAGGGAATCGGCCTATACTCAAAAATGCGTGGATAAAGGCTGCCAACAATGATGATGAAATAACCTTAAGATTAACACCAGTAATCTGATCTAGTAAATACAGTCATTTCCTGAAATCTTAAACCGTTTTTCAGCCAAGCATGTGTCAATGTTACAGACTCACATTTGTCGAGTTTCAAAATAAATTAGGGCTTCAGTTTTCAAACGACAACTTTTAATCCGTCTTCGCTTAGCCGCGTCTGCAGGTTAAACTTTACTAGTAAATCCACTGTTAACTATGGTATCTAAATACATATTTAACTATTGCGCTTAGTAGATAATGACAATAAGATAGCTTATTGTTCGATTTCAAATATGCTTTCAGAAACTGAGGGTTCCGAAGATTTTTTTCAAAACGGCTCACGCTATCCTAGCAATTAAAGAAAATTTTTAACCGACTTCTAAAAAAAACTTTTTTACAAAAAAAAATAACCGACTTCCATAAAACACTAAAAAGTGGCAAATAATTTTAGTTTCGGCAGTCGGTGACTTGTTTGTGATTGTGTCATTTACTTTTTTGCCACCGACTTCCGAAACTAAAATTATTTGCCACTTTTTAGTGTTTTATGGAAGTCGGTTTTTTTTTTTGTAAAAAAGTTTTTATTTTAGCCTTTTCAGTTGTGGTATCTCACTTTAATGCTAGTCAAGTATAATTTTTACATTTTAACTAGACACCAGCACATCGTCCATACATACGACAAAGGTCAAAGGTAAAGGGGATGACTCAAAAAGTACCTAAGCAAAGATAATAAAATTCATATGGCTCCACCGGGCAAGCTTTCTCTACCAAATGAATGAAAAATCGTCTAAATCGGTCCAGTAATCACGGAGAAATCGGTGTACATACGTGAAAAATTTACATTAAAAAAAATGTTAATAAAATGAAAACTATATGGGCCAAACTATATTAACTTTTTACGGGACCAAATGGCAGCTATTCCACATCAAACTAAAGAAGAATCACGCCAATCGGATCATAAATCTCAGCGTAATCGGTGTATACACCTGGAAAGAGCATACCGTTACAATTCCAACAAGCCCAAACACAGCTAAGATTCATTGCCTTGTTATGGAGTTCCGAAGCCTGTCTCTTGGATTCATCATGAGATCTGATGGTAGAATGGTTCTTATTGGACGCAAATGCTTTACTTGTTGTAGAATATACCTAAATCACTGTACGTTTTCCTATAAAATTTGAAGAGTTCCCTCGATTTCGCCAAGATTCCATCATCAGATCTCGACTTGGTGACTATGGGACCATTTGGGAAGTATACCCTTTCCAACAAAAAAAGAATTTTCCAAATCGGTTGGCAAGCGACGGAGTTATGCGCGAACAAACATAAAAAAAAAAAAAAAAAAATACAAACATCCGAATTGAGAACCTCCTCCTATTTTAGAAGTCGGTTAAAAAGGAGGAGGTTCTCAATTCGGATGTTTGTATTTTTTTTTTTGTTTTATGTTTGTTCGCGCATTACTCCGTCGCTTGCCAACCGATTTGAAAAATTATTTTTTTGTTGGAAAGGGTATACTTCCCAAATGGTCCCATAGTCACCAAGTCGGGATCTGATGATGGAATCTTGGCGAAATCGAGGGAACTCTTCAAATTTTATAGGAAAACGTACAGTGATTTTGGTATTTTCTACAACAAGTGAAGCATTTGCGTCCAATAAGAACCATTCTACCATCAGATCTGATGATGAATCCAAGAGACAGGTTTCGGAACTCCATAACAAGGCAATGAATCTTAGCTGTGTTTGGGCTTGTTGGAATTGTAACGGTATGCTCTTTCCAGGTGTATACACCGATTACGCTGAGATTTATGATCCGATTTGCGTGATTCTTCTTTAGTTTGATGTGCAATAGCAGCCATTTGGTCCCATAAAAAAAATATAGTTTGGCCATATAGTTTTCATTTTATTACATTTTTTTTTATATGTAAATTTTTCACGTATGTACACCGATTTCTCCGTGATTACTGGACCGATTTAGACGATTTTTCATTCATTTGGTAGAAAAAGCTTGCCCGGTGGAGCCATATGAATTTTATTATCTTTGCTTAGGTACTTTTTGAGACATCCTCTTTATTATGCATTTTGACCTTTGTCGTATGTATGGACGATGTGCTGGTGTCTAGTTAAAATGTAAAAATTATACTTGACTAGGATTAAAGTGAGATACTACAACTGAAAAGGCTAAAATAAAAACTTTTTTACAAAAAAAAAATAACCGACTTCCATTTTTAACACTAAAAAGTGGCAAATAATTTTAGTTTCGGAAGTCGGTGGCAAAAAAGTAAATGAAACAAACAAGTCACCGACTGCCGAAACTAAAATTATTTGCCACTTTTTAGTGTTTTATGGAAGTCGGTTATTTTTTTTTGTAAAAAAGTTTTTATGTAATAAAAGAAGACTTCGGCTGGCGTTGTTTCTATTAAAGTAAAATACAAACAAACAAATCCTCCTCGTGCTGTAATCTTACATCAATACAAAAATCTACTACAGACAAAATCCCTGGCCTACATACGCAGTAACAAACTATAACTAAATTCTACAGACAGACATAAACACACACATACAAGCGCACACACTAAATATCAAAGTCTCCCGTAAAATGACGCAGAAGCTGAACTACAGAACAATCGTAAAAGATCGTGCAAGCTAGAGATGGGATTGATTTTATGTTCATTCGAATAACGTCACCAATTTGATTTCAACTGTAAACGAGTGGAAAATTAATAAGTACAGACGCCAGTACATCCACTTACAACAACCTGTCAAATTTGTTTAATAGGTTTTCAACTTTATGGTTTAAAGAATTAGGTTCAAGGTTGATTGGATCTTCCATCTTTCTGCCCATAACCCATGTTAGTTGGGATTTGTGCAACACCTTTTTCTTCCATTCTCCTCTTTCAACCGACTCGCTGTCGTTTACTCCAAATTAAAAACCGAATTAATACTAAACATAACAGATATTAGGTAATGATCACAGAAAAAGATATTATTGGTAGTGAAAACACAATTTTACTTTAACTTGGAAATTGTTTTTAATTTGTTGAAATGGTAGTTTATTGGGGGATTATGTCAGTTCACTCATAAACTACAGTCTAATATATGACTAACGCGAAGTAATATGTAAATAATAAAGTAATCGTACATTCTCAAAAATCATTTTTTTCATCAGCAGAAGGAGTGGGCTGTAATCCACCACGCGGGCCCAGTGCGGATTGGTAGATGTCACATGTCTTCGAATTTCTAGTTCTACTAGGACATGCAGGTATCCTCACGATGTTTTCCTTCACCGTTTTTGACAGCAAAAAGCATTCGATTTCCATCAATTAATTCATCAATATACTAAAAGTCAACCGAACATTCGAGTACCTAATCCAATAAATTATAAAATTTCCACAATTACCCAACACTGGTAACCTCCTGCTACGTCTAAATATACTAACTTAACAACCCGACCGCGTCCACTCACTATACTGACGTCAAACTGAATCAGAAATAAACGCAGAATACAAGAAACTAGTTTCTAGTACCGAGACAATAAAATGCAAACATATTTATAACTGTCCAGAAAGAAACAACTTGATCATATGAGTTTTTACTTGTTATATAAATCTTTGTCTGGTATTCTATCTTTTACTATATCTATTTTAATATCTGTGTCTTTCTGTTTCAGCTAAATGTACAGCCCAGTACTGCTGGATTTGAAACTGGATTGGATTGGATTGATTTGTTTGCTCAAATGTCAACGCCATCCAGGAATTCCTTCTATAATTTGCCATGCGTGTTATGAATGACAATTTTACTTACACCCTGTAAGTAAAATTGTCATTCATTAGCGTTTGTGTAGTTTCGATAGATATTTTGAAACCTCTAAGTACCAGACTGTCGATGTCACGAAGATAAATAAAATTATAAGCAGTTCCATCATCTCGTGTCAGAATGACTGTCTGAAATGACGTGCTAAGGAAATATAAAGGATTGGATAGGATGTTCACAGAAGCAAATCTGACGGGGTTCAAACACAGCACTAAAAAGGTATTACAATGAAAAATCAAAAAAGGGTATAAATTGTCCGCAAACTCACTAATATTTATCCGCCTTCTAATATGGCATTTCCTTTACGAACGACGCGGCGACGGTTCCTATGGAAAGTTTTACATCTGCATCATCTTTAAATAAGGAAGATGAGCAGTTTATTAGCTTTAATTCTCTCAGTAAACTTCCCCAAACAACATGGCAATTTATTACTTAGGTAACATCTGCAGCGCCTGCTTTAAACTGCGGTTTTGACTTGGTAGATTACATACTAGGAAAATACTCGACACATATAGGTATTAGCTAGATGGAGGGGATCTTCGCAGGGTGACTGGAAGCAGTTGGATGGGAGTTGCCAAGGACGAAGTGAGCCTAGTGATTGGTCAGGCAGAGTAGCTGCTGTAGACCTTTATGATGATGGCAATGGAGGTAACACTAAACTAAAGGACTGTTGTCAGTCCTATAATTCACGAAACGAAATAAACATTATCCTATCGTGCATTCATGTTGCGACAGACGATATGGCTGACTGCTAAACTGATACAGATATAAGAAAAGGACATGCTGCGATAACCTAAATTGAGGTAAGGGCAGCAGAATTGCCTTCATGAAACCCTGGTACCTTGCCAAGATGCATTTAGCTATAAATACAAATAAATTACTAAAATCCTTCACACTATTCAAAACATTTAAACATTTTAGTTGGACCAAATGCTTCTAACACAAACTGTTGCTATAAAGATCCATAGTCTTCTTCACTTTGATAATCACCTCAAGGTGTCTCATTGAGCAGTTCTAAAAGGGTTCAAGATTGTTTATAAGCAAAAAAGTGACCTATAGCAGAAAGTAAGTGACTATTACTAAATTGTATTTCCAGAAAACATAATGTAATTTAAAAAAGAGTTGAATAAAGCCCCTTTTAGCAAGGACGTCCTTCCATTACAAACGGACCCTAATCTTAAACTTTTAACAAAGAACTTTTATATGGTCAAACGAGCAATGTGGGCATTATACCATTCAATAACTGGGCAGCTGCTCTTTAATAACATTAGTTGAAAACCGTAATAGCACTTAAAGCTTACGAAAGGACACATCAGTTTGAATTGAATTCTTTCAATCGGTCCCATAGTTTAAAAAAAATTGTGCATAATGATGAGTACAATAACGTGTATAAGTATTGATCACTAATTACCAGTCATACTACTTATGTGACAAAACTCTAAATCCGTGATAATGATAGTAAAAAACAGGGCAACATATTTTATTTACGTTGGTTTTATAATAATTGAACAAAAGAACTGGTTGCAGTGATGCACCTGTTTTACGTAACAAAATAGATCATTATGCGTTTAATCTAACCTGGCTACCAAATGAGGGTACCTACATAAAACTGACCGATTCTCAAACAAATCTCTAGTAACATTCATCGAAATTCATTTTCAATCACCGTCACTAACACAATCTACTCGATCGCATAAAAGTTTCAAATTCAAACTGGTTGTGTTAACTTGTGTTTCCCATCTTTGCCATCAAACGGTGCATTTGAAGCAAAAACTTACACTAAGCGCTCAGACCTAAGTCTCGAAGCCGAAAACAAAGAAACAAACCATCTCGAGTATTCTCGAGTATCAATAACATACTTCGCCACAATATCGTACAAGTTTGAAAGTAGACACGCACGGGACAGCGACGCAGGCGCAACGAGCAGTGAATAAACTTTGTGCGCGCGCAGGTAGCTATGGAAGCTTCGAGAACGCCAGAACATTGGATGAAGCGCTAAAGGTTCCCTTTGTTTAGGTGGACCGAGGGCTTTGGGTATACTGGTTTAAAATTTGTAAGGGGATAAAAACGTTAGGGTTTTACCTTAGGGACATTTTGTGGCAGTCGTTTTAATAATAACTGCATTATACCTCTTGTTCCTTACTACTGATGTGAAAGTTTGTAACGATATTTGGGATTTTTTGCCAAACATTTGTTCCCAGTCAACACTCAGATACGAGTAAATCGTTGTCATTAACAAATGACACAGATGGCTAATGTTTTAACCAACGCAACGGTGGTAACTTACGAGTTAACTAGATTAAAATATTGCTAGACACCAACAATCCCATAGGTAATGGGCTAGCCTAAAACTATTAACCTAGGCAAATATCCTGACTGTGAGACTGAATGCCCTTATAGAAAAACAATCGAAACTTGCGACAGTTAAGTTAGTTAGCTGGATACCGCGAAGGATTGGGTGTTGGCGGCCGCAGCTGAGGAGAGGGCCTGTCACCAGTTATGGCCTGCAACAGGCTGGGTTGATAGGTGCGTAGGAATTATAACGTTTTATATGTCACACATTAGGTGGAAGCGCCAGAATAGACCCGAAAAATTCAAATTCGTCTATTGCAATTTGGAGGTCAATGTCAAGCTGTAGAACTAAATATGATTCGCGAACGTAACACGTATCGTTTTACAGAGTTATAATTATTCAAATTATCAATACAACCCTCTAAGTTCATTTAATCCCATTGAATCGACTATTTCGCATCCTCCTTGATCAATGAACACACAAACTGCAAGTTCACACATTATCTGGAGAGCAGACGTTACTGCACATAGAACACTTATGTCTGGATTTCCTATCCGAGATAACGCTATCTAATCTATTATTGTTTTTGTGATATGACATTATGAATTATATGGCTAGCTACTTTTATCATGCGTGCATCTTTACTTGGTTTATAGGATGACTGGCGTGACGTCATTGGGGAATTGAGCATTAGACGTAGACGTGCAGAATTATAAGGTTCAAGCGTATAATACACACCTGCATTTACTGAAGGTCGTCAGTTCGTAGGAACGTGAGTGTATTCAGCCAATATTCTACGTAGCATGTAATAGGGGCAAGTCGAATTTCATTAATCGATTTGGAACCCATACTCGGGATGCTAGTGCTACTCAAGTTGTTCTTTGAATTACTTAGTTAAAAATTGTATTAGAGGATCTGGTATATTCTGTAATACCGGACGAAAGACTCCCTAACAAATATCCTTCGCCCTATTCACATCAGGGATCAAGCTCAGCAGTCACTTAAGAGAACGCCGACAGGCCACTATGTTGGTTCTGCACTGTGGCCAACTTGGAACAATGCTGACTGCCTACATAAAATACAAAGACACTTACTTAAATATGGATGGAATCTTTGAAATACAAACGGTAAAAAATAAACCTAACAGAAAAAAAGCCACGAGTACCTAATAATCGAAAAAGAACGAAAGATGCTGAAACTCTGAAAGGTAATTTTGTCCATAATAACCTTCTTTAGTCTCGATAATTTTCCATAGCATCTCGGTGAGAGAAAAAACAATTGATTGCACGGAATATTTCATGATTCAAAGTCATATTATGAGTCACCAAGTGACTTTAACAGCGATTTCTTGAAAACCATAAAATTCTGTGTTCAGTTTCAGAGCGAGATAGGCAATCGTTTTTTTTAAACCTCTCCTTGTCAGTCTGTTTGCGTGTCTTTGCTGAGAGTAAATATTAAGATGATAATTATGAGGCAATTATGCTTATCAAGTACGAGTAATTGGTTTTATTAAGTTATAGAGTTAGATACAGTTGATGACAGGTTTTGTTTTAAATATTGAAATACTTACACCTTTATAAAACGTTAAAAAGTTGTCCTTATCCTAACATTGTTTACAATACTTATTCCGGTCACTGCGACATTCAAATTACTGATTACGGAGGCCCTGACTCATTGACTTATATTTTTACTTTACAAGGGACGTTGACCTCATCTATAAGTTCAAATACCTACTCCCGTACAAGTCAGAGCAAAAACACTAAATACACCAACAAGAAGATAACGAGTAACACACACGACAAATTGACATCAATTCAACCACACTCCCTGAGTAAACTGCATAAAATTGAAACTCAAACATTCGAATTATGCTAAAATGTACAAACGCACGATCAGACGTTCATTCATGAATTCCATGACGCAAGTGCGTTCCGAAACATAAATGAAACACACGATTTAGCACCTATTTCACTTATTATAAGTTATAAAATAACTGGACTTACTTTCTTCTGGGTCGTAACACAAAGTACACACAATCAGCTGTTCACAATGCGAAAAAACCACACAATATTTTTGTAAATAAGGCAAGCACGTGCGGCCGGCTTGACAGGCAATACACATCTGGACAGTTAGGTTGGGTCGCTGTTCGAGTCGAGACGCGGTACGTACGCCGCGCCTCTAACCACAACACCGCATTTTTGTAACACTCAAAGAAATTCGCTCCCAAAAATATTCCCTTTCGCACTCAAAATGCGCCTTCTCTCATCGGCGTACCCACTTCGAATGCTATCATTTACGTTAATTATATTGTTTACACAGTTACAGATATATCTAAATGCTTATTTAACTTTAACAATCCAGATAGATAACAGTGGAATTATACGTAATAATTTTTTGTTGATTTGCAAACAAGCCTTTTTTTTCTTAAAACTTCATTGTGATGGGACACTGACTTTGTCGGTCCGTCAAGGTCAACATAAGTAGGTTTTAAATTAAAAATTATTACCTCATTTTGCTATCCACCTCATTTTGAAAAGGTAGTCTAAGGCCACCTATTTTTGTACTACCTAACACAAATTCTAAACAGTTTGCACTACATTCCTGTAAAAACTGTCAGCGCATTTAATTCTGTCTGGTCTGTCATCTGCATCCTGTCTTCTGCCTGACTGTTCACCGCAACCACTAAAAGTAAACCTGTTTTATAAAACATGCATTAGTATAGAAAATAACGCATGCGCCACTAGGAAAACTTGATAATTTATGGACAAAATCGTCCCTTGAAATGTTCTTATGAATCATCATCATCATCATCATCAGCCTATATTGTTCCCACTGCTGGGACGCAGGCCTCCTCTCTATGAGAGGGAATGGGCTGTAATCCACCACGCGGGCCCAGTGCGGGTTGGTAGATGTCACATGTCTTCGAATTTTTAGTTCTAGGACATGCCGGTTTCCTCACGATGTTTTCCTTCACCGTTTTGAGAGCAGCGGTGATGAAATAAATTACACAAAGTAATGCGCCTGCCTGGGTTCGAACCTACGACTTACTGCTTGTAAGTCGGGGCTGCTACCACTGGGCCACCGCTGCTCCCGCTGCTACTGCTCTCTTATGAATAGCATAACATAAATCAACCTACATATATCACCTAGGTGCCTATACAGAGCGGTGGCATTATTCCTAGCAGTGGATGCTCCCTCTCCCTCTATTGGAACAAAACCTTCCCCTCTATGAGAGGGTTTGGGCCATCAATTCATATTCCACCACGCGGGCTTATTTAAGTGTTAAAGCTGCGTGTGGAAGCCACAAGATATGTCTTCGATTTTTTAGTTCCAGGGTCCAAAAATCAAAGATACCTATGTTTTCATCCTTCATCATCATTTTCATCATCATCAGCCTATAATGTTCCCACTGCTGGGACACAGGCCTCCTCTCTATGAGAGGGAGTGGGCTGTAATCCACCACGCGGGCCCAGTGCGGGTTGATAGATGTGATGAATTTTTAGTTCTAACTTAGAACTAAAAATTCATCACAACCGGTATGTCTTAGAACTTCTAAGACATACCGGTTTCCTCATGATATTTTCCGTCACCCTTTTTGAGGGCAGCGGTGATAAAATAAATTACACAAAGTAGTGCGCCTGCCTGGGTTCGAATCCACGGCTTACTGCTAGTAAGTCGAGCCTGCCACCACTGGGCCACCGCATTCATCCTTTCCTTTCCTTTAATTCCTTCACGATGTTTTTTTTTTGTTTGTGAGATCATGTCCATCCCTAAACACAGGCGAAGCCGGGGATAAAAGCTATCATACAATAATTGATAAAATAGTGTCAGTAAGAGCTCATACGGTCACGTTCATCAAGCCACGTTCTATTCATGTTTGCCCTGACAATCGTATACAGTACTAATTAAACACCCTGTAATTATATCTACGATACACACCTACAATCACAGTTGTGTGTTAATGACAGCTTCAGATAAAACGCCACGTAATGCGTTCATCACGTTTCAATAAAAACCTAAGATAAAAAAAACCAGCCAAGTGTCGGACTCGCGCACGAAGGGTTCCATACCATTATTTATAAAAACGAGCAAAATAATCACTTTTTTGTATGGGAGCCCCCTTAAATATTTATTTTATTCTGTTTTTAGTATTTGTTGTTATAGCGGCAACAGACATACATAATCTGTAGAAATTTCAACTGGCTAACTATCACGGTCCATGAGATACAGCCTGGTGACACGGACAGAGTGTCAGTTTGACCCTTTCGGTATGGAAACCTAAAAACTACTATTGTTGAAATCAGTAAATGTTTTAAACTGATGCGAGTTCAGGTAAGACACAGTTTCCGTTGTATCGCAAGGTCCTAAAGAAACTCGTCCAACTATGTTCGGGTCGGCTTCCAGTCTGACTGGATGCAGCTGGGTACCAGTATTTTACATGAAGCGACAGCCTATGTGACCTCCACAAGTCCACAACCCAATTAGTATTGTAATACTGGCTGGCTTAGTTTAAAGATCGAGTCGAGGGGCTGTTGTTATTTAGCCACCAGCCAGTAGCATATGCATACTCCTTGTTGCCAAAAGTTCAAATACATTGACAACTTCAGTAACATGGTGTACCATTGCGAAATCAAAGGACTGGCCAGCAACTGATGACGTTTATGGACGCCACACATTATGTATTCACACGGAGGTCACCATTTCTCCGAAGCGTTTGTAACCTGAATAGGGACTGTTCGTGGTATGACATGCGTTTCATTCAGCGTATTTCTGTTGTGAAATTTTTGAGCTGTTGCCGTGTTGTTTATTTATACCTAAGTAGATATTGCGAGAGTTTTGTATTCTTATTATAATTCAACATCATCAAAGGCTAGGTGCCTTTTTCCAAATTCATTGGGGTCGGCTTAAAGTCTTTACGGACGCAGCTGAATACCAGTATTTTACATTGAGCGACTGCCTATCCTGACCTCCACAACCCAGTTTGTACTGGGTTGTGGAGGTCAGGATAGGTAGGTCAAAAATAGCATCACATTTTTTGTTTTTGGCGGGAACGGTAACGACCCTCGCTTCTTTTTTTTATTTTACACATGTTGAAGATTTGACCAAAGAGATCTTATAAACTCTTTGGTCATATCAAATAAATCAATCTAAATCACAATAAATCTTATTATTATTTAGAAATCATGACACTAGTATCCACTGACTGGTTATTTTTGCCCATTACTCCTCCGACAAGCGGCAGATGTGATCAGTCCAGTTTCATATCAACCTAGCAGCTGTAAAGCCATCCGTTAGGGTTTTGGAGCAAAGTATGGAGTTTCTGATGCGGTCCGTAAGTTTAACACCCATAGTGATCGATACAGCGATCGCTGCATAGCTCGTTGGCAGACTCCAAATGCGGACATGGCACCATGTTTGCGCTGGATAAGTGACTGTGAGTGTGGGGAGAATCCACATGTCCCTGAGCACTAGTTTCAGTGAAAGAGATCCCTTCATTAAATGTTTCATCGACCAATAGCTCTTCCAGGCATTCTCAATCCGTCGAGACTTCTTTATCTTGTCATGCCTGGAAAGAGACCATCTGGCCGAGGTATTCATGGACATATTCCATCACCACACCCCCAATTTCTATGTTACGCTCGGTGCTGTTCGTCATCAGTTTTGTTTTGGACCTGTTCATTGAAAGCCCGACAATGTCGTCGGCGAAACGAAGATAAGTTAATAAAACCCTTTTCCGCCGACGACAAAATCCTTATCTTGCCAATGTGTTGGTTTATTTCTTGGAAAACCTCTTCTAAAGTACAGTGTGAAGAGTTTGGGAGAAAAATAGATATTATCTGTTGCATCAGACTTGTAGACACGTCTCATTTAATTATATTACTGTCATGGAGGATTTTTTTAAGATAACGCACTAATTTGCGGATTACTAAGATTTTGATAAAGATAAAAGTCCAGTTTTAATGTGTCAGTCAGTATTCTTCATATGTCTTACAGTAGGTACTTACTTAGTTATCTAGTTGCTATTAGTAGTACTTTTATGAATTTCCAATTTTCTAATTTAGAATTTCATGGTGAACATAATAAAAATGTGTTCATCATTTCGCTCTTGGTCGTGATATACCTGAGCCCATGGGCTGCGCCTATGGGCACTGATCGATGGGCTCAGCAGTATCGTCGGCATAACTTAAATTGTTAAAACAAACTCCACCAATCGAGCAACCTACCCGGGTGCTGGTGAGCTCACGGAGCAGCCGATCCACGCAGAGGTTAAAGAGCTAGGACAAAGTCAGACCACCCTGTCTTACGCCGCACTCCAACCTATACGCATCCGATAGTGATCCTGCCCACCTGACATTGTTACGCTGATTGCCATACCAATATTTAAGGAGCGATGTGAATTCGTCAGGTAGTTCTGTCTCACTCGACAGCTACTGCCCCAGCTTGTCATACACAACCAAGTCGAATGCCTTCGACATGTCCAGAAAACAGGCATGAACCGGTGTATTCCTGTTGGTGTAATACTGGATAGTATGCTTGAGAATTCAATATTATAGATGTTTCAGTAGACAGCCCAGTTCCAAATCCGAACTGAGCGTCATGTACAGATGTTCATCTAACTATTTCTCAATCACATTATCCACTACCTACCTTAAGCCAGCCATACACGCTACGGTCTACCGGAGAGGTCCACCTGTGCAGGTATGCCTGCGGAGGTAGACCGGAATATGTGTGGGAATAGACCTGTGCAGTTTTTTGAGCCTGCGCAGGCGACCGGCGCACGATCGAAAATCAATTATTTTTAGTGACACCGTACGGTGTACCTGTGCGTGTGTGCGTGTACTCCGGTCGCGTCAGTTTTCTAGTGTTTCTTTCGGACGTGCCACGTAATTCAGCAATTGGAAATGGCACCACTATACAATCAACTAAAAAAATCCTTGATTATTTTATCAAAATTTATAGAAGCCATCCATCTCTTTGGCAAATTAAAAACAAATATTACCATAATCGTGACAAAAAAGAAGTTGCTTATAGATTACTCATAGAAAAATTGAGAGAAATTGAGAAATTTCACTGTTTTTGTATCTTTTATCTTCAAAATTAAAGCAAGGCCTAGCAATGTCAGCACGTCATCGTCATCATTCGAAGCCATTGCAAAAAGAACTGAAGACCGCTCCGGTACACCGGAACGTCCCCATACGCTACCGATGTTCGGTTGACCTGCGCAGGCACACCTGCACAGATAACCTCTCCGGTAGACCGTAGCGTGTATGGCTGGCTTTAGCAATCACATTTGCTAGCGATATATGCCTGTAATACGTATAATAACTCAAGCTAGACGAGTCCTCCTGACATGTCCTCGAATGCGGTTCTCATCAATGCATCAGGCAGGTATGAGTGTCCTACGGAAACATACGTATTTTTGTAAAATAACAAAACGTTGTTTGTACTTATGTATACATATAGGTTAAAGTGTCTTTATATATCTATTAGACCACATTACGAGAATGATTTAGTGTTTTTTATAGTGCAGTGACTTACGTGACGCTATTTTAATTCTAAGTTCTGCATGTTTTATGATTTTTGTGTCAAATCAATTTTATGATTTAGAGAAAGGGAAAACAACGAATCCAATAAATAATTTTAATAACATTTGATTACATAGGTATACAATGTAATAATAGATAATAATTAACATGTTCAAAACTTGTTTTTATACATAAGTCCAATAATAGTTTTAAGATCTTAATTATGTACCTACTTTAATGTTAGCTAGGAAGACATTAATATTCAATAGTACAATGTCTTTCCAAAATGTTGTGCATATAAACGTGTTACAAGAAAAAGTTATTATTTGTTTATAACTAGGAGAACTTGACACTAAATTGTGCACTTTCTACATAATCACTTTATACCTTAGACCCAGAGCTAGTGCCCGACTTTAAAAAATTCATCATCATCATTCATTAGTCATCATAATAAAATTCTCGCATCTAGTAATTATTGTATAAGGATTAAATATTGTTTTTAAGAAAATCTTGGTCAAAATGTCCAGTAATAAAATGAATGCTTTAACGTATTAACTTTAAAAGGCAATGGCACAATTTTTCGAATAAACACCTGAATGACACTGCATTTAGTCAAATTGATTAAGAAATGGTTGGGTACCTACATACTTGGGCATAGGCACACTTCTTCTAATTATGCATTAAAAAACACAAAATTATACAAACTCAGCTTCAATTATTAAAGTAGTTAAAAGATAATTTAGTAAAATACTATAGTTTAGGCAAATTACCTTCATTTAGTAACCTATGCTCAATTTTGAATCAAAAATGTTCTTGAATTATAAGTAAATAATTAACAAATACTCTCCCATGGAAAGCAACGAAAACTTAAACAATTGGCATCACATATTTTACCTAATTTTACAGATAAAATTCAAACAATATTACCTACTTAGCAACCTATATTATGCGTTGTTAAATGACATTTTTTTGGATTGAAATTGTATTGTTAGGCCTTCACCTACAAAAACTAGGTACATAAGAACAGGAAAAAGTTACTTGACAAATATATGCATTAATTTAGTTATTATCAGGAAAATTTGGCCCTTATATATTAATTAATTTAAATAACTAAACAAAAATACCTACTGAATATTGGAATTTAGGCAAATGATCATAATTTAAAAAATATCATCATATGAAGATGATTCGTCGCTTATACCCGCGTTCGACATTACAAGGCGGATAATCTTAATTGCTTTAAATTGATGTTTAATTTAAATAAATGACCCAATTGACAGTCGCGCCTTCAATTGACTAACAAATTGAAAAGATTTAAAACGTCTACCGAAAATAAGGCAATGACAATATTTTTATGTATATGAGATTCAAATAACGATACGGGCTATGTTTTATTTATTCAAGACGTTATTTCAAACATTTTAATATTATTGTAAATGAGAAAACAACTGGTCCTGTATTTTTATCAAATAAAGCAAAATACCACGAAACACTGCCAAATCTAATGTGCTCGACTAAAAGTGTCATTTGCAACTCGAACGTTCACAAACTGACAAGACTAAAAGCTACAGACTAAACAATTAAATTCCTACTAAAAATATAACAACTTCATTCAGGAAGATCAATTACTTATCAAAAATTAAATGTACTCGTATGTTTACATACATAACTAGAGGGGTAAATACTCTTAAAATACTTACTCTATATTTATTTATATAATATAATGGGAACCATTAATTATGAAATCTGTGCCATTTAGGTGATTATAATTAACGTAGTTCTAGCTCTTCGGCTAGGCAATTTTCTTTGATTTACGATCTACCTTAATACCTTTCAAATTCTGAAGCCAGGTGTTAGCAATCAGGTAATTGGGCTTCTATCAATCAAAGGCTACAGCTATGCTGCTTTTGCTAATCACAATTCCAATAGGTGACCATCATTGACTAACTTTTCGCACATTTTTTTTGGCTTTCGTAAACATTAAATACTGCAGACACTTGCAGTTGGTACGTTAAGATTATTTTTGCATATTTAAAAACATGTTGTGCATATGTGCTATAGTCAAATTCCTACGTACATAGTGAAACGATGTTATAATTTGCTATTTTCTCGGTTGGTACATATCTCTTCCCTTAGCTGTTGCACTTACAGACAGAAAAATGAAATGTTTTGCTAATTAACTGTCAGTGAGAATATTTAAATCAGTCGTATGGAAAGGTATGTGCACAGTGCATACGCTTATGCACAGTGTACGCGCTTATGCACAGAGAAAAACTAACGCCAGTTTTTACTAACACTAAGCGCAACCTAAATAAACACATATACTGTACTGTTAGAATTTCTGCTTTCCGCGCTGAACCGCGCATTATAAAACATAAGCCTCAGACTGGCGCACATAGGTAAAAATCAGCCGCTCATTTACTTTGCCTAGTATTCATAGAACTTGCAGTAGTATCACAGTTTTAAAGTAACACGGTTTATAACTAAACTTGCACTATCACTTACGAGATATCTTCCCTGATTATTGTTAGCTCCCGATATCATCATCATCATTAAAGTACTGTCATCTCGCGATCATGGCGCTTGCAACAGCGTCGACATATCTAGAGCTCACGATAAACAATAATGACGCAAGTTATCCCGTAATTCTGATAGTGTTAGTTATGCAGTAGTATGCCATTTGTCGATATGCTAAAGTACAAATTTTCCTGCCTATACATTCAACACTGAACTAATCCGCTTACGTTAGGCCATACTGATCTCATCCAGAGCTTCCCGCCGCAGTTGATAGGTCCTGACTGGCTGTATGAGTGAGACCAGCATGCCGGCCACAACTATCCATCCACCAGCCAGGTAGAACGACAGCTCCCAGGAAAATGTCACGTCGAATATAAAACCTGTAATTTAGAACATCATTAATCATCAAACAGCAATTACACGATGCCGTAATAGTCTCAAGGGAGGTAGGAGAGCTTATGGCCAGGCTACTCAGCAATTCCTTAATATACTAAATGCATTCAGGAAACAATTATTTATTATTTAGTACATTGAGGACTTCTGCTTATAAAAACAAACAAAAAAGGGAACCTTAGTCACCAGAGAGCCAATTACAATTACTCACGTATAAAGTTATAATACTAAGTAGTAGTGTAGTATAATAAGTTTATGCGTACTCAACTTATTGTATGTATTACTAAATATATAAACGGTTTTTTTTTCTTGTGTTTTTCACTCTTGGGCAAATGACTCCCCTAATTCGTTCCATGAGCTTTTTCCGTGCCTGCTCGAACCAAGCTAAATAGTTTTGAGTCCAAGCACAGTTTTCAGGTGTTAAGATATTGCCAGTCTATGAAATTAACTGCCAGCTTCTCTGTTTCTCAATCAATATAATGGGATATCTTCAATGTTATTGTGAATCGGTTACTTCTTTAAGCTAGCATCTCCACCCTAAGCCACATCATCGCTTCACAACAGGCGAGTTGCGGGCACACAACAAGCTACTTAGTGTAAATGCTATTATCTAACCTGATAACGGCGGTCCAATGAGATGTCCTATCCCCTGTGCAAGCAAAACTAATCCATAGGCCGAAGTAAAATCATCCAAAGAAACCAGCTTCACCAGTAAACTTGGTGTGAACGTATACGATGCTGCGAAAAACAAGCCGAAGGCCGCCGACGCAGAGGCTAAAAGCCAGTAATTGGTGGCTGCAGCGGGTGGAATCGCAGCTACGGACGCACCGCATAGGACTAAGCATACGGCGTACAGGCCTCCGATGGATACTTGAGGGAAATCTCCTATCCAGCCCAGACCGACCTGGAAGAGAGAAAGGTATATGATTAAAGGAGGGATCGATAACAAGAAGGCCTAGAGACAAGTATCAAAGAGTATTTCGACTTTCAACAGAAATGATAAAAGATTTTTGGTAGCTTCTGTCAGTGCCGTGTATATTTGACTTCCATCTTGTAATACGAGTAACTGAAAGAATAACACTTTGTGTAGGTCATTATTAGCCGTAATGTATGAGATTTTGAAGGTACCATATGCGTCAATTGTTAACACAATAACCTTGACCTGTCCCCAAGACTCGTTAAAATCCTTGAAAACTTTTGTCAGCAAACAATAAACAAAAATAAAATTAACTCCACTTTACGTAAATAAATGAAAATACATTGAGAAATCCGCAACGGCCAGAATTTGGCACAGGCGACGTCCCCAAACATTTGGAAACGGGATAGCTGTCTATTTTGGTCCACAGCAGTTATGTCAACCTCGGCTTTTGTGAACCTTGGAGAGAAACCAGACCGAAATCGGTCTCATGATCCGTGGGAAGGCAGACGTGAACGATTTAAAACGGAAGACATTCATTTTCCAAGTCTGGGGATTGCCAAAATATACAACCTATTGGTTTGCTCAGATTTGCGCAGTTTATTTGTCTCCTTCTGGAATTATTTGGCAAAGCAAAGCTGGATTGTGGATGTGGAAAAGCTAGTAAGTAATTAAACAAGACCTCTCGTCTTCTCCTTAATAATAATAAACTGGGGTATCCGATCTACCAAAGCAGAAGCTTGATTTATTGATGCTCGATGAAAAACTTCTTCTCATATTGAAGGTGAAGTATGCAGCCATTTCAGTTTCGCACGGCACGGACACATTTTAATGCTCGATGAAAAACTTCTCCTCATGTAGAAAGTGGAGAATGCAAATGCTACCAGCCTTTTGGGAAAGTTTCCGGTGTCGATTGACAGCGATATGGAGGAGTATTTGACGCCTAAGCGTACTTTTGTTAATTTAGTTAGAAGTAAGTCCTTTTTTCTTGAAAATATTTAGTTTGAATTATTCTATAAGTAGCATTAAAACGTAGACTTTTTATTTAAAATAGCAAATGCAGCAATATTATTAGCGTTTAGAATATAAAAACGTTGTGTACTTTGACGCGTATGTTGTAGCTTTCATGAAATCGTGGAAACGGATCCGGTAATTAAAAACGATTTGGAAATATTTTCCAGAGCTGGCAATAGTCCAAAAACGGGGACTTTATTAGGACACAAGCCTCTACGATAGACGAATTAGGCGATATGCCAATGAATTATATTATTTTACATGAATCACCAGGTTTTTGGCAGAATCTTGGAATGTTAATAGAAATACTAGAATTGATGGATTTATTTACATGATAGCTTTTTTTGCCATAAATATTTGTGAAATCATCATAAACTTGATTAGTATTTTACCAACTGCCTGTCAAATCCGATCGATAAATTAATATTATAGAAACTGAGATATATATAATTAGCGTTTAACGATCCCTCTGCTGGGGCACACACCTCCTCGTGACGATGAGTGGGCCGTATTACACCACACGGCCCCAGTGTGGGTTGGTAGATGACAAAAAATGGCTTCGAATTCCACCTTCGAGGATGAGCAACTGCGTATATTTTCCATCACTTTTGACGGCGAGATTGGTTATGAATTAAATTACACAATTTGCTACTATGGCACCACCAGTGTTACTGAGCTACCGACCGTCGACCATCAATAGAATATAGGAACTGTAAAACCCGCTTACCATTCCTATAGTATTAGTAATTCCAATCAAGCTGAGCATGCCAGCGCCGTCGTCTTCACTGTAGCCCTCATGTATCATATGTTCAGCGAGGTAGAAGTAAGGCACAATGAACCAGACGAAGAGAAGGATAGTGCCCAGGCACAGGAGGTTAAAGGTCATCCGCTTAAAGAGGTTCACATTGAACATGTCAGCGAGGCAACTAACGCAGTCGTCGTACCATTTCTGGAAGAAAACCAAAATATGCGGTTGGACAATGATGAAAGTGAATACTATGGCATTATGTAAGTAAAAAGTTTAATATTCCTCAAAGAACGAAAACAGTTGTGTCATACAAATCGGTTAGCCACAAACTAAGCATCGCTTGTATCTCGTCATCACATTCGTCACCCATTAAAAAAAGAAACTCGTCGTAAGTTCTTCAAAAGGACTAAATGTAACTAGGTGCCCTAAAATGTATGTTGACCTTGACCCTCAATAAAAGATATAAAAGCTTTTAAAATATACTAAACCCTCCGGATTATTGTCAACAATTAAAGATTGTAAACTCGAAATTCCCAGGTGTTTTGTCCCTCGTCGTAGTACGGGAAGCACCATAATTTAGTAAGTTGAGCAATAGATCTTAGAAAGGTGTTATTGTGACCTCAGTGACTTATATCATCTTACCATTCTTGTTGAAGAAGCATAATTATAGAATTATTCCTTACCTCTTCCTTCTCATCAATAGTTATCATAGAATTCTTAAAGATATCCGGACAAGACGACGCTTTTAGCCTGTACCTCTTTATATTAAGCATTGCATTCCTGTGGCTTATTGAATTCAAAGGCATCTTCAAGTCTTTCAAGTAGTGGTGGTTCACCGACAACTGTTTCTTTAGCCAATCTTTCCTGTTTTCTTTACTATCTTGTTTCACCAGTTCCTTGTCATCCCGAGTCTCTGACTTAGCCTTTCTTATCACCCTTTTCTGTGGATTCTTTAGTTCATACTTGTCTGAAGCTTTATCTGGATTCTCGTATTTTTCTGAATTAGTTCTTTGAATGGGATGTTTCAAGTACTTTACTACTGGAGGATCGTTTGATTCGTTGCTCGGTAACTTAGGCAGTTTCTTCTTGGTTCGGTTTATGGCGAATGCTGGATATTTCACTTCGATCCCGTAATCTCGGCTCGTCTTCTTTACTAAGGTGTCTAACGTTCCCATGGATAACTGGAAAAAGAAAATTTTAGTTTAGCTGTGAGTCACGAATGATGATGTTATTTACAGTTATAAGCCGAAATACATACCTTTTCGCTATAAGTAAGGTAAGTAGGTAAGTTCTCCACAGATTGTGATTTCAGTTTCTCACCTTTACATTTCTTTAACCTCATAATCTCCTGGTGACGTTTGATACTCTCTGCCTCTTGGGTGATCACTTTCTCAGGAGACACTCCTCGTCTAATTAACCCACCCATACTCTTACCTCGAGTTGGAGCATCAAAATCAAAGACATAAGGGCTGGATATAGACGCTGAACTAGAATGTTTCGACTTATCTTCTTCTTTCTTAAGTTTACCCTCATCTCTGCTATTCCTTTGCCTTTTCTGTTCCAGTGTCCACCATTCAGGATCTCTCATAACGCATCCACACACACATAAATTCAAAAGTGTTCCGGATAGCAAGAGAATGGTACCTCTCCATCCGTATTCTTCGATGAAATATTGCGTCATGGGAGCGTATACGAATGTTCCTACGCCTGTGCCACAAGCTCCTAACCCCACTGCTAAATTCCTTTTCTTTTCGAACCAGTAAGCTATAGACACAACAGCTGTGACATACACAAGCCCGAGACCTAAACCAGCAATAACGCCAAATGTAATCATCATCATTTCTAAAGTTGTAGAAATCGAGGCCAGAACAAATCCCAATGTTGAAATAATACCGCCAAGTATTGTCATACTGCGACATCCATATCTGTCTACTAAAGCACTCATCACAGGCCCAGCAAGAAGTGGGACAGCAATGAAGAGGCTGCCGATCCAGGCAGTAGTAGATTTACTGGCTCCAAATTCTTCTAAAAACTCAATGTAGAGCAAGCCGAAGGAGAAGCTGATTCCATCTGCGATCATGGATATTACGAAAGATGACAGCACAACCACCCATCCCCAGCCACCGTCAGGAATTTTCACTACACCTGTAACGGCTTTTTCGTCATCGTATTTCTTAATATCAATACCTCTATCAGCAGGATTCTCTGTTATCTTAACATGAATCGCTTTCGGTTTGTTCAGTAAAACAGTTAACTCCTCATTGAAGTTAGTTGCATTTTTCTTCATTTGGATTGTTGGTAGCCGTTCTCGAGTGCTAAATTCTAAGTCAGGGCTTGAGAACGAAGCTGTCCCAACACTGCTAGTATCATCTTCCTCGCCTTTGCATATCCCTGATGTAGATTCAGAAAGTAAGGACTCTCTGACAGCGCTTTCTCTCACCACCTCCTTGTTCCTCGGAGTCCTGGTAGATCTCAAAATAACTGGTTCCCAATCTTGTTCCATTTTTTCAATTTTGTACTACAAATAATACCTTGCAAAAAATACTGGTAGTTGATTAGTTTAGGTTGGTTTTATTTAGGTTCTTAATCTGGGGTCCCGGGCTGAATATCGACTGGCTTGGCGGGCCACACTGTTGAGTTTTAAAGTGTTAGGCTTGTTTTGGCCGGCCACCATTAAGAACCAGGGTAGGATCGTCTGCTCAGGGACGTCGTCCATGCACGCGTGTTGATGGTGAGTGGCGCGGAGTTGCGCCACAACAAGGAAACTTGTTAGACGCTACGCGAACCTCGCGGTTGAATTTTTTACATCTGCGAAGTAGAAAAACATGGCTATTAAAATATAACACTCTTTAGTTTTAGGAATTAGAATTCAATAACGACAAAAGACAAAAGGGCTTGGGCAGCATTTCAAGTTAGCAATAACTAAATCAAAGCGGGACATATAGTCCAATAATTCTATTTGTTCTTATTCTTTTTTTGTTGTCTCTCTAATACCTACCTAGATAGCTACTGAAAGTTGGCAATTAGTTTAATTGCAATTAAACTAATTTAGTTGTTGTATTAATTTGATTTAGTTATTGCTAACTTGAAATGCTGCTCATGCCCATTTATCTAAGGCTTCTATACTCTGAACTAGTTTATTACAAAACTAGCGACTCTGCCCGGCTTCACACGGGTGCAATGTAGATACTAGCTTTTTCTCTAATATAATATGCATGTATTATACATATAAACCTTCCTCTGTCTATTGATGAAAACCGCATCAAAATCAGTTTAGCGTACAGACGTTGAGACGCGACTTTGTTTTACTTATATGTAGAGATGAATGTTAATGTTGTTTCGTTGAATATAATATACCTACTGTGATCTTCATTATAATATATTACAGAGTTAACGCCTACCTAAACGTAATCTATTTAAGTGAATAGGGGGTGAGGTTTGTTTACCTCTCGCGGAGGTCACTACGAAATATTTTAGAGCTACGTATACAACTATAAAAGACAGATAGGTATATAATGCCACTGGTGTTATGCGTGAAAATATTCGATGGTAGGTAACTCAATAATCCCGCATAAACTGTCTAGACAGTCTGAAGACATTTGGATGACATTTGGCGCATCGACGGACCATGACTGGATGGATATACTTACTCAAGAAACGAACAACTAGAGGTCGAGGAGAGGTACTAGTGTAAAAAAATACTCAATTGAAATCAAGTAGGTACCTATCTCAGAATTAGAGGGTTAAGGCGGAAACATACTTACGCGTCGTGGCGTGTCGTGTCGCGCCAGAAGCAAATCGGTTTCATACATTTAATATGGTTAGGGACATATTTGCATGGCGTATCGTGTCACAACGATGTATGAAACCGAATACTTCTGGCGCGTCACGACACGCCACGGCACGTAAGTGTGTTTCCGCCCTTAGTCGACAAAAAGTAGAACATGCGTTTCTGGTTTCTGCAGTAGGTAGGTACAACTGTTAAGGCCAAAGTGAATTGCCCTCTCTCTACTAATTAATTTGATGTGTAGGGCCAACAGCCTTGTAGAAGATTATGGATAGGCCTTATCGATCGAAAAGGTGTTTAAGTTCAACATTAAAAATAACAGTCATCGATTACTATGGTTCATCATCTTCTGCCTGGCTTTTTCCCAACTGTGTTGAGGTCGACTTCCAGTCTAACCGGTTGCAGCTGAATACCAGTGTTTTACATGGAGTGTCTGCCTATCTGACCTCCACAACCAAGTTAGTACCTACTGGGAAATTCGCTACCCCTTGGTAAGATGTTTGTCAGACTTTCAAGCCACTGACTACCTGTAACGACTGTCAAAGATCTACAAATGACAGCCGGCACCAACGGCTTAGGTGGAGGAAACTCGGTATGTAATGGGTTCTCACCCATCCACAGACCAACCTAAGCAAGCGATCCGCGGTCGATTACGAATAGCCTGTTTATGGACACGATTATTCCCACAGAAAGACAACCAGAAGAAAACAGCATTATACAAGGTGTTGTTTTGCATCCTCGTCAAAATTCACGAGGTTGTCACAAAAGACGTAAATGATCAATTAAAATTACGGTATCTAGTTAATTATTAATAAAAGCTGACTTTTTTGGTTGTTTAAGCTTGTCAGTATTTCAGAATAACCCCCTTAACGTGGTTTAGGGAATAAGAAATTAACGAATAAACGTTTGAGATCGTTTATATTTGGGAAAGCACGGTTACAGGGCAAGTATCAGATGGGCCGCGTTAAAAACACGTGTGGTTCACCTTTACCGATTTCCATAAATAAGAAAAAAAATAAAAATTACCTACTCATTTTATTTTTGATTCGGGATGAGAATCATTAGCATAGTTACCTCCTTGAATTTGACGAGGATGCAAAACAACACCTTGTAGAAGAAAGAAAACATATTTATTTATAGGTAGGTAGGTATCTACCTAATTTAAAAATTGTACTTCCTTACATGCTACGATAACATATCTAAACCAAAAAAAATAGGTTTTATCACGATAACACTGATCTTTGGGAGCAAAAATATAAACTTTGCTTATAATTTCAGCAGGCAGTTTATGCAAGAGATACCTACCTACATTTTGTCGTTTGGCGCCATCGTATCTGACGATATCACTTATTACAAATAAATTATGTTATAACTACAGGGGTCACTAACAAAGTATAAAAGTTGACACCAGTCATTGGTCAAATAGCCCAGCTGACGGGCTGGTCTTAACATGAAAGAAGAAATCAAAGGTTGAGTGAATGTCCGGACTACAGCAAAAATCGAAACCAACACTATTTAGCTTTCTGTTAGATAATAGGGTTGATATTCCTAGCTACTTGAGAAAAGCCTTCAGAAAAAAAAAACACTTCAAAACGAGCGCATCGGTCTCATCATGTTCACCTATGTTTACTAAATGGCAACAATTTGCATGGAGAGAATTAATAGGTGCTACAGTTATCTAAAACATAATCTCGAATGTGTTTAGTAAAAAGCTCAGAAAGTAATCTTTTAATTCAGAAAGAAAAATAATAAATCCACGGGCGCGGGAAGGAACAGCTGACATTACACAATATTCTACGATCTTCTTCCAATTTTAAAATTTTAATCCGCAATGCCAGCCATAGACATAGATTAAAAAATAACTAGTCTTCACTAACCTGCATAGAACCTTCAAAGAAAAAATTGTAGGACAGACGAGCACTCATAACGGTATCCCCGGTCTATATACGAGCGGCACGAGACGACGATCAATAGGGGGTGGCCAGGGTGGCGCCTCCACAGACACCACCAGGTACCCTGACCTCCTTCACCCCTCCCTACGCTTACCACGTCCAGTGATCAAGGGATTTTGTTTAGTAGGTCAGGGGTCTGTTTAAACTAGGCATGTCTGGCTGAAGGTTTGTTACGTCGTCGTGACGTCACGTAGAAATTTATTGCGTTAATGTGCAAGGAGGTAGTATGCTGCTTAGTTCAACATGGTTATTAGTAATTGATTAGTTAATTGGTGGCTAAATGCGTCATAGAAGCGTCATTATAGTCGGAACAGCGAAGAACCTACATACATTTTGAATAATTAAAGCAATGAGCTATGCAGTAGTTGAATTGTAGAGTTGATGGAAAGCATTATGTCAGCTCTGACCTTCCACATTTAATTTCGCATTAATGTTTTGTATGGGTCACAAAATGAAAAATAATAGTGTAATTCTTAATTTGATGTAGGTAAACTGTAAAGAATTCACCTGAACTGTTACAAACTTTTTGGTGGCGGGTTTATTAGCTGGCTTAACTGAAAACATACCAATACATGAATGTATTCAAACAATACATACACGAAAACATAACAACCATAATTTACTTCAAAATATGTTGAATAGAAAGTGTTATGAAGCTTGTAAAAAAAAGATTGAGCAAATACGCTTGTGATAATTTAAACTCCTTAACTTTAACAGGTTCTACCTATTCGTAACAACAATTTATTTATTATTATTTTATTCTTGGTTCCTTATTACAAAGGTGCTTTGGTGCAAAAATAAACCTTTGACGCAAAAGAAGACAGATCCCTTGAGGGCGATTTAGTTAATGGTCTGTCAACATACACAATAAACATGAATTGTGTTTATATTGTTTTAATGGGGCAACCAATGGAAAAGTTCCACTTGATTGGATATGATTTTCTAAACCTCTTAAACATGTGACGTTAGCACAGACAAGAAGGTCACACTTTTATATTTGTTCGAATAGGTAAGCCGTTAGGTGATTTGGTTTGGTCTTAGCTTAGCAGTGTTTGGTGTCCATTTTCACTATTAATATAACGCCTCCGCATAATCCATACCACATTATAATAGTGTGTGTGTGATTGCTGTATAAAAATTTTTAGGCGCCAAGAAAATTATTAAAGATTAAATTCGTTATTTCTACTATTAAGTTCTGCATAACCAAAGGCATTCTTATTATATTTGCTATTTTTTTTCTGTGTTTACTTTGCTACTATCCATCAGCTAATGCATTATCGTAGTTTACACAGCATTCATCTAACTTTTTAAAAGCATTTTACTTATTTTTTTAGGTGTTGGGAAATATTAGGAATCCGTTTCAACCGCAATAAAAACACATTAGTGAATTTCCTTAGTTAAAAATAAATGCTTCGCCAAACATCCATCAAAGGTCAAGGACTCTTTGGGTCAAGGTTTGGCTTAGCCATAGAAATGATAAAATATGTAATACGGGAAGTATCAATTTAAAAAGAAGACAAAGCTTAATTAAAATAAATCATAATCAAAATTGAATATTTATTTTGGTATAATATCTAAGTATATTTGTGTATAAATACAAAATGCGTTACCTACAAAAATCTAATAATAGTAAAAACGTTTTTTCGCTGAACGCAGCCAGTCTCGGTGAACGCATTATTTACAAAAATGTTACTAATGCAGAAAATACGTTTGCCTTTTTTAAATTAGTTTTTTATTAAATTTATATATTTTTAGCCCTTTTATAATTCAATTAATAATAATAGTCACTAAAATATTTTTTTCATATTCAATTTTCACTCATCCCCTGACAGGTTTCGTTAGTTGGAAATTACTCTTTTTACGCTAGCAACATTGCCGCGCCGTTCTTTTTCTCTGAGTGTTGGAGACACGTGCGTCGTTCACGGCGAAATCTCTAAAATAATCCAAAATGACTGAAGGAACAGCAACAATTCGCACGCGCAAATTCATGACCAACAGGTAAATGTGGAAATCTTACGGTTTCGAAGTGGTGCGAGTTAAAATCGTCGCGAAAAGTTGTTGCCTCGCCATGACAGGTTATGTGTGACAACGTTTTTGTTAATTTTGTAGATTGTTGGCGCGCAAGCAGATGGTATGCGATGTCCTCCACCCAGGCAAGCCGACCGTCAGCAAAACTGAGATCCGCGAGAAGTTGGCGAAGATGTACAAGGTGACACCTGATGTTGTGTTCGTGTTCGGCTTCAAGACTAACTTCGGTGGTGGCAAGTCGACCGGGTTCGCCCTGATCTACGACACCCTGGACTTGGCTAAGAAGTTCGAGCCTAAGCACAGACTAGCCCGCCATGGCCTGTACGAGAAGAAGAGGCCCACACGCAAGCAGCGTAAGGAACGCAAGAACAGGATGAAGAAGGTGCGTGGTACCAAGAAATCTAAGGTAGGCGCGGCCGCCAAGAAGTGATGTGACTTAGGACTAAGTTAATAATAAAACCCAAAAACATCATTTTGTTTTGTTTAATTTCATGTCCGCAGTGCTTAAACTTGAGTGACATTTTGCATCATGAGGTTAGCTTTAGTATTTTTGTGTAACCAAGAAGTGATAAGCTAATAGCTGATAAATATGACAATACCAGTGATTGGTGAATAATTTCAGTGTCCCATATTCTGCAGTTGTGAATTAGTTAAAAAGAAAACAACAGCTCATTGCAGCAATCAGTTCATTATGTTTATCATAAGTTAATTTACACATTTATAACTTAAACATTGTTTTAGTTCTTTACAATCAATCTTTTTTCAACAAACATCACTGGGTAACACCTAAAATCTAAGTCAATATAGATTCTCTATCTACTAGTAGATCCAAACAATTTTTTAAATCATAGGTAAAAATAAACATTTTGTCAATATTTATGTCCCACAGATAGTGTAAAGCTTATTTTCTTTAAGTATCTGGAAAACTTCTTAAGCTAATATCATTACATTTAGATGCGTTCTCGAGTGGATATTGCAAATTGGCAAACTGGTAAGCCACGGTTTGCAGAGGAACAATTTTCAAGGAATAATAGCTGGTAGCGGAGGATCATATCAACGTCTGTGCAATTTGATAAGCCCATTCGCGTTAATGGGCTACTGTCGCTGGTATTTTAGTTCTATGTCAAGTGCTCCTGTTGCTGGCGCAAGTATGTCGGCACTATTCCAGATAGCAATCTTGGTCGATTGTGAACTCGCCGCTCATGACGGCATATCATCTTCCTGGAAGGATACAGAACAAGAATTTAAAGCAATATAACATGAGGCATGTATTCCATTTAGGGGTTGGCACAGGTGTAAGGTTTTCAGGTGTCATTTTGCTACATAATAATGTATTGCTATCATAAAAGCTGGACCAAACAGGATGAATCTAACACTATTTAGACTACAAAGGGATTAGTTACAGTATAATTCAGGGTGAGTAATTTAGATTCCCATTGACATGCTAAATCACTAAATTTGCCCGTGACTTCGTCCATTGGAATTATTTTAAAAATATTATTATATCCTATTTGAGTTGGACATTTTTAAAAAATTCATGGGTTTTAATTCATAGAATACATTCTCTAAAATAGAAGTAGCTTATGTTACTACTTATTAGCTATTCTGCCAGTATAAGCCCCCCCAAAATCGGTCCAGCTGTTTTGGAGATGAGCCGGAACAAAGATAAAAAAAAAACAATATATGCATTCAGTAAAAATCTGTTACATGATCACATAATAAAGTTAGATAAACTTGGAAGATTATCTTGCACTTAGGGAATAAACACTAGAGAGCAGTGGCACTAGAGAGGTTGAGAGCAGCGGTGGCCCAGTGGTAGCAGCCCCGACTTACGAGCAGTAAGTCGTAGGTTCGAACCCAGGCAGGCGCATTACTTTGTGTAAGTAATTTATTTCATCACCGCTGCTCTCAAAACGGTGAAGGAAAAATCGTCAGGAAACCGGCATGTCCTAGAACTAAAAATTCGAAGACATGTGACATCTACCAACCCGCACTGGGCCCGCGTGGTAGATTACAGCCCATTCCCTCTCATAAAAGAGGAGGCCTGCATCCCAGCAGTGGGAACAATATAGGCTGATGATGATGAGGGAATAAACAATCAAAACTTACCTGGTTGAAAATGATTTTCCACATGAGTTACAAATATGGGGCTTGGCAGTGCTGTGCTGTGTTGCTAAATGATTCTGAAGTGCCTGTAGAAAGGTAAAATAGGATGTTGATAACAAAGGTTTTAGGCAAAAACAAAGGGAACCAGCATTAGGTCAATAGTATTTCAATGATAAGAAAATCAAGGAATATTATAAAATTAAGCTATTGTTTCTACAAAAGAGTGACAGAGTGATCCATACGGGTGATTCTCGATGTCCACCAACCAAGTGGTTTATTAGTGGTGGACAGGGGGGCGTGTGGTGTTACACGTTTTGATAAAGAAATGAGCATATAAAGGAATTATTAAACGGATTAATTATTTTTTAAATTGTTTCTCTGTTCACCACTGGTGGACATCGGGAATCATCCGATCCATACCCATGATGGTGAAGTACTTTCGACCACATTAAAGGTTCGCCTTTAGTAAACGCTAGCCTGCATAGACGACAATTAAAAAAAAAATTACCTCCTTGAATCTAAAGCCCTTTTCACACATCTGGCAGTGGTAAGCTGGCGGCATATGTCTTCTTTTATGTGACGCGAGGTTCGAAGAGTTGAGGAAGGTGGCCAGGCAGTGTGGGCAAGTGAGCGGCCGTACGCCACTGTGTGCACGCTCGTGGACAAGCAAGGCGTACTTCGTTCGCGCACGGTAAGGGCAGTGAGTGCATGCATAGTGGAGTTCACCAGTGTGGATCAGCCTTAAAGTGGTAAGTTTATATGAGATCGCATGTGTGTACCATTCATATAAGAACATGTTGTCTGATGAGATAAAAGATTTCAATTTAAGAGTTGAGGGACATTGTTTCACCTGTGGAAACTGCTTTTTAGGGTTCCGTAGCCGAATGGCAAAAAACGGAACCCTTATAGATTCGTCATGTCTGTCTGTTGGTCTGTCTGTCTGTCCGTCCGTATCACAGCCACTTTATTCCGAAACTATTAGGACTACACAGCTGAAACTTGGTAGGTAGATGTATTCTGTGAACCGCATTATGATTTTTGTACAAAATTTAAAAAAAATATATAGATAAGGATATCCTCCCATACATGGAACTAAAACTAAAAAAAAAAAACGATCAACCTATACGTGTGGAGTCTCTGTAGATAGGTCTTTAAAAATTACATTGAGGTTTCTAAAACCATTTTTATTCAAAGTCAATCTTTTGAAAGATAGACACTTCCAAAGTAGTAAAAAGTGTGTCCCCCCCCCTCTAATTTCTAAAGTAAGAGGATGAAAATTCTGAAAAAAATATGGGGATGTAGAACGTAAAAAAAACTTTCAACGAAAATTGGTTTGAATAAGATTTGATATGTAGTTTTTGAGATATGGGACTTTTTCACCAAACTGCAGCAGTAACTTTGTTTTTCATTAACTTACTATGAAAAACAAATTTAGTTTTGCGGTTGAGTGAAGGTTCACTAATGAATGACCGTTCAAAACATTGTTATTATATTGTTTAGGGCTATGGAACCCTGTGTGCGAGTAAGACTCGCACTTGGCCCGTTTTTTTTAAATTTATTGTGAGTCTTGTGTCTGCTGCTGGCTCTTCTCGTATCGTATTAGCACAAATATTATTTCGGTTTGGGAGCGTTTAAGTATTACGTAACGATTTTGGGGGATAAAGGGGGTCTTCAGAACGGTCGCGTAGAGATATTTTTCTGGCTACCTGGCGCGTTACCTGGGAGGAGGGGGGTACAAACAGACGTTACGGCGCGTTACATGGGGGAGGGGGGGGGGGGGGTCAAAAATCTCTAAAAATTGCGTTACGTAATACTTGAACGCTCCCTTTCGCAAAATGAACTTGACACAAACTTGGTTAGGGCGTATTTTGTCTTCCTAATAATATCGTGAATATTTGGGTAAATACGCCAAGTTTAGAGCAACACAAATACGTGGAGAGTTACTTTACCTATGTCTCTTCAATCTAGTTATAGACTTCAGTTCTAGACCACATGTCTCACATACAAAAAACTTGTTACTGTTGCGACACGTCGGCAAATTCTCATGAGCCGTGAAGTCCTCCTAAAATGAATAAGAAAATAAATTGAGTGGCATCCTTAAGCACATTGGGCCGATTATATTATCAAAGAACACCAGCATGATGATGAAAGGAAAAGAGGCCTATTCACAGCTCAGTGGGTGATAACGTTGATGTCTATAATAAGAGTTGAAAGCGTTGGGCATGATCCTAAAAGCATGTTACAGTGAACTATAGAGAAGTATATAGTACCATGGTATAATTGCAGGGTGATGAGAGAGGTCGGTAACGAGAGTATCAGTGGCCCAGTAGTGGCAGCCCCGACTTACGAGCAGTTAGTCGTGGGTTCGAACCCAGGCAGGCGCATTAATTTGTGTAATTTATTTCATCACCGCTGCTCTCAAAAACGGTGAAGGAAGACATCGAGAGGAAACCGGCATGTCCTAGAACTAAAAATTGGAAGACATGTGACATCTTCCAACCCGCACTGGGCCTGCGTGGTGGATTACAGCCCCCTCCTTTTCATAAAGAGGAGGCCTGTCCTAGCAGTGTGAACATTATAGGCTTATGATGATAAGAGCTCCCTGCTCTTCTCCCAATTTGTTTTATTAAGTACTAGCTGTCCCGCGCAACTTCGTCTGCGTCACATTTTCCCCGTTTTCGCAATATTTTTCATTGCTGCACCGCTCCTATTAGTCGTAGCGTGATGATATACAGCCTATGTCCTTCCTCAGGTTGAAATCTATCTTCTTGACAAATTTCATTAAGATCCGATCAGCCGTTTAGTCGTGAAAAGGTAACAAACAAACTTACTTTCGCATTTATAATATTAGTTAGGATACCTGGTTATAAAACGTTTTTCGACATTTGCCACAGGCCCATTCCCTTGCGACTGTTGTGCCCTGCTTCACGAAGTAACCACCGTGAAGACTGCTCTCTTTCCTTTCACAGTCCGATGCCATACTTGTCACTGCAAAGTTTAAAAAAAAGTCTGTTTAGTACATTATTAATTGTGTTCACATAGGTACATCAAATTAACATGCAGAGCTGCACAATGGAGGAGATATCATCATTATGCCCAGCAAGCGACTATGTTGGGGTCGGCTTATAGTCTAACCAGATGTTAATATCGGTATTACCTTTTCGGATGGGAAATCATCAAATGACCCCCCCCCACTCTGGGCAGAGCGGGAGGGAGTGTCAGACTTGACTTACTAAAACCCATCCATGTTCTTCCTTATCCCTTTGTGTTCCAGGGCCACGGAATCTCTTTCGAACAACCCGCAGCCCTGGCAGATATCGGTATTACCTGCATGTTACTTTCTTGACGTTAAGGTAAATAAACTGTCCCTGTTCCCTTGTTTGATGATAATGCTCATGATGAGTATAATTACATTGTTATGTGTTACTACGGTGTAAGGCACACCAACGTGAATACGCTTACCATATACTCAGTACCTACATCATACTGAACCCCCCTCCAATTTTCATTAGTAATTTAAAAAAAACCTGCTGTACATTTTGACCATGAAGGTATTGCACTTTAGTAGGATACAGATTTTTTTTTTAATTACCTATGAGAAATACTAATGTGGTGGGGTTCAGAAAAACGTACTGAGTAAGTGCCTTCCCCCTGAGTTCCTTACATCCTGTATGTAGATTTACACGGCGTACATACCCATGTCAAGTTCCTGCTGCAACCTCCACTGCGTGACTTCAGCAGTCTGCCTTAGTGACTCTGCATTCTTCAATACCACCTCACATGATCTGCATATGTGCTGTGGTTTACCATCATTTTCAGTCACCTACAAGTACAGTAAAAGGAAGCTATATACAAGGGGTCTAATAGAAAAATCTGGTATTCTATAACATTCTTCTATGTTGTCTCTTTGATGTATACACCGTGTAAATCACGTCATCACGAAGCCGTCAACCAAGCATTCCGTACATGAAACTAAGTAACTTTACGCAAAAATTATTGCTGGGAAACGACTTTTTTTTGGGGGGTGTAATATCATGTTTTGTGGTAGAACTCAATGTAACGCACTCAAAACATTGTGCTGATGGACGGCTTGAATAGTACGGGGGTCGTGGAGGTGTTTAAACTAAAAATCTTACATTAAAAACTTGTATTTAAAAAAATACTTGTCAAAAAGTTGGAACTTTGACCCCTAATATCTCCGTAACTAGAAGGTTTCCAGGTATGGTGTAGAACAAAAAAATGATCGCAATGACAGGGAGAACCAGTGCCTTTCGGCTTCGTTAAGAGGTGTTTTACACCCTTTATTGTGTAAATTGTAACATAAACAGTGTCATTATAAGTAGCTTCAAACAGATCCCTCAAGGTCCCATCAATGGAATTGCATAAAGGGCCTGACGGGAAGTACAAGATTTTCATAAAATTTTATTCTATAATACTATTTTCAAACTAAAAATGTATAATGTCTGTATTTCCCTAAAGGTAAGTCAAAAGTGTATAATGTGTAATAGCACCAATTATGTTTAAGCCTTAAAACGGGTGAAAATTCTAACTGGGCTGGAACAAAGAAGTTCCTCATGGAAAACCAATATTTGCCTGTACTAGGAATTGAACCGAAGACCTCATGCAGGCTCAGCACTATTGCTAGTGACTACTAGGCCAAAAAACAGTGAAGTGAAGATTTTACACTTTAACCTTAGCCAAGGTACAAATTCACCGCAAATACTTACAAATAAAAAAAGGAATTTCAAAAGTATTGTTACCTTATTTCTTCATAAAAAAATAATATTTAAGATATATAGATCACATTTTAAATATATTATATAAATAAATACACTCAAAAGTAATGATTTTAATTGCTTATATTTTGTGTTATAGTGCACCACAGTTTTTGTCACATTTTTGTGTCACTGGTGTACCAGGCAGGGGCTTTGTTTGTCACGTATATGTGACAATGGCATTCAAAAGGTTAAAAAAGGGAGTACCTGTATGTGCAATATTTGTTTAATCGCAGCAACAATATCAAAATCATTATTATGAAATATCTTCCTGTAGCCAGGCTTAAGGCACAGTCTACAACTTTTCTTAAGCTCTTGATTTTTCAGTATGTTTCTTAGAGATCTGTAAAAATTTATTATCTTGAATTCTGATGTAAGCCATGATGTACATTTTGGACAGCAAGCTCTGTTCTGAAAACTGGGAAGCAGCTACTGTTAACTGCTTGGTAGTGGTCTGAGGATTTTTTGTATAACCAGCGTTATGTTGATGGCACGGGAGAATCGAATTCTCGACATGCAGCGAACGAATGCTGCGCTGCATGTCGAGGGTTCGATCCCCGCACGGAACAAATATTTGTATGGCCTATAGATAGTTGTTCCGGGTCTGGCTGTTTGTGTATGTGAGTTTAAATGTTTGTAAACGCACCCACAATACAGGACAAATTCCTAGTGTGGGGCAACAGTGCCTAACAGAAGCTTCCGTTTCAACCAACAAAAACACTTTCCGCACCTGCGCAGGTATGTAGTTGCGACAACCAGCCAGCTATACAACAAGTGTCAAACATTTCAGTGTTATTGTTTTTGACAACTGTTGTTAGGTAATTTTAGTCATCTCTATAAGTTGTTTATTATAAACTTTTCATTTAATAATTATGTAGAAGGCCACATAACTTTAAGAGGCTTCGTATGTGTTTGTGGACCGCAGCACTGAAGAGAATCATGAAGAAGACGGAGTGAGAGTGTATGTGCGTGCAGTTACTTTGTCCTTACAAATTCTTGTTTTTTGTAGTATTATTCACTTCTGTTAAACCTGGGCAGCGGCAACTTGTGAATTTTCAGTTGAATTGTAAACATTTCACTAGCTATACACTTCTCTGTTTAATAACAGCTGCAATAGTGCATAACAGGTTGTTTTATGATTAAAAAGCAACTACAGCATTTTCTATGAAATATATCACAAACTTTAAAAAGTATCATCTTACGAAGCAGCTTTAAACATTTTCTCTGTGTTATTTGCTCTAAGCCATCGTATTTTCTCGAATTCGCCTTTGCTTAACTTCACTGATAATAGTTTTTGGACCAATATAGTTGAGGCCATTTATGTATTTTTCAAATATTATCAGCAGGAATACACAGGGACCTATAACAAAACAACACACAGTGAGTGACAGGTGACAGGTGACAGTTGTGTTGTGATTTCGTGAACTTGTGGATTTGTCATAGACATATAAATCATATGGACTTGGCATACCTACAAGAAAAACGTGCATACCTACACTTTAGTGAGCTGATAAAATGGCGGCTAATAGGGCAGCCCTTATCGATATTTCTATAAAATAACATCGATAAAAGATTGTGAGAATGTTTTCATAATGTTACGGTACAATATCTACGGGTGAAAATACCCCAAGTTTTCTAACATAATAATATACCTTTCATTTGTTGTTGTTTGAGAAGTTTCGTCCTTCTTTCACGGTTAAACCGTAGAACTTATTTTGATGTTTCCTATTAAGACAGGTTGAAACTTGGAGGACAGATATATTATGCTGTTTTTTATCGACCTAGTATTCTGTAACTGATTTCACTCCATTGTATAATTTAAGCAACAAGTTTAACTAGTTGCCGGCCCGTTGAGAACCTCCTCCTTTTTTGAAGTCGGTTTTTTAATTTTACGCTCTTGGAATTTATTCTTTTAGCTATTACAAGAAATGAAAAGCAGTAAGTACAAGTCGTGCCATTAAAGTTGAGACTTGACCACGCCTCCCGCCGCTTTTTCGCGGGTATCCATGAGGATCACCTCAGCGGTATCTATCAAGATACCGCTAAAACCACGTGGTGCGTCAAGTCTCAACTTTAATGACACGACTTGTACTACCCGTGCGCGATAAGTTGAGACCTAAGCGCGGTGACGGAACAGGGGCGTGTTTGTACCGCCACGGTACAATACGGGCGCCATCGGGAAGTGCGGGGGAAGCGGGCGGGGGGAGTCAGGTCTCAACTTATCGCGCACGGGTTAAATACTTACACATCGAATAATTTTTTAATCGACCTTTTTGCTTCACTTGCTTTTATCTTAAGGGGGATGCGCCAAGGTAGCCCGCGAAATTCAAATTTTCTTACGTTTTTTTGCAATTTGCAGGTCAGTGTCAGGTTGTATCTTGATAAAAATATGATTTGCGACCGTATCAAACGTACGTACCAATAAGGTTCGTGAAGGTAAAGCATCGTCACGCAATGTTACTTTATTGAGTGTTCAGTTGAAAGACGATTCTTCAAAGTGAAGAGAACAAATAATTATTGTTTTTGTTGTAATTTTTATATTTTCCACACCAATTGTTTATAGCCTTAAAAGTAAAACATAAAACCAATAAAGAACCATAAAATTGCATTATCGATAAATATAAAAATGTCTGAATGCACTACTCTATCCCTTCAATAACAAGAAAATGATTTCATGTAGTAAAACTGTTGAAAATAGAGGCAAAAGGGAAAATATGAATGCTTTACTGTTGAAACTCTTCAATAAATGCAGAATCCTTTGTTTATCATCTTGAATTCACAAATTTTATTCACAGCTAAAGAGCATTTGACAGTTGACGTACCCAACTTAGGTATCAAACAGCGAGCGGATAAAATGGCGACCCGGCCGCAAATAGGTATTTCAATGACTTAGAAATGTAGGGTTGCCATTATAGTAACTGTCAAAAACACTATTATCCTTTTTCACTTACGCAAAATTATGAAAGTTAAAAAGAGATAGCAGTATTTTTCTGATTTTGGCGTCGATATGCCTCGTATTTGTATAACTGTTTTTGACGTGACAACGTCTTATAAATTGGTTTGCCGGGTGACACTTCAAGAAACTGCGTTACGCTCCGCTCACGTTATGCGCTCACAATGAGAGCGAGTGAGAGGCACGCGTCCCTATAGCGTTGTCACGTTCAACTATCGTCAGTAAACCGACTTTACAGACAACCAATTTTTTCTATAGTCAAACATTTCAAGTCCATATAATTTATATGTCTATGGGATTTGTGGATCACACGATCACAGATAACTAAATATTAGTTGTCGATGGCAGGCGTCAGACACAGAGTAAATAATTTATTGATCTTTTTTCAGTGCAGTGAAACCATGAGTGAAATACCACATAAATAAACGT
Organism: Cerastis leucographa; assembly: GCA_963082945.1. NCBI lineage: Eukaryota > Metazoa > Arthropoda > Insecta > Lepidoptera > Noctuidae > Cerastis > Cerastis leucographa. The sequence goes on from OY720354.1 coordinate 19,324,225, forward strand.
CCTTTTACTGGACCGAATTCGTTGTCCGTAAAAACAATAAGAGCCGATTTGATACCGACTTTCCGTAATAAACTACCATTTGTAAGTTTTAACAATAAATACGGGTATTCAGATTCATCCTGTTAGACTGGTAGACATGGCTAAACTGGAAATTTACTTAATTAAAGTTGGGAAAAGGCTTAGCAAATAGATGATGATTTAGGTAAGTTGCAGTAGCTTTTACGATGAAACTGCTTGTCACCACACTCACTACCAACGCCTGTGTTGTCCGCATTGATAGAATGTAAGGCCCACGAAACGATCTACGGTTAGGAGCAAATCAAACGACGTGCATGACATGTATGATCGCTAAAGCATGCCCCATTGAATAAAAACTAACGCAAAAACGGTTACCAAACATTCAGTAACAAAAAATTCTACGTGGGAGCACTAAAATTTTTCGCCGGTGATTAAAAAAAACGCTCTTTCCTACAGAACTGCAATACCTACGCACCTACAGTGCCATGGGCACTGGCAGGTAATTTCTAGGGGGCTGCAACTTCAGTTCCATGAAAACATTTCTAAATTTTTTGCTCTCCTCGAATGTGATAGGTTTTCTTTTGCCCTTTATTATAGAAATAGGGCTATTTTTGCCTAGCTATGAAGAAAAGCTTATGAACGCAAGGAACCAATGGCGTCTGAGCAAGCGAAGCGAGTTCAAAAATCTTTGCTTTTCGCTTAGGATAGATTCGTTTTTCCATAGTTGCCCGAGATTTCGCATCGTCCCCTTGCCTATACGCCCCTGTCAAAGTGAGACGCAAGGCGTATGATTGGCCTGTGCATGCTGTGTTTACAGGTAAAGAGTAGAGGCGGATATTAAATTTATTGACAAGGCGATGAACGGATATGGACAACAACCTAGAACACTTTAATTTTTATTCCTAAATGTGGCCCTGGACGGCCGAGCGTGGCAGCGAGCCGTGGCCTGGTTTCCATCCACCATAATATTTTTAACAAATTCAATATGTTTTTTACCATTGCCGACTCGTAGTCACACCAGATTATCACACCAGTGTGACTAACAGGAATTTTTTTCTCGTTTGTCACACCACTGATTTTTCCACACCACGTATACGATAATTGCTAGTGCAGTACCTTTATGTTGTAATAAAGTCGCTCTGCTGATCGGTGTTTGCCGACTGTTCATATTTTTCTACTTTTAGTAATATTAATATCGTTTATTTGTTTACTTACATACTTATTACATTTAAAAAAAAATATATTAAAAAAATAAATTACATATATAAAAAGAGTAGCCCACCGGCATTGTGAACAGGGTCCGAGCTACCGGCGGTCAGGGCTCTTGAGAGAGAAACCTCCTAAGAATACGCATCATGTCCGGAAGTACTGGTTTCTAAATAAAGCCATTGATCCAGCTGCCAAGCGAAAGCCTACTCAGGTCGTTTGTCGAGGCTTTTGGCAATTCAGCTATTGGCCGACACGACTATCGCCACAATGACTGCTGTACTGACATCCCACATATCGACAACTTCGCGAGCCAGATCTAGATATTTGAATTGCTTATCTTTCTCTGATTTCACGAGGTTCTCGTCATGCGGGACCGTTATATAAACAATCATTGCGCGACGCTCCAATCGATCTCATCATCTGCCTAGCTTTTTCCCAAACTATCTTGGGGTCAGCTTCCAGTCTAACCGGATGCAGATGAGTACCAGTATTTTACATGAAGCGACTGCCTATCTGACCTCCACAACCCAGTATTAATACGATACCCCTTGGTAAGACTGGATGTCAGACTTTTGGCTTCTGACTACTCGTAACGACTGTCAAAGATCTACAAATGACAGCCGGGACCAACGGCTTAACGTGCTTTCCGAGACACGGAGGAAACTCGGTATGTAATTATGGTCACCCATCCACGGACCAACCTCGGCAAGCACGGCTTAACCTTTAAGATCGACCCGGGCGGCTGTTATTATTTAGCCACGAGCTCCGATCTATCACAATCACAACAATATTAGGCTTATTGGCAACAAAAGTCCTGTCAGTGACGATAGGTCGATCCCAATACAACGTGAACCGTCATCGATAACCGTGTCGGGAGCTTACTTCTAGTATGGCACCTCTGATTCCACAACTACAGTATTTCAAAGCAATATTTATTATTATTTATTTATTAAAACTTTTAAATATTTATTATTATTTATTTATTAATTTCTCTTTGCTGAATATTGAATTTAGCGGGGAAAAGATGAATGAAACAGTTTAATAGCACACAATCACACATAGCCCGACAATGGTTAAATGATGAATAATGTATCGCCGCCGCGCCGACTGGATAATAGTTGGTCAAAGGCACAGAACCAACAAAGTTTGTGAAAGTTGGTACTCACAATTAAATAAAAATAAAAACTACGTAACCATACTAAAATTATTAACAGTATGATTCAATGAAAAATAAATTAATTTCGAAAAAGAAGGGCCGACCAAACTGATAAAGATAATTTTATCATTTTCTGCCAACTAAAACATTTAAATGGTGAAATATCATTGGGACATTTCCTTGAAAAATTGCGTTAAAAACGTAGTTTGAAGGTTTTTGATTTAATAAAAACGTAATTCAAAGGTTTTAAATTTAACCAAGTACATAGTATAACTAGGACAGCACTAGTTAGGAATACATGGTGTGGAAAAATCAGTGGTGTGACAAACGAGAAAAAAATTCCTGTTAGTCACACTGGTGTGATAATCTGGTGTGACTACGAGTCGGCAATGTTTTTTACCTTAATTAACGTCTCTGCAACGCGTAGTTTTAGAGATCTCCACGGCCGCGCGATTCTCTGCGTTTTAATGGTGCGGCCACCGGCCACGTTCAAACCCTTATAACTTTAACCATAACTTTGACAAATTTATGGTTTTGGGAATCAACTTTTACAAATTATTCCCGTCCGCGCTGTCGAAACGCACAAAATGGCTTGTCTCAATACGGATTTGCCCGACAACCTGTCCTCCCAGGGGACGAGCCGCTCTGCAGTATTATACGGAATACTCTATTAAAAACGCCAATAAATACGGAAGTTGTCGACAGTCTCGGGCACCATGGCCTGTCCTGCTTCAGGAGTGCAAGTCGCACAGCACGGCACGCCGGCTTCAATGACATTATTCGTCGAGCTCTTGCCACCTCCGGCGTACCAGCGACTTTAGAACCTAATGGGTTGGTACGTGACGATGGAAAGAGACCAAACGGCATGACGCCGATACCTTGGAAGATGGATAGTCCTTTGGTGTGGGACGCATTCTGCGTCGATACCCTTGCGCCATCTCATGTTGCAAGCACGGCGGGCGTGCTGGAGCTGCTGCGGCTGCTGAGAGCTTCAAGCGGCGTAAATAATACTGCTAACCTAAATGGCACAACTGCACATCTCGTTTTTAAGGAAATTTCTCGTCGACTGGTTGACACTTCGCGAGACCAGAGGGCTAATTCTTTCTTTGGGCAAGAATTAGCATTGCCATTCAACGTGTCAATGCTGCTAGTCTTCAGGGCACGTTTCCGGATGACAGCGATGTGGAGGAGTATTTTGTCGCCTAAGCGTACTATTGTTTGTGAGTTAGTTTTTATATACACCGTGTAAATCACCTCATCACGAAGCCGTCAACTAAACATTATGTACATGAAACTAAGTATCTTTACGCAAAAATTATTGCTGGGAAACAACTTTTTTTTGGGGGGTGTAAAATCATGTTTTGTGGTAGAAGTCAATGTAACGCACTCAAAACATTGTGCTGATGGACGGATTGAATAGTACGGGGGTCGTGGAGGTGTTTAAAGTAAAAATCTTACATTAAAAACTTGTATTTAAAAAAATCTTGTCAAAAAGTTGGGACTTTGACCCCTAATATCTCCGTAACTAGAAGGTTCCCAGGTATAGTGTAGAACAAAAAAATGATCGCAATGACAGGGAGAACCAGTGCCTTTCGGCTTCGTTAAGAGGTGTTTTACACCCTTTAGTTAGTTATTTTAGGTAAATATTTAATATAAGAAAATAATTAATACCTATAAGAAAGTTTCTAAAATAGCCTTTTGAAAAATAAATTCAGAAAGTAATTTAGTAAAAAAAACTTAATTTTTCGTATTTCTTTTTTTTCCCGACACTTGTCACGGGGGGTGCTGCCGCACCCCCTGGTGCAAGAGCACCCTTTTGCACTCTGCTGCTGGTGACGCCCATGTATGTACACTCCAAAAAGTATGGAACAGCGGATAATTTTTTTAAATTACTGATGAAAAATTTAAGCTTTTGAGTTGAGTTAGAAGTAGAAATTACTCATTTTATCGAGTTATTTGAAAGTCTAGGATCTAAAAGAAAATTTAAGCTCTCTACTCCAGTCAAGTACAGACCAGCACATCAACCTACAACCTTATGAACACTTGGTCCAACTGATTAGTCCGATAGATCGGACGACTACCTATTTTTTCCTTTTAGTCCAATCAAGGACTCAGACCACGCGGATCATCGTCATTTTAGAACATTTGGTCCAATCGATCGGATGATATTGTGACCTTTTAACCGACTTCTAAAAAAGGAGGAGGTTCTCAATTCGGATGTTTGTAATTTTTTTTTTATGTTTGTTCGCGCATAACTCTGTCGCCTGCCAACCGAGATAACAATTATTTTTTTGTTGGAAAGTGTATACTTCCCAAATGGTCCCATGAAAGTTTTAACGAAATCGGACAAGCGGTTTTTGAAGAATCAAATATAGCTTTGTCCTACAGCACTACAGCACTTAAATGTCACCACCACACTGTGTTTTTTTTTTATTAGGTATATATAATTATCTGTTAATTCATTTCGATACCTAATTATGGTAAAAGTAAATAATATAATTAACGGGTCAAACGGGACCCTTTGGGTACGGAACCCTTATTACTGAGACTTCGCTGTCCGTCCGTCTGTCCGTTTGTCTGTCAACAGGCTGTATCTCATGAACCGTGATAGGTAGCCTGTATTTCTGTTGATGCTATAACAACAAATACTAAAAACAGAATAAAATAAATATTTAAGGCTTTTGTATGGGAGCCCCATACATAACCCTTCGGAACCCTTCGTGCGCGAGTCCGACTCGCACTTGGCCAGTTTTTTTTCTTTATAATCTCAGTTTCTGATCAGCCTGAAAGTTTTTTTTTGTTCTTAGCCTTATGAGTGTCCCTCTGCTGAGCAAAGACTTTTCCTTTCCATTCATCTCTGTCCTCAATAATCATAATAGCAAGAATATTGTCTTCTTTAATACGTTATTTATTTTATTAACACCAATAAAGTGAGCTTATTGTTGTATAACGGGCTGGTGTCCGCAACTCCACGTCCAAAGCGCGTTATTTGCATCATCATCATCAGCCTATAATGTTCCCACTGCTGGGACACAGGCCTCCTCCTCTCTATAAGAGGGAGTGGGCTGTAATCAACCCACGCGAGCCCAGTGCGGGTTGGTAGATGTCACATGTTTTCGAATTTTTAGTTCTAAGACATGCCGGTTTCCTCACGATGTTTTCCTTCACCTTGAGAGCAGCGGTGATGAAATAAATTACACAAAGTACTGCGCCTGCCTGGGTTCGAACCCACGTCTTACTGCTCGTAAGTCGGGACTGCCACCACTGGGCCACCGCTGCTCTCCTATTATTTGCTACGGATGGTAAATTTAATTGATCCACCCCACTTCCCCCAGAGAGGCCGCTAGCTTTCAGCAGGCAGCAGGCAGCAGCTCCTTGGTGTTACTGACAAACTCGCAAAGAGTACCTGGGTTACCGAAGTACTTTGCCCTGTATGTGTTACCACTGAGCAGTGATTCTCGTGGCGGCCTTTGTGGTTGTGGCCAGTGGCCCGTGTGCGGCGACCCTGTGATATAAAATGTATGAAAACTACAGGAAATATGCCGGTGGCGGCGTTTTGTGGTTGTGGCCAGTGGCCCGTGTGTGGCGACAATAACTGTGCGCAGCTGTAGTTTGGTCAGCCGAAGCGCCCGTTTAGTGAATAAGAAAAGGCTTTTTTCCGCAGTAAATGTGGTACAGGAGATGGTAAAAGTAATATGTAGTGCAATGAACCATTTCGCAATAAAAAAACCATGCAAACATTAATTTTAAACTTTCAATAAACACCAGGTCTAATGGTAATAAGTGTGTTTTTAAGATTAATGTACTTTACACAAAACAATATTTTGCTATTATACACAAAAAACAACTAAATAGTTAATATGAATGTACAAAATATTTTGCACTGTAGAGAGTCATCTTCGAACCACCAACACCTAAAAATAAGATAGTTTGTTTAAAACCTATTTTTGAGAAGTTCCGTCGTATTTTATTCACAAATATTTACGACTATACCAACAAATAATAATGTTTTACTGCTCTACCATGATAAATGTTCAGGACATATTAGGGAGCAAAAAGGACTACTGAAGATCCAAGAGCGATTTTACTGGATCAATGTACCAGTTGTGTGGCTGTGAAAGGACCCCACACACGCAGCAGAGGTGCATTAAAAGTGTATAACGTTGGAGCCCCCTGGGAACGGATAGCACTCGACGTTGCAGGATCGTTTCCAGAAAGTGAAAGGGAACAAGTAGGTACTTCATGGTTGTCATGGAATACTTTACAAAGTGGCCAGTCTCAAGTCTTCACTATTCCTAACCAAGAAGCTACAACAGTCGCAGATAAATTGGTTCAGGAAGTGTTCTGTCGTTTTGGAGTACCCTTAGAAATTCACAGCGATCCAGGCAGGAATTTTGAATCACAAGTGTTTCAGGAGACTTGTCGATTGCGCTATCTGAAAACTATCATGTCAACGATCTGAGTGACGGAGATTTATCACAATTATATTTTTTTGGTCGAGAGGAACAAAACAACATTACCTAAAAGTTCGATTACTCTGAAACGATCTAGATTGGATTTGGCTCTAGTATCACCTAGTTTAAGGCCTGCACCCAATTACCAATCAGTTAATAATTACAAATCAGAGGATATTCTGATAAATTATACAGGTATAATTTATCAGAATATCCTCTTAGATAGGGGTTTGCGGCCTATGTTGTAAGTGCTTGGAATTGGGCAGATCGTTAATAATACCAGCTTTAATGTTTGATCTGGATTTCGTTTTACTACCTACTATTTTATTTGTTATGATTTTTTATATAATTAAAAACATAAATTCAAACCAAAACTCTTGCATTTTAATACTTAGAATTCCTAATAGAATTTAACAACCGAACTTTAGGCTTTGTTGATACCAAACAGTTTTAAGACCCAAATTGTTTTCCATACATCTTGTATATTGTAGGACATAACTTTTGAGCCATCTTTTCATATGGCGAATCTTTTTGTATTATCTTATAATGTGTCAGTTTGTTCCATAAATGAAGAGCGTAGGCGTCACTGACGTTCTCCAATTTTCCACGTTGAAAGTATTTGTTGTTTCTAACGTAATGTACTGGGAAGAAATATTTTGGGCCATAGATTTCAAGTCCTGAAAATATAATTTAAAAACGTTGAGAACTTTATATGGCAGCTGGTGTAAATAATAATAATATAATATTAATCTTTATTATCAGATCATAGACCCATAAAAACGTAGCCAAGTGCGAGTCGTACTCACACGCATACAAGGTTCCGTAGCACCAAACAATATAATAAAAAATATTTTGAAGGCTCATTCACATGTTGTATTGTATTACATTCAACGGCAAAACTAAATTTGTTTTTCATAGTACGTTAATAAAAAATAAAGTCACTGCTGCATTTTGATGAAAAAGTACCATATCTCAACAACTAAACATCAAATCTTATTCAAACTAATTACCGTTGAAAGTTTTTTTTACGTTCTATAAAGGTATGATTCCGAACCACGCTGCACGCAGCAGTGCTGCCGCAACAGTGCTGTCGCGTATAATCTCTATAAGCTTTTATGAGATTACGTTCCGAGCTAGGCAGTAATGTCGCGGCTGCAATGTAGCGGCAGCACTGCTGCGCGTCAGTGTCACCCTACCGCCGCGACAGACCAGTAGTGACGCGCATATATATATTGTAGTCTTTGGTGACGCGTCTGCTGCCGCAGCAAGAGTACCTAAATGAATGTTGACAACAAAAGGTTTTTAATCAGCGTCTTGTAACATCCTTCCCGTTGTCTGCTTTTATAAAACGAATCTGTTGCTTTTCTTTTACCAATGGATTAAAGCAACAACAAATCATCGTCATCTTCTTCCTCTTCCAACAGTATAAATAAAAGTTGGTCATCAATCGACATCTTGTCAACTCAAAGTAAACTAACGAATACACAACAACGCATCACCACGAACAGAGCGACACTGCCGCCTTGCTCGGAATCAGTGCGTCAGGCAGAACTGCTGGGCAGCACCTTAGTGGTAGCACTGCGGCAACAGGACTGTTGCTTGTTGCCGAGTTCGGAATCATACCTTAATTCTATTTTTTTTCAGAATTTTCCTTCTCTTACTTTAGAAATTATATCATCTTATTTTTTTAACCGCCTCCCCCCCCCCCCATGGTGTTAAAAAAAAATAAGATGGTGTTGGAATACTTAATCTCCTCCCTTTTTAAAATGCGGTTAAAAATTTAAGACTGATATTATTAACTGTCGATTTAGATGTCGATGATATTGTTATAGTACCAACCCTGACAAGTGCTAGTCGACCAATCCGTTCGATTGTCTGTGTTGCATATTCTGTCAAGTACTCTCGTTACGGCACCAGGTCCATTGTGTAGCCAAATATCTGGTCTATATGTTGTTTTAACTTCACTGGAAATCCAAGAACATAATTACAGAGCTTAAAAATGAAAACACACACAAAAAAGATTGTTTTTTTTTTTCTTAATTTTTGTTATATCCTATACAAAAGTTTCGCTATGCATTTATTTTACATTGTTAATAATATATATATATATATGTCATGGTAATAGGTTTATCTATACAATATGTTAAAGAAACCCTGTCTGATCCGAAAGGGGCATATAGGTATCTATACCAACGACATTACCAAATAAAATAAGAAACATAAAATATTCCTGAAAGTGAACATATTAATAAATAAACATGGTAAATATCCCGTTACAAGTGTTATTTATAGTATATTAATGAATTTTAAAAACTTGATTTTTGTGCCCAAATTACTACCATTTCCCTAAAATCCAACAAACTTTTAAAATATGAGAACACCATCTTTGGCATTGGTATGAACGATCGTCAGTTGTTTGTAGCTTACGTCACTACCTGAAAAGTGACCGGAGTGTTGTCCTGTGTTGTCATGTCCGTTTTCTCATTTTTAACCAACTTCTAAAAAAGGAGGAGGTTCTCAATTCGGATGTTTGTATTTTTTTTAATGTTTATTCGCGCATAACTCCGTCGCTTTCCAACCGATTTGAAAAATTCTTTTTTTGTTGGAAAGGGTATACTTCCCAAAAGGTCCCATAGTAAAGTATTTTTGTTGTTTTCGGATTTGAATTAGTATTTAGAAGCTGTAAGATTTATGTTTTATTTTTTCTGGCCTTTTTCTGTAGATATAGTCATTGAGGTACCTATCGTATATTTCTTGGCACCGACACCAAAAAATTTTTAAATTTTACTACCTATAGGTTATTTGTAGGTTAGGTAAATTTTATTAACATAGGTAGTTTATAGTATTATTTTTAACTTTTTATTGCTTTTAGGGTTTTTGAAGTCGGTTTATTTGCAAAAAAAAAATACTACCAATTAATTCATTTTTGTCGGAGTATTTATTTATGGTTTTCCAGGGATCCTTGGTGTACCTTTCATCATAAGCTCAGCAACATGCCATGTGTGCTTCTTAAAGGAGATGTTTCATTTTTGTATGGGACTCCGGCCATGACCTGTACCTTTCAGGAAAGGTGGGAAACAATCCCCTGAATAGAATAAAGTAACATTTTTTAAATAGTAATAGATGGTTTTTATGCACATAATAAAAATTAAAAATGTTTGACGTTTGTCGCGAGAGTTATGACAGCCATGACAGGTTGTAGAGATGACGTTTACATAACCTAGAAATTGTTATTTGATAATAATTGTTTAACAGAACTGTTTTTTTTCGATGCTTTCGTATTTGTTTTGTTCTCTGTTTTCATAAAACGTTAAAAAATACGAGAGGAGCGAGACTGACTGACTGACACTGATGGGTTTTGACACTTGTCAGAACAAAATGTCATTTTTAATTTTTCGTTCAGAAGTACACTCCATAAAAGTAGTACCTATTATATAGTTTTTAACGATAAAATCACCACACTTGCTTATAATTCGTTGAAAATTATGTCTAAGAGACCAATAATAATAATTAATTACATAAACACATACTTTTCGTAATTTAACGTCGATGTGATATTATATTTTTGTCTGACATGATTTCAGAACGAAAGCAAACTGCAAACGCCATGCCAAAGGAAGACGCCATGTTGAATAGAATGGGGCAATAATTGAAAAACTATTACTTTTTGTGCACAGCAAATCAGGCTTAAATTCACGAAAGAATATTTTTCCTAAGTTCGTGGTATTTTTTTCTCTTTTTCAATAAATGTACATCTTATGGCCGAAAATGAAACATCTCCTTTGGATAGATTTTTTATCTCTCTAGGATCCCATCATCAGATCCTGACTAATACCTCCCAACATCAGTTTGACAACATGAGATGCAAACAGTTCCGCAGCCTAATCAGTAATACCCATTTTTTGTAACTTGTTGAGCAAGGAGTAAACTTTGAGATGAAATCGATTATCAATAATTTAGTGTTTCATCAACATCTTCCTGCCTTTGGCCTATGTTAGGGTCAACATGACCTTTTTTCCATGTTTCCTGTTAACCCCCGCGTGGTTGTACCTCCAAAACATAAGTATTTAAACTTTGCCATGTTGTACGAAAATTCTAGAAACACACCATTACAACTTCTTCAGCTTTTGAAGAAAATAAATCTAGTTTCACTCTTACAACACCGTAAAAAATTAGAGCAGTTATTAAAATCAATATTATCCTTATTTTTACCAAATGTTCCGTAATCATAAAATATCCAAGATCCAACTAATTGGTTTTGTCATAAATCTTGAGCAAGCGATAAACAAAACAAAGCCTTGAAATGAAATTGATGTAATTTCGTGGCAATCTAAAAATCTATTATAACAATGTAATAAATTCTTAGGTACCAGTGAGATACCGCAATTTTAGATAAAAAAGTATTTTTTATGAATAAGGCAAAATATTACGATACTGCCCGCTTCAAAACGTCATCATGACAGAAACATCACTTTTCTTTTTTCACTTTAGGGGTATGAGGAACGGGGTGTAAAGTTCTTCATCACCTATAGAAAAGCGACAACTCTCCAACCAGGCAGGTGTTTTGTCTGGTGGGCAACTGCCCGTCAATTGGTGTCGGGTTCTTCTATACCTACATATAGTCTTAAGTTGATGTAAACTTTGCTTGCGAGATTCAGGCAAAATTAATTCTTCAGTTCGTTCATAGATGGCGCTGTACTTTTTGTTATAAGTTGCTTTTTGTTGGTCGGTACATCACGTTTACATGCGGTAACGTTTGTCTCTCAGACCGCGCCATACGTAAAACTGATTCGAATTGTTTCAGTGAAAATCTTTACCAAAAAAATAAACGTCTTCCAAAAAAAACACGAAAAAAGCGGCAAATTACCTTCGGAAGTCGGTGGCAAAAAAGTAAATGAAACAAACAAGTCTCCGACTGCCGAATCTACAGTTATTTTTTTACCCTTTTTAGTTGTGTATCTCACCAAATATCCTCAAGTCAAGTATCAATTTTACATTGTAACCAGCACATCGCCTATACATACGAAAAAGACAAGAAATGCATAACGAAGAGGATAACACAAAAAGCAAAGATAAAACATAAAATCACATCGCGCGAGCATTCTCTACCAAATGAAAAAAGAATCCTCTAAATCGAACCAGTAATAAAAAAGAAAAAAAAAGATGGTGGTCGAATACATAACCTACTTTTTAAGAAGTCGGTTTAAAAAGGAAACATGACACTGATGAGAAAGAAAAAATTTATCGTTCAGTTCAATTATCTTTATTTGTTGAACACAGGATTACCAATTACTTTTCAGAAGATATAATTAAAATGATAGGATGTACAAGATGATTTTCTATTATCTGTTTCATCAGTACACTCTTCGCTCCGCCTCATTGACAAATTCAGGCGATGCGACATGTGTGTGTGGTTTCGTTCAAATCAAATGTTTGTTTCACAGTAACTGTCGCAAATCGCGTGTCGCTTGAACGCGGAGCTTGTTGCTAAGCTGCGTGCATATTTTTATCAATATTCCGTACAATACGATTAACGGACGTAGCACACATATCAACTCGGAAAGGGATCGTCACCGCATCACCTCGAGCCATTAAGCATTCTTTGTATGAAACTTCTTACTCTACCGCACACGCATCAGAATCGTAACGTAATCGCCTCGTGGCCACGCCTGTGGTGACACCTCTGCCTACCCGTCGGGGGTTACAGTCGTGATGTTATGTTGTTGCCCTTAATGCGACGAAGTGACATGACAGTGGGAACATTAGAAGCTGAGATGCATTTGCGCGAATAAAAGTTTCACGAAAGAGACTTGTCTTGTCGAGGAGATATTATGTGCGAAAATCTACCATGATACAACGAGTTGAAAGTAGGTTTAGCGTGAATTACGTAAAACTACAGATGTAAAAAACAGACATGTAAAAAAGAGAAAAAATATATAATGGCGTAAATGGCTTAGGCTTATGGGTACTTACTTGAGGAGTGCCTCGATAAGTTTTCTACCTAGGTGATCCATTGAAATAGCGATGGCTGCATCATTCACCAAGTCATCGTCTTCCATCGCTACCCAGTTGTGTCCCAGAGGCGTAAGAGACTTCACAACCAGCATATCTGTGTCCAGATACACCCCTCCCCATTTGTACAAAGTCAAATATCGCAGGACATCAGAAGTTATTTCCACAGGCCATTTGCTTTTCGAGAAAGTTCTGTTGGCCACCATGGCTTCCAAAGGAGTATTTTTAGCGTAATCAGAAATGTGTACCCTAGCGAACCTGACGTTATGGAAGCGTCGTAATTTTGCGATACAACTCCTTCGATACTCGAAATCGTCGACGGGTGCACTGAACATCACATAGACGTCTCTCCGTGGGTTGGCTCTCGCCGCAGACTCGATGGTACATGCCCGACGGGAGTTTAATCCTCCGCTGCATGAGGTCTCGTGAAAGAATATTGAGTTCGGTCTCGGAATAAAGTCCCTGTCTTCAGCTGACGGCAGTGCATCGTTGTCGTCTTCGTAATGACACTCAATATAACCATCCACGACGTCCACGTGCATGATAAAAGGCTGTAATAGTGTCACATTTTGCTCGTTGATATAATAAATAGTAAGACCACAGAAAACTAGAAAACTTATACATATGATCACAGGTTTTCTTATCACGAAAAAAAAATTCTTTGTTGTTTTTAACGAGTACATATTTGAACGTTTCCTACGATATCAACATTGACACAAGAAGGCGAAAACGGAAACATTTCAACGACACAATTTCAAAATTACCTATATATCGATCATAAACTATCGCTTTGTAACTGTGACATGAAATTTTGATACAGATGTGGGTCACGGAAGGGCCGCTCGAGCTACGAACGCGCACCGCCCGGCACGGTCGCATACAGTGCTGCTAGTACGGCGTCATCGTCTATACTACTGAGCGATTGCTTACTATATTAATTTCTTTCTCGCCACTTCATCTATCCACCGATGAACCTATTCGACCGTTTACTTATCTTTGTGGAATGCTTATATTATAATACAATCCACTATGTCACAATCGGTACACCTCTGCCTAACCCTTCTGGGATTACAGGCGTGATGTTATGTGCAACAATTTATTCGCAGCGAGGTACTTGTAAAGTCGTTAGTAAGTAAGAGCAAAGTTTTACTATCTCCGTTTGTGTCATAGATATTTGCCGGATGATCTTACCAACAAACAAAATCAAGACAAGGAACAAGACCAGGGATTTTATTTATTTTATTTATTCAGGGACAATAAACAGCTATAATATGTGTTGGAACAGGGAAAGATAACACAAAATATTAACAATATTGCAGCCCACTACATTATCCACAGATTAACAAAAGAAAATATTATGACGATCTAACGGATAGGGGGCAACTATCGGCCTATATCACTGGATTCGGAAACAGCCAAGGTATTTGACAGCTTGCTTAATGACACCCTTAAAACGTATGTGATCTTACTCGATGCCCAATTTCGGTTTAGAATTGGACTTTCGATGGAAAGTGTTATCTTGAGTTATGCAGGTTATCGGGTGTTACACTACGCACTATTACATTACGGAGTACGCCGGTGCACGCATGCTTTCTAGATTCATCCAGAGCCTTTGATACTATTTTTTACGATAGACTATGGATGAAGCTGTAGAGCGCTGGTGTGCCGGCGGAGGTTTTCTTAGTGTTATTATAAAAGGCATTGGTATCAATACCAGCGAAACCAGGTAGGATGGGCTGGGGCTCTGTCCCAGGAATATAGCATAGAGTGTGGCGTAACGCAGGGGGGTATTGCCTCTCCTCTGCTGTTCAGTTTACATGTATATATATTTTAATGATAATCTCATCTATGGGCTGAGCAGTACTCATGTAGTGAATTCTCTCGTAACAAACCATAGTGTGCCCGAGAGAGACAAAAAATAATAACATAATAAAAAAGTTCAGTTGTAAGTTTGGGAGCTTTGACTGTACCGTACATTAAATAGTTGAAAGGGGTTTGGATTAAAGAAAGAAAGAAAATATATTAATTTGTCGCAGGGACATGACGTGCATATAAAATTACAAAAATAAAATAAAACAATAAACATAGGTAGGTACAACGCAAGAGAAAAATAATAATAATAATATGAAAAGTACAAACAGGACGGATCAAAAATTATTACTGCTTGCACGTCGTGACTGCGACAAGCAGGTTACCACTCAGCATGATGCTGTGTCACGGGGCAACCCACAGCACAGCGCTGGTTTTCAGTGGTCACCTGTGAAATAACGTACGGAAGCCAAAACAGCATCAATATTTGATACCATAAATCTATATATATAAAAGAAAGTCGTGTTAGTTACTTCACTTATAACTCAAGAACGGCTGAACCGATTTAGCTGAAAATTGGCAGGGAGGTAGTTTAGAGCCAGGAGACGGACATAGGATACGGTAGGGTAGGGTAGGTAGGTAGGGTAGGGTAGGGTAGGTAGGTAGGGTAGGGTAGGTAGGTAGGGTAGGTAGGTAGGGTAGGTAGGTAGGGTAGGGTAGGTAGGTAGGTAGGGTAGGGTAGGTAGGTAGGGTAAGGTAGGTAGGTAGGTAGGGTAGGGTAGGTAGGGTAGGGTAGGTAGGTAGGGTAGGGTAGGTAGGTAGGGTAGGGTAGGTAGGTAGGGTAGGGTAGGGTAGGTAGGTAGGGTAGGGTAGGTAGGTAGGGTAGGGTAGGTAGTAAGGGTAGGGTAGGGTAGGGTAGAGTAGGTAGGTAGGGTAGGGTAGAGTAGGTAGGTAGGTAGCGTAGGGTAGGGTAGGTAGGATAGCGTAGGTAGGTCGGATAGGGTAGGTGGGTAGTAAAAAGTGCATTGCAACGCATGCTGGGTACAGCTAGTAAGAAAATAAAATAAACAGTACAAGGATTATAAAATAAAATAACACTACAAAAATATGTACTAATGTATAAAAGTATGTGTGCCGACTAAACAAAATAAACATAAACATAAATTATTATAAGTGTATCGTCGCCCGCGCGCGGGCCGATGATCATACGACTTCACCATACTACTAAAAAGAAAATCTTGGGTTACCTTAATCTAATGGGTTCCCTCAAAAAGGAAGACGGCACTTACACAGTCTCAGACGATGAAACCAGTGCAGTATTAGCATAGTTACCTCCTTGATTTTGACGAGGATGCAAAACAACACCTTGTATATAAAATTATATTTTAAAAACATTTAAAAATAGTAGCCCACCGGTATCGGGAACAGGGTCCAAGCTCCGGCTCCAGAGAAAGAAACCTCCTTACAATACAAGCCGTGTCCAGGAGTACCGCTTTCTGAATCAAGCCCTTGATCCAGCTGCCTAACGAGAGCCTCATCAGATATTGGTCGAGGCTCTTGGCAATTAGGCCATTGGCTGTTACGACTATCGGCACAGTAAAAGGCAACATCCCACATGTCGACAACCTCGTGAGCCAAGTCAAGATACTTAATTTGCTTGTTTGCTCTGTATTTAGTTTTACTACATTTTTATTTATTAAGATTTTTTATTTATTTAAAAACATACATTCGAACCTAAGCTCTTGCATTTTAATACTTAAAATACCTATTAAAATTTTACAACCGAAATTTGGGCTTTGTTGATACCAAACAGCTTTTTATGACCCAAATTCTTTTCCATACATCTTGTATATCGTTGGACAAAACTTTTGAGCCATCCTTTCATATGGCGAATCGTTTTCTATTTCCATTTCACTGGATAATTTGTTCCATAAATGATGAGCGTAGGCTTTTTCTACGTCCGTGAATTCTCCTGATTTGAAGTATTTGTTGAATTTGGAATAATGTACTGGGTGGAAATAATCTCGTTCATAGACTTCAAGTCCTGAAAATAATATTGTAAAAACGTTTATGGCAGAATATGCAAAGACCGACGATAGAGTTTTATTACTGTTACTTGAGAATAATGTAAGCCATGTTACGTAAGCACCTCATAGCATAGTGCCAGATATATAGCGATTAAAGACAAGATAAAACCTACGTATTATCGTTATAGCAGGTTCTTTTAGTGTGGAAACCAACTGAGTAATGATTATAATAATGTAACTCGACGCCTTGGATAGGTGAGTCCGTACACTGCTGAGCGCAAAACAGATACATCATCCATAACCATCGGTGATGAGACTGTACGTACATCCCGCCAAAGTGCGGGGCTTGAGGTTTTATAACGGCAAAGACACTCCACAACCGCAAGGTTTCTATGTTCAGAGAATAGTTTTTAAAACCCGAGATGCGTATGCTCCGAGATGTGGTCGCAGTGAACAAGGGACTTATCCCGCTGTCTATAGCTAAAGAGAACTGGCGCAAACCTGTACGTTTTACTACCGGTGACCTCAAGGAAGTGTGGCAAGGCAAGGCAATTATAGACGCAGAAGCAAACATACATATTATTTAAGATTACTCATAAACTACCCAAGTTATTAAGATAAGAGGAAGCTTACACGGTGGTCACTGATAAATAAGTGACTACGGCGCAGGCTTCCACCACCAAACAAAAAAAAAAAAAACAAAAATCGGACCTACAATAACAGAGAAATCGTGAACCGATTTCTCTGTGATTGTAGGTCCGATTTTGTTTTTTTTACACATGTAAAAAAAATATATATATGCTGGTGGCTCCTTAGTCGATTTAAAACGTAAGCGTGACGAATGATGTTGATGATAATTATTGTTATAGTACATACCTTGACAAGTAGTAGTAGACCATTCTGTTTGGTTGGATGTGTTGCACATTCTGTGAAGTACTCTCCTTACGGTTCCAGGTCCATTATGTATCCAAATATCTGTTCTATACGTAGTTTTCATTTCACTAGAAATACATACAAGAACAACAATTAGAGATTGCTAAAAGGAAACATTACACATCGATGAGAAAGATAAAGTTAATCGTTCAATTCAATTATCTTTATTAAATATCTCATTTTTATTACATATAAACAACAAATAGATCTAAAATAATAATAAAATATGTACAAGTATCAAAATAACAGGGCGTCAAAAAATTCGTCCACATAGCTGTCAATAGGAAAAGTGCCCGGAAGGCTGGCCGAATTGCCATATTGGTTGGATGATGCTTAGTCCAAAAAAAGCCAAACCAGCACGCTAAGCTCTAGCACGTGAAGGCTTGAGACGTCGGTATCCCAGCAGTGGGAACATTATGAGCAGATAATGCATTTGCGCTGCGATAGCTGGAAGTTACGTCCGCTTAAATTCGAGCCTCATTGGAGAAGATTACGGTACTCCAGCTACCTAGTGAGATAGGCAATTTCTAGCGAACCTCAATCGAGCAATCCCGTGCTCACGAGTAACTTACTATAAACAATGACATAATAAAAAGATCGAGCCACGAAAAATATATCGGTCTGAGGGTACTAGCGTAGACGACAAACTCACATGGAAACTGCACATCGAACATATACAGGGTGTTTGGTGCATCGTTTGCCAAATCGAATAGGCCGAAAGGTGAGGTCATTTGCTATCTCTTCACGCCCTTTAACTCATTCCTTGCCACACCGGTTTTTTTATAACATTTTATATAACAAAAGACATGTGGGTTCAAATCCGTGGTGGGCCAAGTTGATTTTTGTATTTTGCAAAAACACTTATTCATAATTGCTGGCCTCAGCCGCGGCGGCGAGCGTTAGAAGAAACCACCTGCTCCTCAGCTCGCGGGTCGTCTCGCCCGCCTCTAAGCCCGCGTAGGGCAGACAAAACCACGTGGAGTCGATTTTGCAGCTATTCGTTTCTATTCGTTGAATATAAAATCGTTTGATATACCACTCAAAAGAAATAAAACCTATTTAGTCTAATATGTAAAACGCCTAGTATAAAACAGTTGATTGTGAACATGTGTGGTTTTTATTTCCCTGCAAAAAACATGCAAACAAGCATACACCATACATGCAAGCAATATGTGTCGGGTCGTTTAGTTCCTTCAAAATGGTTGAGTTGAATGATGGGTGATACATGCGTCATGTTCGTGAACGGGCGCTGTCAGTTGTGACTGGTCATCTCTTAGCTGCCACGGTTTATTTTAATTACTTTATTTTTTTAATTACTGATTTAATCTTTTACTCTGGACGCTCTTAACTTGCCCGTATTTCTACATTGTTCTCACATATTTTTAATTCTTAACATGAATGATGTAACCAAGATTTTGTAACATATTTTGATTTAAAAGAGTGTCCATGGAGTTTCTTGCCCGTTCTTCTCCATAGAGATCTACGCTACGGAATGGGCAACTACAGTACTTTCACAAGTTATTATGCCTTGTGACTGGGACTGTAGCTTCGCGTTTTATTTTGTTTTTTTGACTATCAAAAGTGCCTGTAATGGTCTAATTGAAATAAATGCTTTGACTTTGACTTTGAATATGTATTTAATTCGATGCTACAAAGGTTAGGGTTTTAGACAATACTATTACTATAATGATATTCTAGCCTAGGTACTTTATGAATATTGCTATCCAATGCAAAATACGAAATGTGACGCGCCAAAAAAAACCCAATCAGTCTTTATTTTATCATCCGCGATTCCCCCGCTAACCGACCGCTTTTCCATAGATCGATTCCACAAATTCAACCATTTTCGGTGTTGCCAGCACATTTAGTCGATGACAATAAACAATCTATTACCTACAAAAATAGTTGTTCAACACATGGGAACCTAACACAATATTATATATTTTAAAAGACAGATCTAATGATTTTCGATTAAATAAACGATATATCCAATAACGTTAAACGAAATAAGTTTCAGAGTATATAAAAAATGTTATATCTAAATAAATTATATCAACAGTTGGTATAACTCACGTTTGTTATATCTTGTGAACGTTATATATACCAAATAACTTTATATGATATGAGACGCACCCAAATATGTTTCATTCAAGTGTAGTTGAAACAAAAATATTCGAAATAAAAATACAAGGACCAAATGTTATGTGAAACATTTTCTGGGAAACGAAATTCTGTGAAATTTCTGTCTGCAAAACAAGGTGACACCATATAGTACTTACACATAAATAGAATACAAAACTTGGTGCTTGTATCGGTAGCAAGCTTAATATAATATGTAATCATCAAAGATAAATTATCCAAGAAAGCATTTTGATTCATCTCCTGAAAAAGAATACCTTTTTGGCGGGAACTGCCAAAATGAACCTTTTCTTTTGACACGTGTCAAAGATTTGAGCAAAGAGTTTTTATAAACTCATATCAAATACTATCAATTTTATTATGAACTAGCTGTCCCGCGCAACTTCGTCTGCGTCACATTTTTCCCGTTTTCGCAACATTTTTCATTGCTGCTCCGCTCCTATTGGTCGTAGCGTGATGATATATAGCCTATGTCCTTCCCCAGGTTGAAATCTATCTTCTTGCCAAATTTCATTAAGATCCGATCAGCCGTTTAGTCGTGAAAAGGTAACAAACAAACGTACAAACAAACAGAGTGACATTCGCATTTATAATATTAGTATGGAATTTATAATATTAGTATGGAAGTCATATATAATCATGATAAATCTTATTAATGTTTAGAAATCATGACAATAGGGACTTACTTGATGGCTGCTTCGGCGAGTTTTCTTCCTAGATGATCCATAGAAAAAGCCATAGCAGAACCCGCTACCGAAATATTGTCTTCCTTCGCTACCCAGTTGTGTCCCAGAGGCGTCAGAGACTTCACGACCAGCATATCCGTGTCCAGATACACCCCTCCCCATTTGTACAAAGTCAAATATCGCAGGACATCAGAAGTCGTTTCCATAGGCCATCTGCCTGTATTAAAAGTTCTGTTGGCTACCATGGCTTCCAAAGGAGTATTTTTAGCGTAATCAGAAATGTGTACCCTCGCGAACCTGACGTTATGGAAGCGTCGTAATTTCGCGATACAACTCCGTTGATACTCGACTTCGTCAACGGGTGAACTGAACATCACATAGACGTCTCTCCGTGGGTTGGCTCTCGCCGCAGACTCGATGTTACATGCCCGACGGGAGTTTAACCCTCCGCTGCATGAGGTCTCGTGAAAGAATATTGAGTTCGGTTTCGGAATAAAGTCCCTGTCTTCAGCTGACGGCAGTGCATCGTTGTCATCTAAGTAATGACACTCAATATTTAAATCCACGATGTCCGCGTGCTTGATAAAAGGCTGTAATAGTGTCACATTTTGCAAGTCAACATAATAAATAGTAAGACCACTGAAAACTAGAAAACTAATACATATGCTCACATGTTTTCTTATCACGAAGGAAAAAATATTCGTTGTTTTTAACGAGTACATATTTGAACTTTCCTACGATATCAACACAATATCAAAATTATATACAGATCTTAAAGTGTAACATGGAATTTCGATACAATTATTACGACTTCTTGTGACGCGAAAATCACGGAGGCGGCGGCGTGCCTGGCGACCGCGGGCGGGCAGCTGAGGTCGCGGAAGGGTAGCTCGAGCTGCGAGCGATCACCGCCCGGCACTGTATGCGGTACTGCGTCATCGTCCACACTACTGAGTGATTGCTTACTATATTTCTTTCTCGCCACTTTAAATCTATTCGACCGTTTGTTTTCCTTCGTAGAACCTTATAAATTATAATACAGTCCACTATATTTTCAAGTCACCGTGTTACCACAGATACTTATCTTTACACTAGCTTCTGCTCACGGCTTTGCCCGCGTGGCCGACAGGAAACAAATGACTTTTTATTTAAAAAAAAACATTACCCCCCTCTCACTTTCTTTCAATTCAAAATACACCGTAAACCGAAAAACCGGATTTTTCGTCGGTAATTAAAAAAAACAGCTGTTTCCTACAAAAGTGCACTACCTTCACGCTCAAAAAGAATGGAACAGCTATTTTTTTATTAAATATATGTTGTTGTATTTATTTTTTTTACTATTTATGAACACACAGTAGAGAACACAGGAAAAAACATAAAATATTTGAGTACAAAGGTACTGCTTATTTCATACGAAATTTCTGCCAGCAGACCTGCGAAAGGAGAAATGAAAAAGAAATGTAGTAACTTACCTAACTTAACCTATATTATTACCTAAATATAAATAAACATATAACTAAATGTAAATACATAATGCTAAGATATATAAACAAATAAAATTATATTATATATATAAATCAGATTTGAGAGGAAAATCCATATCCATCCATACTAATATTATAAATGCGAATGTCACTCTGTTTTTTTTGTTTGTTACCTTTTCACGACTAAACGGCTGATCGGATCTTAATGAAATTTGGCAAGAAGATAGATTTCAACCTGGGGAAGGACATAGGCTATATATCATCACGCTACGACCAATAGGAGCGGAGCAGCAATGAAAAATGTTGCGAAAACGGGGAAAATGTGACGCAGACGAAGTTGCGCGGGGCAGCTAGTCCATACTAATATCCATACTAATATTATAAATGCGAAAGTCACTCTGTTTGTTTGTATGTTTGTTTGTTACCTTTTCACGACTAAACGGCTAATCGGATCTTCAAACGCGAAACACATCTGCGACGGTAGGCTCGCATGGGACCGCCAGAGCCCCGCAGCGACGGAGCCGTGACAGAAACCATGCCTGCTGCATGCTTTGTGTTTTTTACTAGACGTTTTATCATATTAGACTAAATAGGTTTTAAATGATCTGGCTTCATTTCATGATTTCGGCAAAAAGCAAGTTGTCACTCAAGTGCAAGTTGCGCCTTTATAGGTACCGCGGTGATCCGCCCCATTATGACGTAGGTACGCTTGCGTCGTGTACGCTCACAGCAAGCCTAAGTAAGTAGGTACATCCATAGGATGCAAATCTTACAGAACCGGTTCTTACGTAGAGTCACGGGAGCCCCTTTTTATGTCCGTAATGACCGTCTACACGTAGACCTTAGAATGCCCACCGTCCTTCAATTTATGAAACGTCTTTCGAAGCGTCTCTTCGATAACGCCATTAAACACCGTAATCCCCTGATCGCAGCGGCCGCCCGTTACGAACCCTCGCGCATCAGTACAGTACGCCGTCCTAGGCATACCCTCGTCACTCCAGATGATGCTATCATTCTCCTCCAGGAGAGTAGCAAAGAGACTAGCACTCTTAAAAAGGTCCGTCACAAACCGCCGTCTTTCCGACCTCGCCGTCGAGGTCCGTCGTGACGTCCCGGTCCATGCCCTCCCCGACCCTCGCTCGAGCCAGCTCGCGATGCTGCGCCAGTAGTTTTAAATCAGCCCCTAAATAATGATACCATTCAGATCCAGCCTGTCCCCATGCAGTCCTCCCCCAGCGACGCCCTAAGCCGAGGTTCGTACCCCACAGAGGGTGCCCTTAGCGTGCAGTCGCTTAGTTTGTAAGTTATTATGCCCTGGCTGGAGGCCTTACTCTAAAGGCACCCACAGGATAGTCCGGTTAAGCAGACGACAACCTCATAGGTTGAACTGCGAGATGCCATACATAAAAAAAAAGATGTTGATTTTATGTAAAAAATTAAAATAGGCTCAATATATTATCTAAATAAAATGACTGCCATCTTAATATATTTTTTAGTATAGTAAGGTGTTGTTTTGCATCCTTCGCAAAATTCAGGAGGTTGACACAACCTCCTGAATTTTGCTGAATGCAAAACAACTGAATTTTGCAGAATTTTGCTGAATGCAAAATGATGCAAAACAACATAAATAATCAATTTAAATTACGGCAGCTAGTTAATCCATACTTCCATACTATAATATTATAAATGCGAATGTCACTCTGTTTGTTTGTTTGTATGTTTGTTTGTTACCTTTTCACGACTAAACGGCTGATCGGATCTTAATGAAATTTGGCAAGAAGATAGATTTCAACTTGGGGAAGGACATAGGCTATATATCATTACGCTACGCTACGACCAATAGGAGCGGACCAGCAATGAAAAATGTTGCGAAAACGGGGAAAATGTGACGCAGACGAAGTTGCGCGAGACAGCTAGTTATTAATAAAAGCATATTTTTTTGGTTGTTAAAGTTTCTCAGTATATCAGCATAAACTGCTTAACGTGGTTCAGGGATTAAGAAGAAAAATAAAAATTACCTACCCATTTTATTGTTGATTCGGGTCGACATTCATTAGCATAGTTACCTCCTTGAATTTGACGAGATTGCAAAACAACACCATGTATTTATTACACTATCAGTAATGTAAGTCATCATAATTTTCTAAAACCGATTGTAGTATATATGTTATAGTCCTGCATAGATAAACCTTTAAAATGTTTTTTTTTTGTCCGTATTGTTACAGGTGTTTCAGTACAATTTATCCATAAACAAATCAATGAAGGAATACAAGATATAATCCCCCAGGCAAGAAAAGGGAAAGCTCGAACCTAGCTAGAGATGGTCTCTGGCCATTTTTTTTTTTTTTTTACAAAATACCAGGTACTCACTGGTCCGATAAGCCAAATGCAAAAGCCAGTGAGTGCGAGTGGGAGCATCCGAACGAACATTGACTGTAGGGTCCGACCATAGCGAACTAAGCTTGAACTCTTCTTTTGTTTAGTGTTAGAGCGAGCCAGTCTCGCGGCCGGTAGGTATAGGAGATATTAGACTTTATTTGGCAACGTTGCGCATCGTGAATCCATACTATATACTATATAATATTATAAATATAAATATAAATATATAAATAATATTATAAATGCGAATGTCACTCTGTTTGTTTGTTTGTATGTTTGTTTGTTTGTTACCTTTTCACGACTAAACGGCTGAGCAGATCTTAATGAAATTTGGCAAGAAGATAGATTTCAACCTTGGGAAGGACATAGGCTATAATCATCACGCTACGACCAATAGGGGCGGAGCAGCAATGACAAATGTTGCGAAAACGGGGAAAATTTGACGCAGACGAAGTTGCGCGGGACAGCTAGTTCTTGATAAATGCGAGCGAAATTTGACGTTATTAATACTAATATTATAAATGCGAATGTCACTCTGTTTGTTTGTTTGTATGTTTGTTTGTTTGTTACCTTTTCACGACTAAACGGCTGAGCAGATCTTAATGAAATTTTCAACCTTGGAAAGGACATAGGCTATATTATATCATCACGCTACGACCAATAGGGGCGGAGCAGCAATGACAAGTAATTATTGTAATATAATTAAGCCATATTATTGACTGTTGATTGTTATTTACTTTGTTTCGTAATCCCTATAATTGTTTTTCTTAAATACTAATTTACATTTTTAAATATTACCAATTATCATTTTTTTTTATTTTTATTATTGGATACTTTCTTTATAGTACCTATATTTAATGACATTTAAAGACGGACTTGAAAGACTGCCTAATGTTTAACTTCCCTTTTGTCTTGGTGAGTTTCTTAAATGGCAATACCAAATTCACCACTAGCGACGCCCTCACCTGAACAGGATATCGCACTATAACTTTTAAAGTTTTAACGGTGAACGTCGTAACAAAAAAAAAAAAACTAATGAAAAAATGAATATTTCCACGACACGCTATCACATACGTACCTAGGTACACGTCGCAATGTTGTTTTATTATACCAGGACGGCTCGTGTCGTGTGTATGTTTGCAGTTATGCAGTTATTCGTCGTTGTTATTACTTTTAGTACACATTATTTACCTGTCCATAAACAACAATAACGTGACGAATATTGTCGACATTACAAGCTTTTTTTTTGTTCCAATTGTTTTGCTTGATTAGTCTGATACTTGATAGATAGTGCATTTTGTATGGAACTGACACAGGTCTTATTTAAAAAAGTATCTAGGTAACACATGGCCGTCCGGATGTTTCATGTAGGTATTAGGGTAAGCGCGCACTACGAAAATAAATCGTTGCACCTTTTAAAATGCGAAATAAAATCGCTTCATAGGGTACAAAATATACGCACGATTTATTTTCGCAGTGCGCGGATTGTAGTACATTTCTGTTGTTCACAGATTGACGAATTTTCTTCGCAACGATTTATTTTCGTAGTGCGCGCTTACCCTAACATGAGTGTGATGTGTCAGAGTGCTTGTATTTAATGATAAAATTAATTTTCACAAAAGGTATGTACATATATGTGTGTTATAGTTTATGTTATACCCTGAGCGACTTATACTCTATCTAAAGTTTAAGGGTCTTTTCATTGTCATGCGTGGTTGCGCCCGCGTGCGGGTCAGGCGGCCATGCTAGTTGCGGGCCGCCCGCAGAGCAGATTATTTAGCCACGAATTTTGACACATTTAGATGTAAGGTAACTGGCAAAGTGTGCTTTTCAACTCATACAATCACTCCATCATTATGGTCTTGCTCTCAGTACCATTTTGTGTTCCAGAACTAGTAGCAGTTTCCGTAACCGTTGTAAGTACAGGAAAACGATATTACGAGACTAACTTTTTTTAAGTAATTTTATTTAGTGTCTAACCCGACCATTTGACCAATCAGCTAGCCTACCATGACGTCTTAAAGCAGTATTGTTTTTTGTTTTGCTCTTATTCCAGTGTGGGAAAGAGACGGAGCTATACAGGAGGTTATGGGCCCAGACCCGACATTTTTCAAAAACAAATTAAATATTTAGTGAAGTTTTTATCAGTAAAATGGCTGGAAGTTATATTACTAGCGTGCCGAAACTCAAGGGACGTGAAAACTACGATGAGTGGGCGTACGCAGCCGAGAATTTCTTGTTATTGGAAGGCGTTGAAATTAACTATATACTATACTATACTATATACGAGTCTAGCGCCATCTTTTTCCCACACTAGAAAAGGAGTAAAACAATAATGTTTTAAATTCTTGAGAATTCCATATTGTTACGTAAACCGTACGCCACGGCCGTACGGTGGAGTAGGGATATTGTGGCGTAAAAGTCTGTTTAGTATTGTGAGTGTGGTACAATGTCAAAGTGAACGACTGACGGCTATAAAAATAGAAATTATATTTGTTTTGTATCTATATGCCTACAGATTCGTCAGAACTGAATTTACTAACTGTCTAGGGGAAGTAGTGTCTATTATTGACAACCTTGCTATTGAATCTGTATTCAGTGCCTTTTGGGGTGGAAATGATGAACTTCTGTCAATGTCAAAGTTGGATATGTGCTGATATAATGTCATTGGGGGAGGGGGGGGGGGGTCAGACACGTACACCTTTGTTAGTGATGTGCACGGCTGTAGAAAGTGGCTTGACCACTGTTTGGTAACGGAAGCAGCGTGGATGTCAGTCGTTAGCGTGCGGGTCTGTCAGGGTGTGTATTGTTCTGATCACTCTCCGTTACAAGTCGAATGCAACTTGGACGTAGTTATACCTAAGAAAATTGTAAATAATAATAGTGTTAACATTAACAAGGTAATCTGGGGCGAAAGAAACGGAAAACAAATTAAATTGTACAAGAGGGAAATAGACTTTACAACGGAATTAAGACTGTGCGCAGACGGTTATTGTAATAATGAAAGTCATAAAGATGTAATAAATAGACTGTATAATGACATTATAAATTCTATGACCGAGGCAACGATCGAGAGCAGTCAGTGTAGGGAGGTCCGGAAAGGTGGGTATATCACAGGCTGGAACAAGTTCGTAACGGATTCGCATAGAGAGGCTCGGTTTCACTTTCAGAAGTGGTGTGGAAGTGGGAAACCAGTCTCGGGGCCTATCTGGCGGGCTATGTCAGAGAGTAGAAAGACTTTTAGGTAAAAACTTAAGTTCCTTCAGGGAAATCGTGAACAGATCCGTATAGACGTGCTTGCTACTCACCACGAGAATAAGTCTTTCAGCCAATTCTGGAAACAAACCATTAAACTCAATCTGAGGCCGACTCTTCCAGTCAGTGTGGGGGGTATGACGGAGGCTGTGGACATTGCCAATACATTTAAGAAGCACTTCATGACAGAACCACGGGGATCAATTGATAGGAACATGCGCCAGGCGAGGGTTCATTTGTCGGAAAAACCAGTCAATGTTTTTCACTTTCTGTATAGGCATGCTTACTTGCCGATGATCTGGCCCGGACGGTTGTAGTACCGATTGTAAAAAACAAGAGAGGGGATATCAGTGAAATAAGTAACTACAGACCTATTACGTTGGCTACTGTAACCGCCAAGGTGTTGGACGGTGTGTTGAATGGTTATCTCGCACAATCAGCTAACCTTGAAGATGCTCAATGTGGGTTTAGGCCCGGTCTTTCGACTGAGACTGCGATATTGGTCCTGAAACACACCGTTAAATACTATACCGATCGCAAGACTATGTCTATGCTGCCTTTCTGGACCTCTCAAAAGCATTTGACCGGGTAGAATATGAGAGTTTATGGGATAAACTGCGGATCAATGGAGTACCTGACGGAATTATAAATATTGGTATAACCATCAAACCAATTATGTGAAATGGTTGGGCTCACCTTCTGACCCCTACCAATCGAAATGTGAGGTGAGGTAGGGTGGGTTGAGCTCCCCTACACTTTTTAATATATATGTGAATGGACTGATCCGTGAGCTCAACAGCACCGGAGTTGGCTGCTCAATAGACGGTAAAATGGTTAATAACATTAGTTATGCAGATGACATGGTGCTGTTGAGCCCATCGATCAGTGCCTTAAGAAAACTGGTTAGCGTGTGTGAGGTGTTTGCGGAGACTCATGGCCTAGCGTACAATATCAAAAAGAGTGAGCTACTGGTGTTTCGGGCTGGGCGTAAGAGTCCCTCTCACGTTTCGCCCGTGACACTAGCGGGGTTGGCTTGACCTGAGCGATGAAGCGGACATAAAGAGCGCAGGGCGCTGACGATTCGTTGTAATATGCTGGCACTTAGATTTTCCCGATGTTCTTTTGCGGTAAAGAAGACATTGTTTAGGGCATACTGTCAGTCTTTTTATACGTGATTGCCTCGCTACTGCAGTGCGTCGGCGATGTTTGCTGAAGCTCATGTGGACGGTTTTCACGCTATTATTCGTAAGAGAGCAGCATCGCTGATGCAAAGGGTGAGGGGCAGTCCCAACAGCTACCTGAGGGAAATTGGAGACTACATCCATAGTCCTGCTTGGAGGCATTGGATTGGGCTGCACATTTTGTAGGCTTCTTCGGCGTCTTTTCTCTTTGTATTTCTTATTTTTTGTATTTGTGAATTACTAACATAGCTTTAAGTCATCTAGATGTACTACTAACACTCTATGGACTGAAAAGTCTGAAATAAATGGTTTGATTGATTGTAAACAAGGGATGCTTGATATTTGAGAAAGCGGATACCTATCGAATTTACACACATGAATTATCCACATTGAATTATAGTTATTACTTATTTTGTTCGTGCACCGGGTGTGGAAGTACAAGCTTCTTTTTTTTAATTTAATCAATTTGATTTTATTTCCTGAGGTTACCTACACGAAGTAAAACAAAGGAAAGTTTTCATCCATCTCTAATGCTGGACCCAGAGAGAGAGAGAGTATGTATTCCTACCAACATTCGTAAACCATTTGTAAAAAGACGTTGCCTAAATTTTACAGCAATATTATTTCTATTGTATACAGTTATATTATTTCTATTGTATAATGATCAATGCAACGTGAAAATAAATTGTTTATCATGCTATTACTCTGATATGGGAGATGCGTTGCCATCAGCGGAAGACCAGAGATTTTCTCCGCCAGCTAAATCAATATTCTTTCACGAGACTTCATGCCGGGGTGGTTTGACGGTGCGCCAAGCTTGTGCAGTGGAAGCAGCAGCCAGGGCTCACCCAGAACGAGATATCCACGTACTATTCAGCGGACCAGTTACTAACCACAGACTTAAGTCTGGCTGCCTCGCAGAGCTCCTCAAATTTCCCAACGTGAAATTCCTGAGAGTACATGTAGCTGAATATTCGAAAGGAACAGCCGTACAATCAATGTTACTAAACGATGTGAAGAATAGTAGATTTCAAATACAGCATACCGCAGATATACTGAGAATGCTGACCCTTAACAAATGGGGAGGTATATATTTGGACACCGACATGATAGTTACCAGATCATTACAGAACCTGCCACCAAATTTTATTGCTAAAGAAAGCTCTTATGAAGTTGCAACAGCGATCCTGTCCTTTGCAAAAGATGAAATTGGAACCAGAGTAACAAATGAACTTATCAAGTATGTACTTTTTTTGTTTTTAAGAATAATGCTTCAATAATTAAACTGCGTCGTTGGTCCAGTGGTCGAAAGCGCTCTTCTCAGCATGAGGTCCTGGGTGGGATTCCAAGGCCAGGCAGAGTTATTGGATTTCCTTAATAGGAATTTCTTAGTAGCAGCCTCGGAGTTTGAATTTGTACCCGATGGATACCAATGGGCTCGACCCCTATAATATGAGACTTAAAAATATTTGTGCGTGTTCTATTAGGTGCACTTCTTCTTAACCCATCGAAGATTGTAGGCATGATCATGTGTATCAGAAGATCGAAAGTCATATTTTCCAGAATATTTTGTCTGTAAATATACTTACTAAAGCTAGTACCTACCTTCTAAGAAATAATACCATTGTTATCACTTGTTAACAGACGAATTAGCAAATTTTACAACCCGAGATCTTGGTCATGTATAGGCGCAGAAGCAATCCAAGATGTTTTAATACAGTTATGCCCGGAAGTGGTAAATTCACCAGATTACGAGATTACACCCGTCAGTAACTGTACAGGTATGAGCCTAGTTCAGTTCAGTTTTTTTAACTTACTTTATGTGCCTAGTTTTCTATCGGAAGAGGAACAAATATTATTAATGTAGTGTGACTGTTCCAGAATTACCTATGCTAGTAGGTACTCCCTTTCTTCTCCTAAAATTGTTTGTCCGAAAATCATTATCCATAACACGTTTGCTATAAACTTCAGTAACCATAATGTTCAAAATCCCGAAATTTTGTTTAACATAATTATGTTTAGTTCTAAAAGTATTCTGACATGCTGCATGCTGCGTGCCTGCTTGCATGCTGCGTGCCTGCTTGCATGCTGCTTGCTTGCTTGCATGCTGCATGCTTGCTCGCATCCTACATGCTTGCTTGCTTACAAAAACCAAATGTTCACAATCAACTGCTTTATTGAGTACATGTATAATATATTTATTTAAGTATAATAAAAAATAAATAAAAAATGTTCTATTTATTTATCTATATATATAAAAGAAAGTCGTGTTAGTTACTTCACTTATAACTCAAGAACGGCTGAACCGATTTAGCTGGAAATTGGCAGGGAGGTAGTTTAGAGCCAGGAGACGGACATAGGATACGGTAGGGTAGGGTAGGTAGGTAGGGTAGGGTAGGGTAGGTAGGTAGGGTAGGGTAGGTAGGTAGGGTAGGTAGGTAGGGTAGGTAGGTAGGGTAGGGTAGGTAGGTAGGTAGGGTAGGGTAGGTAGGTAGGGTAAGGTAGGTAGGTAGGTAGGGTAGGGTAGGTAGGGTAGGGTAGGTAGGGTAGGGTAGGTAGGTAGGGTAGGGTAGGTAGGTAGGGTAGGGTAGGTAGGTAGGGTAGGGTAGGGTAGGTAGGTAGGGTAGGGTAGGTAGGTAGGGTAGGGTAGGTAGTAAGGGTAGGGTAGGGTAGGGTAGAGTAGGTAGGTAGGGTAGGGTAGAGTAGGTAGGTAGGTAGCGTAGGGTAGGGTAGGTAGGATAGGGTAGGTAGGTCGGATAGGGTAGGTGGGTAGTAAAAAGTGCATTGCAACGCATGCTGGGTACAGCTAGTTTATTATAAATAAACATGTAATTTGAATTTAGGACTTATAAATTGTATAGAAAACGTTTTTTTAAGTCTTTTGTATATTATTGATTGTAATATTTATGAGAAACGGATTTCGGACATATTATATTTAGGGATTTCAATTTTATGGCATGTGATATTAAGTTCGAGTAAATTATCATTCGGACAAATGATGATTAGGACAAAAAAAGTTATGGCACTTTAAATTATGGATAAAAAAGTTAGGTGACACAATAGACAACCATGCTAGTAAAATTTTCGTTTTTCCTAAATCATATTAATGCTTAAGACTAAGGTCGGTTTCCCCCGAAGGGGAAAAGAGCGGGCCCCGCCATTTCCGCATGGCCCTGTAAGGTTCGTCCCTGACTGGTCGCCTTTCCACCGACAAAGAGTACTGAATTCCCAATTTAGGGCAGCCCTGTCCCGACTTTGAAAGCTAGGGGACAGGGAGGGGATACAAGGTGAAGTTAATATTGGGAATTCACTGTTAATACATATTCATGTATAAACAAAACAACAGTAAAGTATGAAGGTAATAAGACAAGAGGTCTCAAATTATATGATATATAGAACAAATGTGGTAAAAGGAACGTTGCGATTGTGTTTAAGAAGTTGTATAATTGTTCTATACGTTACTTTATGTGATTCCAATGTACTAGATGCCGCTTCGCAAACGCAAACGGTTCCATGTCACGACATGGAGCCATTTTACAACGTTTGCTCAACCTTTGTACGTGTACTGTTAGACCTATGTGCATAGTCCTACTGAGGACACTCCTGCGAACTCTAACAGACCACGTTCCCTAAGCACTATTTACGTGTCGTCCTTGAGGACGACAACACTAGTATTGATACTAAGGCAGTGGGTTGTGAGGCTGCCATTGAGGAAGATAAGTTTTCAGTATTTTTATCTACTCGCGTACTCACCCTTACGGCAGGCTAGTTAGCAGTTATAATAGTAATTGGTACTATTATAACTCAAAACTTGCTCAAGAACACCGTAGACTCAGTACTGACTGATCTACGCTAATGATAATCATAATGATAATCGCAATATGTTCTGCTACAGAGCAGAAAATATTGCGATTGTTATTGGTGGACACCGAAATGGTAATTCTATCGTCGCTTCACATTTCCTTACTCTTCCCCAGTCGTAATAGGGGATAATCCATTTTTTTTCTTTGTCCGTCGTGTAGTTTATTGAAAAGTATTGGACACGTATTTTTTCTTTTTTCACGTAGTCGTAAAATTACGGAGATATATTGAGTTGAAATAGCGCATGTCGTCACATGTAGGTAAGTTTTATACCCACTTGTGACGTAGTAAGCCCCCACTCTCCAACTTTAATGAGTTTTAACTAAGTAATTTTTTGATATTTTGATAAAACAAAAAATACGTGTCTAATATTTTTGTATTACCTGTCTGGCGGACAAAATAGAATGTCGTTTTCTTTACCCAGTCCGATCCTCTATTGCGTGTCTCGCTAAATAGTGTCGATTCAGAATAGCCTACCAGTGGCTGTGGTTACATTTAATGAGACACAGTCCCTAGCTTGCCTCAGAACGTAGCTTTCAATCCATCAATACTTAGTGAATCCTATCCCCCTCCCAAAATGTGTGGCCTACAATCTCTACGCAATGTTTCTGAGCTAGACCTTAATAGGTATTCATCAGCAGCGTTTGGTTGATGTGTACTACAAGTCGGCAATTTATATATTACTGAACACTATTACCTATTAGTTTTAATCAAACCGTGAATATTATGGTGCTGCCTTTACCACTGAACAATATAGTTTGTTCTAATCGAAATGCAAATATTACGGTTTTGCCTTCCATTTACGGTGCGTCAGATAAAAGTGAATATTCGTCAATAGTCATGGATGTTGGTGTACAGTGTACATGTAGTATGCTTGAGGTGATTGTAGAGTGTAGCAGAAGGCCTTCCCCGTCTCCCTATAACTAAAAAGAAGTTGTAGCAGTGTCCACCAGCGAATTATTGTGAATTATTTTAGCGTTTCTAAAGAAATCCTTGAAATATAACATTTGGCCTGTCAGTCGACTCTTGTATCCAGACCTTTTCTCATTAAGTAAAGAATTTATGCCTCTTCATGTATTCCAATATTGTTTAACAAATCCAAGAAAGAAAGAACATTTCCTTATTAATTACGGTAACTTGTCAGGCTGTTAAAGTATAAAATAGGTTTAATGTGTTTGTAAGTGGTCAGATACCGTGTGATGATTTTTAAATAGGAATCAAGACTAAGATATTTGGTTAATAATTAGGAGTACGTGACTGGCAGTCACGGTAGATTGTACGAGCCATTGAGCGCCATGTTTCCTTCGCGTGCTGTAATGGGCAATTTTCCCTCTACAACTTCACTATGACAACACTTCGGTGATGTAGGCCTCAAGAGCCTTCGAAGCATGTGTATGAAAGAGTATGTTTTGCTTTTTTGAGCCGAGCCTATACTTGGAACGATCAGCATCGTGCTGCCAGACTTCTCCGATAAACTGTGAATGTGATGGTTCATTTTAGTTTTCATTAATTATGGTATTTTTCTTTTCAGGGGTTATGATCTTCAACGAAGAACTATTCTACCCTCAACATTATACGGGAATTGATGATATTTTTAACCCAGTGACGCTGGAAACATTTGATTTGGGCCGCCCGTACACGTATCACATGTATGATGCTATAACCAATCATATGCAAATTAGAAGAGGCTCACTTTACGAGACAGTTGCTAAAGCCTTCTGTCCAACTATTCATAGCACTTTTCCTCAGGAGTTTTAGTAAGTAATGAAAGGGCTTCGGCATGAAGAAGACAGAGAGAGAATATACACCAATCCGAATAGGGTTGCCTCAAACAGTGTTTTAGCTTTTGTTGTTAAGAAAAAAATAGTATAGCATATTTTTTTGAAGTGAAACTTCATAAGCGACTTCCAACAAGTTTAACGCAAACATGGAGGGGGAATATTTTCTAAAACTCACTAAGAGATGGCAGTATTACAAGATTTGTGACTACGTAGTTCTACTAGGTACGCAAGATGGCGTGCAAACAGTCATGCATTCGACTCTTCGGTGTGACCAGCCTTCGCTCAATTTCCATGAGTAGAATAACCTCGATAAACTTATGTAATAAAAATAATACAACAAGAAAACAACAAAATATTTTTTTAGAAGCTCAATAAAATAACGAGAGTGAATGCGTGGCACTCGAACGCATGCGTGTAGTATTACAAATACTGCTTCCGCGCGGAGGGACTCCACGCACTTTTTTTTATTTATTTTTTTGTTTTACTTACATGCAGTTAATGGAGCAAAGTACGAAACACATTTTTAAAGATAAAAATTAAAAAAAATACAACCCAAAAGATATCTTTTATTTTTACGTAAAACGTACACATTATTTATTGAGGAAAGCCCAAAGTGAAGAATGCGAGAAAATTCTGTACTGCTTCGCAGGGCGCCACCTATCGGGTCCAGAACTATCCTATCTTTCAAGCTGAAACCAACCATACATATTCACAAAACGTGATATTTATATATAAAAATCACGATACTTCAATTGAAAATGTTGGAATTTCCGTTATTTTGGCACCCTCGTTCTGACGCAGTCCGGTAAAACAACAAAAGACATTTTAACGATTAGAGTAGACAAAGTTGGTTAGCGCGATGGAGAAATTGCTGGTTTATGACACTTCTCGCAGCAGGAATGCCATCAATGCGTTAAGGTGGAAGCGCCAGATTTGAATACAACAGTAATTTGTTCTTAAAGTATATCATGTCGAAAATATGTTGGTAAAGCTGACGTACATAGGGCATCGAAACCCGCATTCGGTCCCGGGATACCGGGATTTACAGTAAATGAGTTTCACATGCCCTTAACTTACAGTAATTAATCCAAACTAGGCCGGTGAGGTCCAAGAACCGAATGAGGAATGTAGAGGCTGCGTAATGGATCCCATAGAATCCCATAAATCCTGTCTACGGAGGAATCGACATAATGACAGATAGACAATGACAATGTGTCAGTTTGTCGATTCTTCCGTCGACATAACCCGTTTCTACGGCGGTCATGCTACGCGTGCGGAACTGACACTGGACACGGCTGTAATCTAAAATAATTAAAAACCGGTCATATCACAAAAACCATACAGGGCATTTAGCGCATGGATCAACACAACTTTTCCGGAGATTTGGGAGGTCATTAGTTAGGTCCTACCCATACACCCTATTGTTTCAGGGCGAATCCATAAGTTTTAGACATTTAGCTACGGAACCCTAAACATTATTAATTTATAGATCACCTAAGTGTTGCGGTTTAAAACACTGCTGGTTCCTACCTACCTAACCGCAGAGACCCTGTTCCTCATATTTAAATACGATACCTTTAAATTGGGACCCTTCTTTCTTTCTACATTATATAAAACTCAGATCACTGTATACACTTTAATTTACTTTAAATCACATAGCAAATTACATCTTTATATAAAATTTTCCCAAAAGCACCTTATCAAAACGAGCCACACTTTCAGACTGCACACTAACATTCGTTTTGTTTTCTATCCTTCAAACTACAAAACATTCTTATTCTAAAGACCATAAACAATTCAACCTGCCAGTAAATCAAATACATTAAATTACTATTTCCATAACACTAAGTAATACATGACCGATTCAAAGTGTTTCACGTACTAAATAGAGTGTCAACAATACATATTATCATGGTCGAGCTCGTATGAAGTTATGATATAAATGAATGTAGATATAAAATGTATGTATTGCGTATATTTTGTGGTATAATTCATAAGCTGAACGACTTGCAGTCTTTCCAAAGTTTAAGGCAATTCTGTTCTGATAAATAACATGTCAGTAAAAAGTAAGGTAATTAGAAAAGAGTGCCTTTCCACTCGTAAACTCGCAACACCATATTGCCATACTCTCAGTAAAATTTTGCGAACTAGAACTGGGAGCTATTTATAGTGTCCCAGATAAGATATGATCAGGGTACCATACCCCAGAGGCATCAACATATCGTTGATAAGTTATCGGACAGTACTCCTTAGCTATTTTCCCATAAAGAGACTCAGGTGGCACGAGGTTGAATCTAGTAAATCTTTGCCATACAAAGTAGGTGTATATCAACCGGTTTTTCCAATCCTCTGAGTCCACATCTTCAAAATATAGTTTTCTGTCGTGAAACGATAATGGATAGAAGAGCTCTGGGCTGTACACCGCCAAATCTGTAATGAAAAGTGTTTTTTTTAATTTGCGATGGGTTGCTCTTGACTAAAGTCTAGGTCAGAGATGTCAGAGACAAAGTCGACGATGGTACGAGTTTACCCAGAGGAAGCCTGTTCACTCTAACTTTAAAGAGATTAGGGTTGTAAGCGTTCGGAAACACAGACGCAGGCAGAGAGTTCCACTCCTTTGATGTGCGCATTATGAAAGACGTTTGAAAACGCTTAGTGCGAACTGGTGATATAGCAATAAGGTAGGGATTACATACCCATTCTACAATGGAATGAAACGAAATGTTGGGGGATTACATTGATGATAAAAATGCTTGGCTCAATGCTGGTCCTGCTCCACAACCATAAGGGCAATCTGAATCATCTGAATTACCAAGTCAAGTTATTGTGAAAGCTGCAGAAGATTGTAAAAATATATTTGCATTCTAAAGAATCTCTTACTATTGTATAATTGCATAGCACATGTGTGAGTACTATGTACTGTAAAGCCACCATTTAATGAGTATCTACATCTTTCATTGACGCGAAATTACCCTGGTGGTTGAGTGAATGTCATGCTCACTTAAATGTCACGCTGATGGTGGCGGGGGTGGTGGGTCATTTAGTTCCCTTCAATATGGTTGAGTTGAATGGTGGCTGATACATGCGTCATGTTCGTGAACGGGCGCTGTCAGTTGTGACCGGTCATCTCTTAGCTGCCACGTTTTATTTGAATTATTTTATTTTTAATTACTGATTTAATCTTTTACTCTGGACGCTCTTAACTTGCCCGTATTTCTACATCGTTCTCACATACCTATTTGTAATTCTTAAAATGAATGATGTAACCAAAATTTTGTAACATATTTTTATTTAAAAGAGTGTCCATGGAGTTTCTTGCCCATTCTTCTCCATAGAGATCTACCCTTTGGAATGGGCAACTACAGTACTTTCACAAGTTATTTATTATGCACTGTGAGTGGTACTGTAGCATCGCGTTTATTTTTTTTTTTGACTTTCAAAAGTGCCTGCACTAATTTGAAATAAATGGTTTGAGTTTGGTAGTAACTTGCAGTGCGTCTAGATTTCCAATGTTAGAAGGGGGCCAGTGCAATGAGGTCGTGGAGTTCTTGCGCACACTCACCGAAGTATAGCCTGTAGAAGACTGACAAGCAGGTAACCTTGCGGCGATGAGCCAAGTTGTGGAGCTAAGAGGCTGCTTGACGTTTGAGTTTCTTGCCCGTTCTTCTCCAGAGAGATCTACGCTACGGAATGGGCAACTACAGTACTTTCATAAGTATTATGCCTTGTGACTGGGACTGTAGCTTCGCGTTTTATATTGTTTTTTTTTTTGATTTTCAAAAGTGCCTGTAATGGTCTAATTGAAATAAATACTTTGACTTTGACTTTGACGACGTAAAATTGGTGGATGCCAACCAATTTTACGTCGTCCATCAGCCTCTTTGCTCTGCGTTCCACCGAGTCAAGCGCGGCAACCTGGTATTTAGCTGAGCCGTCCCAAAGGTGGCTGCAATGTGATGGGACTTGAGCTTACATTTTTAGAAGGTACGCGGTTTTTTATTAACACCTCGTACAGATACCAGCTCGGCACCGGATCAGCACTGCCTCGCCCTGTGTAATTCTTCTCTTGTCTTTTTTACTAAAGAGATATTTAATTACTTATTAAAACTTTATGCACAAGTATTAAACAGTACAAAGGCGGATTTAATGCCTTGGGAATTTTCTACCAGTCTACCTTAGGGTAATACTGAAAGATAACATAGGAGGTGCAGAATAACAAAAGGTCATATAAATACAATAAATACATACATATAAACAAAAAAATAACAAAGTAAAGAGAGAGACAAACTAACAACAATTTAATTTTGAGATGAATCGGTCAGCATCCGAGCTTTTACTTCAAATGTGAGCCGACTGTTGGTCAAGCTGATATTCAGATTGCATTCCAAAGAAAGACCGCCTGGACAAAGAAAGAGGATTTAAGAAAATCAGTGGTGCGGTGTGAAGAACATCGTATATTTCAGGAAAAACGCCCATGCGTACGACCGTAAGTTTATTAAGCTCAGCTCAAAGCACCGCATGGGATCCGCCTCAAAATCCAGGTCGAGACAATGCTGCTTCCATGAGCCGGTTTTCTACCAGTTAAACTAATCACGAATAACTGTCGTTGGTTCTTACCGTAACATTTTGAAAGTTCCATGTCGTGCACGGCCATGGCGGTACACCAGAATGCCAGCAATTTGGATATAACTGATGATTGACTGTAAATGCGGCGATCGAGACTGGCCCCCACCCCTATTTCAGTCAGCAAAAAGCTATTCAAAAAGATAAAACACCAATTAATTATATGGTCTAAAAACATAGCTATTTGTTCCCCAAGTCGGTAGCAAAACCAGTACCTATGAGCTGGTTCTTTTATTCTATTGAAACTTTACGCTCTAGGTACTACTTACGCAAGGTCAGCTCAAGATCAAAGTGTTACCAACGGCGTGAGGTTTATTTTTTTTCCATAATACTTAATTAATTAGGTACTTAGTTTCTAAATCATTACACCCTTTTGTTTAGAATAGTTACAGCACGGATGACAACATTTGTGTCACTTGTTGAATTTAGTCTTTTTGCAATATCTTCTTTTTTTTGTATAGACTCTTTTTCTTATTTACCGATTGTTTGTAAATGTGTGGACATTGTAGGCCTTATAGATTCCTAGATCCTTGGCAACTTTTTATCTTGTTCTACGTTTTGTAGTAAGTAACGACTTATTGTCAGGCCTACGATGTCCTCTCATACTTAAGTGCCAATGCTGTAACATAGAAAAATTGTAACGCCAAATGATTTTAAAAGAGTAACCATGGAGTTTCTTGCCCGTTCTTCTCCATAGGAAACGACCAACCCGAACCGAGCACCTTTTTGTCGACGTTATACAAGTGTACATTGTAGGCCTATGTGAAATAAAAATATTTTGATTGATTGATTGACTTACTTTAAAGCATATGTAGCCAGTTTTCTTCCGGCTTTGTTTTTCGAGAACGCAAACATATCCGAAGACAAAGTATGAGGCGAATCTTTAACAGCCCAGTTCGGCAACAAATCTAACCTCCGAGCTACAAGCACGTCCATACTCAAATACATCCCACTGTACTTGTACAAAGTCAAGTACTTCATTATTTTGGATATGTGCAAGTTAAGATCCTCATTGGACATATATTCTATCCTTGATGCAAGAGGAGATCCTTTTGCATAATCTCTAATAAGAACTCTTGAAAGTTTCACATTGTTATAATTGCTTATAAGGGTATTGACACAGCCACCATTTAATGTTGGTTTTCTCATCGCTGAGGTGAAGAAAACGTTGATTTGGTGGTTCGGATGCGCTTTAGCCGCTGATTCTACAGCACATGCTTGTCGAGATGTTAAATCACCCTTACACGTGGTCTCGTGAAAGAATATGGATTTTTCGGGCAGAGAGGCATTGCTGAGAAGTACTTCAAGAGCGTCGCCTTTTCTGGACATATGACAAAATGTCTCGTCTGACAAGTTTCGCCGCCACTCTGCGATTCTTCTAGCATCTGAGGCCTCGTCATCGGCAAGAAAGGAGCTACGAAAATATTGTATTCGAACAAAAAACAAAAAAGTTACCAAACTAATTGCGAAACAAAATGCAAGGCCCGGTCTAACTTTGTATACTTTTTTTATAAAAATATAAAAAATCATTCTGCAAAACTTATGCAGTTTTCATGTGAAAATAGCAACAGCTAGGTAACTATCTTTGCAACGTAGAATGCTCATGCTCACCATTATTATCGTGAAAGTAATTTTTTTATGTCGTCATTAAAACTGTCATTATGTATTATGTCTGGTGTTAAAAACTGAAGTGTTAATAAACTGTTAATTAAACTTTATCGTAAAGTGGAAACGTATTGCTCACTTTATTTTTTTGGAATAAAATTCCTTTAATTTCATAACCACGCAGTTGCAATAGGTATGTTTAAGGAGGCGAAATGCAAAAATCTTAAAGAACTTTGTTTTTAACGATCTGTCCAATTCCAAGCACTTTCAACATCCGCCGCAACCCCCAAGAGGATATTTTGATAAATTATATTGTTTAACTTCCGATTTGAGCTCTGTTAGTCTCTCGGTCTCGGGGCCGATTCCAGGGTCCAGCAAAAAGTTTTATTAGGTTTTTTCACTAGGAATTACTCAAGACTTGTTAAAGAGAAGTCAATTGAAGTAACGCCTACTACAAAAGATGTGGAATAATGACAGTTGTCAATGCAATGCCAGCAGTCATATGCAGAGACAGAGAGAGAAGACGCATAATATTGTCGAACTACACTCTTCTACATTCAATCATAACTCTGGTACAAGTGATGCTTCGCGGCAGAATCTCACATATTATATGCATCATCAAAAGCTATTTATTCAAATCAGCCTGAATAATCATTAAATCCTTTGCTTTGTCCAGTGTTTTTCTAGTTTTAATAAATAAATAAATCATCTAAAATCAATCGCCAATTAGGCAGTCCCTCAAAACTCCCGCCCTACACCACTTTTCGTTCAAGGTGGCCCACGATGTTGAATAAAATATGATACGCGGCCGTAAAATGTGCGTATTTACATAATTGTAGTCATTGAAATCATCAATACAACCCCTATAAGTTGTTTTAATCCCAATGAATGACTATTTCATGAAAAAGTAATTCTATGGGGTTAAATGAATTTAAAGGGGTTTGTATTTGATGACTTTAAACTATTATAACTCAGTAAAGCTATATTAGTAACGGCCGCGTATCATATTTTATTCAACATAAAACCTGACACTGACCGACAAATTGCAAAAAAGCTTAGAAAATTTGAATTTCGCGGGCCACCCTGTGGCTTCCGGGAACCGATCACTTTTCCGAATTTTGTTTGTTCGAATTTCATTTTACCGACGACTCTATTGCTATATGCATTATTTGACATTTTTTAGATCATCGAAGTATCATGTATCATAATTATGTATTATTTTATCGAACCTGATTTCGCCGACTTACAAAATAACTTTTTACTATTACCGTTATTTTGATAACTCTAATACCATTCTGCTTCTATCAGCCGCGTACAGCAACGTAAAGATTGTAAAAAGCCGTTATAGCGTGTTATCTCCGCTGAAGCGCTTCTGTCTACAGCGTACGGCGCGGCGTTGGAGATTTGAGAAGCGATTACATAATCTTTTAATCAAATCTATGCAGGAACTATGCAGCTCGCGTACGCATCTCCATACAAAATCGTTGTTTTCTACGGACAAAAGCTGAACGGA
The DNA here is from genome assembly GCA_963082945.1 of Cerastis leucographa. NCBI lineage: Eukaryota > Metazoa > Arthropoda > Insecta > Lepidoptera > Noctuidae > Cerastis > Cerastis leucographa. Next base: position 19,366,350 of record OY720354.1, read on the forward strand.
GCTGAATAAATGTGGTTGGTCCCAATTCATCGTATCATACTCTCTCAATTTAGCAAAACCTAACAGAATTAATTCTATTCTAATTTCTGTAATAAATTAACAATGAGGACTTATTTTATCCAAGGAGAGGTACTTAAAAAGTCCAAATATATAAATAAATTAACAAAAAGAACTCGAGCAGGGATCAAAAATTCAATTAAAAACAAATTTGAGAACTAAGTTAATGTAAGAGCGAGCAAAGCGAGCCCTTACATTATCTTAGTTTTGTTCGTATTGTAGCTCCTAAGCAGATGAACCGATTTTAATAAAATTGGTTTCGTTTGAAAGGTGTTTTAATCGAAAGCGTTCGTAGACACAAAAACGTCTGAAAAACCTAAAATAAATTAATGCAAGTGTCGTAGCATCGCAGGGTTTTTAATTTTTTTATTTAATTTTTGTTCTTAAAAGTTAGGTTCTGTATTTCAATTATGAACAGGCAAAATGCTTTTAACTTGGGAAACATGAGCAAAATGTTGGCGCCTATATAATCGTACGTTCTCTTTGACAATCCAGATGTACAACATTATCCTACAATAGTGTTCGTTTAGTAGTGGTTTTCATAATGTAGTCTCATGTTACAGCTAAAAAGCGATCGTTTAAAATCTGTATGATTTTGATAATGTGTCGTTAAATGTTTTCGTTTTTGCCTTCTTGTGTCAATGTTGATTTCGTAGGAAACGTGCTAATATGTACTCGTTACAATCACCAAATAACAAATGTTACGTGTGTAGAAAACATGTGATCATGTTTATAACTTTTCTAGTTTTTAGTGCTCTCAGTATTTATTATATGAACGCTCAAAATGTGACAGTATTACAGCCTATTATCATGCATTTGGGCATCCCGGATAATAATATTTCGTGTCATTACGTAGATGAGAACGATGCACTGCCGTCAGCTGAAGACAGGGACTTTATTCCGAGACCGAACTCAATATTCTTTCACGAGACCTCATGCAGCGGAGGATTAAACTCCCGTCAGGCATGTGCCATCGAGTCTGCGGCGAGAGCCCACCCAAGGAGAGACGTCTATGTGATGTTCAGTGCACCCATCAGCGACGTCGTGTATCAAAGGAGTTGTATCGCGAAATTACGACGCTTCCATAACGTCAGGTTCGCTAGGGTACACATTGCTGATTACGCTAAAAATACTCCTTTGGAAGCCATGGTGGCCAATAAACCTTTCAATAAAAGCAACTGGCGTGTGGAACATACTTCTGATGTCCTGCGATATTTGACTTTGTACAAATGGGGAGGGGTGTATCTGGACACGGATATGCTGGTCGTGAAGTCTCTGACGCCTCTCGGACACAACTGGGTAGGGAGAGAAGACGATGGCTTGGTGAATGCTGCAGCCATCGCTATTTCTATGGATGAACTAGGCAGAAAACTCGCTGAAGCCGTCATCAAGTAAGTACCTATCGAAGAGCCATTTTAACGACACGCATAAAGTGTCTTTTCGCGCAAGTCTCTTTCATGAAAGTGTTATCCGTGCAATTTGGAGCGACATAAATATAAATAATTCACTTCCGATACTTCAAAAAGGTATTAATTTGTTATTTTTTTGCACAATAATAAAAATATTATTCAAGACGATTTGCCATACCTATTATTGGAATCAAATATAAAACAGCTTACAACTTAGGACCCATTCATATTAATGATAATATTTATTCGTGGTGCTAGGCAACTGGGCTTATCCCAGTTTTAAATGTACATTTGTGCCTATTCGCCTGGTTTTGTTCTGTGTCTTGCTGATATGGAGGGAAGTGAAATCATGATTCCTACTCCTTCGCTGTTCTTTTCTAAATCATTTCGTTGCGGGATCCAAGACAGCAAAATTGTTTGGGACTTTGTCGAACTTAATTGTCTCGGCGCTTTTCTGGTGGTCACCACTGTTGATTCTGGCTTACATAGTGTGGCGGGCTTGTCCCATTAATCTAATGTCGTATTACTCGCGTTGTACGGAATATTGATACAATTGATTAAACATGATACTAAGCGACTTGCAACGCAACAGTACATACGCGGACGAAACAAGTACCTAATACACACAAATGTCGCTTAACGCATGTTGCATCTAATTTAGTTAACGAGGCGAAGCGAAGATTATAATCATGAAACTTTAGGGGTATGAGGGGCAGGGTGTAAACTTCCTTAATACTCCATTGAAAAGGAAGGATCTTCCAAGCAGACAGGTGTCATGTCTGGTGGGCAACTGCTCCGACAGTTGTTGTCGGGATTCTCTATATTTATTATAGTCTTAGGTCGATGTAAACTTTGCTTGCGAGATTCAGACCATTTTAGTTCTTCAGTTGTTTCATAGATGGCGCTGTAGTACCTTTGGTTTAAAGTTGCTTTTTGTAGGTCGGTACAAAACAGATTACAGATAATTCTTATCTACTTGTACATCCTATCATTTTTATGTATGTTTTCTGAAAAGGTATTGGTAATCCTAAGTTCAACATCGATGTTTCATGTTTCCTTTTTCTAATTATGTTCTTGGATTTATTTCCAGTGAAGTTAAAACAACGTATAGGCCAGATATTTGGATACATAATGGACCTGGCGCCATAACGAGAGTACTTCACAGAATGTGCAACACATCGGACTTAACAGAATGGTCGACTAGCACTTGTCAAGGTTGGTTGGTTGGATTATCATCGACATTACTTAGTTTAACATTTTGAATGCAGCCGAGCCTGGAGGTCTACTCTCTTTCTCCGAAACGTAACTTCGGCAACGAACGAAAATTAAACGTAGTTACGTTTGTGACCGTACTCTATATAATTTGCGGATGCACACAATAACATTCAATACATTCGTTGTCTGTGAATTCGAACTTCTTGTGTGCGTCCGCAAATTATATAGAGTAGGGTCACAAACGATATCACGTTTAATTTTCGTTCGTTGCCGAAGTTACGTTTCGGAGAAACAGAGTAGACCTCCTGCCACGCTCTGTCGCGCGGTGCGACATCAACTCGTTGATCGGTAATTCGATCCTAACGAATCGAAAAAAAGAGATAATGCTTTACTCGCTGGAAATCTATAATGGATCCTCATCCTAACCTACCTAACAGCTCGATCCATTAATAACTCAGTTTTGTGTCGGCGAGGAAACCTCATCTACGCCTTCAGGATAAGCAGCAAGGTTCTTAAAACTTTTTATTCAAAATTTGTTTTGTGTGTAATTACGTAACCTGAAAATCGACTTTTTTATTTTTATTAATATTTGATTAATTTTGATTTTGAAAGCTAGAGTACATAAGGCATATAAAAGATTTAAGATTATCCAAAAAGATTTAAGTCCATAGGACAACAAAATTTATGATATCGTTAATTATTGTATAGTGAAACTGCTTATAGGTATATTTTTGTAAGTTTTGTTCTAGACTTTTGTTATTGTTTATGTAAAGCAAAATGTTATGTTTTACTAGTGTTACAAATGTGTAAGGAACAAGAGGTGTAAATTCTTATTGGATGTCCTCCAAACTGGAAAGAACTGAAAATTACGTTAGAATTAATTACGTTAAAATATAAGTTAGTATTGAGTAATCGATCATAGATTTGATGCCGCGCCGCGCCTGTGTGCGAGTGCGGGCTTCGCGACGCGGCAATACCGCAACGCCGCCGCGCCGAGTCGCGCTGTCACCTGTCTGCGGAGCCTTAGTTATTCTCTAATAACAGCAATACTCTGTCGTCAGTTTTTGCTCATGCTGCCATATAAAGTTCTCAACGTTTTTAAAATATTATTTTCAGGACTTGAAGTCTATGGCCCAGAATATTTCTACCCAGTACATTATTCCAGAAACCACGAATACTTCAAATCTGGAGAATTGAAGAATGTAGAAAACGCCTACACCCATCATTTATGGAACAAAATAACCCATGATACAAAAATAGAAAAGGATTCGCCGTATGAAAAGATGGCTCAAAAGTTATGTCCTACAATATACAAGATGTATGGAGAAGAATTTGGATACTAATTCTATTAGGTATACTATACGTTGCAATGCATTTGTAATTAATGATTATGATTGATTGATGATAATTATGCCATCCTTGGCTTCTACACTACACGCTGAGCAATATAGATGTAGTTTTCATTTAATTGTCGGTCAAAATCCGTCTTCGAAGCGGACCGGACTCCACGAGATATTTTTGACATGGAACTCTAAGAGTCTTATGGGCAGACAAGGGGTGCCCTTTGAGAGATGTCCTATTTGTTGGGTAATAATCTGAGAGAGCTCGAAATAAATGGAAACGAGATCGCTAATTACCCTCCTCGCTAATGGCTAACTACGCTTTTAGGCTACGACGCAGTCGGGTAAAAGGTAGTTGTTGATTCTAACCTCAAAAGAATTGAGAGTATTAAGCATATCGGGTGGTGGTGGGTTACTTCGTCAAGGATAGTATAGAAACTCGTTATAATAAAAAATCGTGGCTGTTTTGATATGATTTTCAAACAGGATGGTGTTTAAAACATAGGTAAAAAAAAAAACAAACCAATCTAACTAGGTATACTTTGTTTTGGGACATGAAAAATTAAAGTCAAGCCCAGCTCCTATAGAAATCTGACCAACCTCCTTTACACCACTCAAAAGCAAAACTAAATTTGTTTTTCATAGTATGTTAATCAAAAACAAAGTTACTGCTGTAGTTTGACGAAAAACTCCCATAACTCAAAAACTAAACACAAAATCTTATTCAAACCAACTTTCGTTGAAAATATATAAAATATACTTATATAAATGCTTTTACTATGGCACCAATAAGTCGGAAGAATCATGACACAGGACTCGTTCGTGTGGAGGTTTCTTCCCCGATCCCCATTTCATAAACTAATTATTAATATTATTTAAGCTGTGGGAATCAGTGAGCATTTGTGTTATCGGAACACGTTCTACTAGCATGTTTGCATGTTCTACATGCTACATTTGATAAATATATGTTTAAGTGTTACGCAGCATAAATTACCATCATTAGGTGGCCGTAATGATTTCAACATGTATCCTGTTGCAATAATACTAAATTTAATTTACCTGTTACTATCAGTCATGAGCGGGTAGAATTTATCCTGTATACAATACATACCTTCAATACAATACTAATTTATTTCTCCCAAAAAGGTACAATTCCGGAATATAGTATCTAGGTTACATGCAAATTCAAACCTGAGAGCTGGAGTCAAGTGGAGTCTATACTGGGTCCCCCTATTCACAAACGCTCGGATTCGATTCGATAAGTCGTATATCTATCTTGTTTTGGCATTACGAAAGTGAGCGAGATAGACATACGACTTACCGAATCGAAATCGAATCCGAGCGTTTGTGAATACTGCTACTGCGGCTGTATGATAGATCTCCAGGCTCAAACCCTTAAAATTACAATATTAAATTGCACTTACATACTACAACATTCGAAAAGCTCCAAGTAATGAGAGGAAGAGAATAAAAATACAAAATAAAAAGTCATGTGCTAAGAGTGTCTTTGGAGAGTGTTGTGTGTTAGGGACAGCCCCCCGCAAACTGACAGGATGCATTCAACTCCACACTTTGAATCGTATTCTTCGGAATTTTTCTCACGGATTTTTTAGGGCTCATTTATGGAGACACACCGGACGAAAAAACATGAGCCCTATAATAATAATAGATCATCATCTGCCTAGGCTTTTCACAAACTATCTTGGGGTCGTCTTCCAGTCTAACCGCATGCAGCTAGAGTACCAGTATTTTACATGAAGCGACTGCCTATCTGACCGCCACAGCCCAGTATCTGGGTAATACCTACGATACCCCTTGGTAAGACTGGATGTCGGACTTTTGGCTTCTGACTACTCGTAACGACTGTCAAAAATCTACAAATGACAGCTGGGACCAACGGCTTAACGTGCTTTCTGAGGCACGGTGGAAACTCGGTTTGTAATTATGGTCATCCATCTACGGACTAACCTCGGCAAGCACGGTTTAACCTTAAAGATCGATCCGTGCGGCTGTTATTAGCCACGAGCTCCTCTAAAAAAAAAAAGAATAGAAAATAACAATTTATTTGCATTGAATGTAGGTAACTACACATACCTATGAGTTGTTACAGTAGTAATTATTTGTCCCTGGTACATTCCACTATTTGCGAAATCAAAAAATTTTATGCAAATATGCAAAAATCTATACCTATTTACCTATATTAAATTTATAGATACGTGAGTAACTGGTGTTTCAAACGCCACGTAATTCTCCTCGATGAGATCCATATATTGAAGGGCAGAATTTTCTAGCTAGCTTCTCATTAGACAGGTAAATCGTGGTGCTACTTCTTCTGCGGCTGCGGAAGTCCCATTGGAAAGAGTAAGAGTCTTGGTGCGTTGTTATTCTATTGAATTCGTTCCAATGTACTTTTTTACTAGAGTAAAACAATTTGTGTGAGTAAATTCCTATATCTGAAACATGATACAAAAAAACAGTCATTATAAAAGAGGAACGCTAAAAAAATCTCGGCTAAACACCAATACAATACATATGGCATGAAGATTAGGTATTTCTATTCATGCAAAATATTTATTGTTTTTTCACCAATTTCCCGAGTTTTGTTTATTAACCGTAAACAAAATGTTACCGGATATTTGTGACTTTTAAAGAGCCAAGTAATAACAGCTTAGCTTCTACTGCTGTAGCTGTTTTTGCCCACCCGTGGGTTGGTGATTAGATTCTTTACTTATTTTTACCAGACTGCGCGACGCAAAAGATGGTAATGTGTTTATCAGCCTACGTCTGTTTGTTCGTTTGTGGCGCTCTAGAGACCAAACGCGTGGCCATATTGGATGAATGATTCTTATCATTCGTCGCTCGTGAAATCCAACACCGACATTCACAGCAAATGCGTATATGTTGTGAATTTCGGTGTCTGATTCCACGAGCTCGTGTGGCTTGTTTGTGTATGCGGCATCACGAATTCACGAAAATAGAGGTTTAAAGAGATTGACCTCAATAAAATAAAGAAGCGAACAAAAACCACTTATTTTCAGCCAGTTGCCTCGTGCTCTGTTAGATTTTAAAAAAAAAAAAAACTTCAGCAATAATTCATTGAACATGTCGAGTTTCGAGTCGCAAGAAATTCGGAACTCAACAGAGTATGGCGTATAACTTTTTATTGTCTTTGATTGAAATGGCCTTACCGTTACAGCCATCCCAATGCATTCTTATCGGACACATCTGTTGGATCACTTTCTCAATAAACCTCGTACCGGTACTACATCTCTCGTTAGGATTGTAGGTTTTCAATATTTCTCTGTAAAAAAAGTTGAGGACACTCTGGTAACATGTACACCATTTAATAGAGTCTTGCGCCTAACTGCGATAGATTCGCGGACGGATTCGTCACTTACTCGAGAATAGAACCGGTTACGTTATTTCCAACTTTATCTTTCCCAAATGAAAATAACCCTGGTGCGACAAACTTATCGCCTTGTTGCACAATCCAGTTTAAGTTGGGCAGGTCATTGAGTGCTCTGATAACTATCATGTCAGTGTCCAAACATATACCACCCCATTTGTTGAGGATCAATATTTTCAGTATGTCTGCGGTATGCTGCATTGGAAATCTGCTTTCCTTCAAATCGTTGAGTAAAATTGACTGAACGACTGTTCCTTTCGAAAATTCAGCGATGTGCACTCTTAAAAATTTCACGTTGGGGAAGCGGTGGAGCTTCGCCAAGCAGGTGTTCTCAAGCTCGTATTCGGATACAGGTGCGTTAAACAGCACGTAGATCTCTCGCTGAGGGTGAGCCCTGGCAGCAGCTTCCACTGCACAAGCTTTTCGAGCAGTTAGCTTACCGTTATACGACGTCTCGACGAAGAATAGCGAATTATCAGATTTCGGAGCAAAGCTTGGGTCTTCCGCTGAAGGCAAGGCGTCTCCCTCATCAGAGTAATAGCTGTCTATAGTGCTCCACTCACTGACAGAGTACAGTTCTTTAAGAAATAATAATATACTTATTATTGTACAAGCGAAACCTAAACCACGTTTAGTTTTTCGTGATATTTTCATTATTTGTTATTTTCTTAGTAAACAGTTTTGTGTTTGCAATTGACTGATTTTTTTTCATTTGAATAACTCGAATAACCGCCCGTATTACACGACTGCATATATGAATATTAGGTATTTGTATTCAACCAAAATATTTATTGTTTTTCACTTCAATTTCCCGAGTTTTGACTGTAAACAAAATCTTACCGGATATTTGAGTATTAAAGAGCCAAGTAATAACAGCTTAGCTTCTACTGCTGTAGCTGTCACCACCCGTGGGTTTATAATTAGATTATTTACTTATTTTTACCCGACTGCGCGACGCAAAGGAGGGTACTTTTTTATCGGCCTACTTATGTTTCTTCCTTTGTGGCGCTCTAGAGTCCAAACGCGTGGGCCGATATTGATGATTCTTATCTTACGTCAGTCGATTTGTCTTAATTTTGCGAAGATCACGTAAGACATCATAGCAATCAAAATTCAATATGGCGGCAACCAGACGCCATAATGAGTAAAAGACAATAATGAAAGTCGACGAACTATGTTAACCTGTAAGGGGTATCATTGAATAGATATTTTAAAATCATCTTTAGATTTATCATATTACTATTTTTCATTTCGAATGACCATATAGGATCTATAACGATTTAAAGTTAGATATTGACTCGTTGGTCCAGTGGTCGCAAGCGCGGCAGCTGAGCACGAGGTACTAGGTTCGATTCCCAGATCGGGCTAGTGTTAGTGTGTTTTTCCATCAGGAATTTGTAAGAAGCAGCCACCGATGCCCGGATTGGATCTGGATTTGTGGCTGGTTGAAGGTAATGCGCTCGCCCCCTATTACATGAGACTTAAACATAACTGGCGAAATGTGGGTACCAATGGATACACATTTGCCTAACCATTCGGGGATTACAGGCGTGGTCTTAAGTTATGTTATTCAAAACGATAAATCGTATAAAAAGTGAAAAAATGTCGACGTCTTTGAAATCTTGTACATTAATAGTTAACTAAAAAGCTAAAAATAAAAAAAAAGTTGTTAAAAAAACTTTTTTTATTTCCAAATGTGCTTTTTTTTGTGGGATTGTGAATTGGATGTGGGATTTTTCAACTACTTTTTAATTTTATGGCTGCAGATCGCTTCATAGCTTATATGCAGTTAGTACATACTTACATGACAAGGAACTCTTGAGAGCTGTGTCCATATTTGTGATCATATTACAACAAGCGTGTGCCCTGCCCCTTAGTCGCTTCCTGAAGCTCGACTGCTGCACTGGTAGTAGGATTTTAACATTTTAAGATTAGTTTGGAGGAAATCAATGATTTGATGTCTTGTCTAGTAATGCACTTAGACACGGTAATTTATACCTTACTTTATTAGTTTTGGCGCTGAAGGTAAAAGGAGAATTTAGGTCTTAATAGCTACCTATAAAGAATCAAGAACTGCAACATCCAAAGAAAAAAGGTAAAAAAAATAGGTAAATTATTGCATTATATTTTGTAAAATAAATAAAAGCCCGGCAAGTAGTTCTTTCAGACATGGTAAGGTCCAAAAGTTTTTGGCTTCAATTATAAAATTAAGGGTAATAGCCAAACAAAAATGGATTGAAATAAAGACAGGAAATGGAGACTATATTGAGCAAAAATATTACTTTTTTACTGTGGGTAACAAGAGAAAGCTTTAGTCTAGAGCAAAGATTTTTTTCCAAAAAACCTAGATTTTGAAAAAAAGCAAATGATAGGGGCATGTATTAACATGCCCCTATCATTTCCTTTTTTTTTAAACATAATCACTAAGATAATTATGACAATCTAAAAACCCGAAAAAAAGCCCGTTTTAATCGCCATGTTCAGTATCAGTATCAGACAAATTAGATAAGTTTTTAACAAAAAAGAAAATAATGTGAGCATAGATATACCTTTTCTCTAAATTTTGATAAAAGAACTATTTAGATCAGTTTAGTTTTGAAGAAGAAAACGGCGGAATACAAAACGTCTTTTGGTCAAGATTTTTGTAGGTAAAATCAGCCTGAGCTGCAGTTGTCCTTTTCGCACTTTACGGGGGCTTGGTCGGGCGCAGCGCGACGGCACTAGTTTCTACAAATCAAATCAAATAGTTTTAATTACCGACTAGAGAGAGAGGGAAGAGAGAGAAGAGGGGACTCTCTTAAACTTAAGGACAAAAATATGCTACCTAATTATAGCATTTGTTACGCTGGTTCCAGTTTCATCTTTTGCAAAGGACAGGATAGCTGATCCAACTTCATAAGTGTTTTCGTATGCAATAAAATTTGGTGGCATGTACTTTATTGATCTCGTAACTATCATATCGGTGTCCAAATATATACCACCCCATTTGTTAAGGGTTAGCATTCTCAGTATGTCTGCGGTATGCTGTATTTGAAATCTACTATTCTTCAAATCGTTTAGTAACATTGATTGTACGGCGGTTCCTTTCGAATATTCAGCTACATGCACTCTCAGGAATCTCACGTTGGGAAAATTGAGAAGCTCTGCGAGGCAGCCAGACTTAAACCCGTGGTCATTAACAGGTCCGCTGAACAGTACGTAGATCTCTCGCTCCGGGTGAGCCCTGGCTGCTACTTCCACTACACAAGCCTGGCGCCCCGTCAGTCCACCGCGGCATGAAGTCTCGTGAAAGAATATTGATTTTGATTTCGGAAAAAAGCTCGGATCTTCAGCGGATGGCAATGCATCTTCCGTCTCAGAGTAGTAACATGGTAATCTATGTTTCTTAACAGTGTTTTGTTCATTTTACAATTTATACAAGAATATAAATAATGTAACTGTAAATATTGATGTGCCGGTTAAATTTAGGCGTGGTCTTGTTACAAACGGTTTACGCATGGTGTACACACTAAATCTTCGGGTCCATTTGAGACAGATAATTAAGCACTTTCGTTTGTTTCACTTCGTTTAAGATTCGTTTGATGCGCAAGTGAAGTGCACATGCAAAATAACAATAGTTCACGTTCGGTGTGGATCCACTTTCGCTATTATTATGAAGCATCTCGTTTACCTTTAAGTAATAGGACACAGAAAATATGAGATGAATTCTGAAGAATTCAAGATGGAAAATAAACAAACGGAGGTAAGAAGACACACAAGTTTGAGAATTTTTGCATGTGACAAAGTTATTAATTTATTCCGTTTATTCATTTTTAAAAACATTTTTTTATATTTTTTCGTCCTACTAATATTACCTATAAATGCGAAAGTTTGTGGGAATGCAAGGAGGGATGTTTGTTACTCTTTCACGCGAAAACTACTGAACCGATTCGGATGAAATTTGGCACACGGGTTTTTTATACCTGGATTAACACATTATATACATTTATATCCCGGTAGTACAATCCTGTGGACCAATTACCCAACTCCACGTGTGCGAAGCCGGGGGCATAGGCCAGTTTTTATTAACCGATAAAATTTTCTATGTTAGGGGAGGTTTAGAATAAACCTATTTAATTTACTGACCACCACCATCAATATAAAGTTTAAATTTGTATCAATAAAATACAAGCACTTTAAGCAACGACTTAACGTGCTTTCCAAGGCACTAAGAAAACTCGGCATGTAATTTCTCAGTAGCAGAGCCTGGTTTTGTGCCCGGTTGATGGTAAAAGGCTCGCCCTAAAAATAACTAGCTAAATGGGGGTATTATTAGGTGCTCCTCTGCCTAACCCTTCGAGGATTAAAGGCTTGATGTTCTGTGTTTAAGTACTATAAGCGGGTTCAACGTACACGTGCACGGGTAGTAAATACTACCGCGCTAACTGAGGGTCGACCACCACGTTTCACCCTTATGACCTGAGCAACGACCGTAAGTGAATGCGGCAGTACATCAGAGATGCAATAAAAACTTCCTTCATAAGATTTATCATTTATTAGAAATCAAAGTTTATAATAAGTATAATAACATAACAGAATACTATTGACGATTAATACGTCTTACATTTCATAATTGAAGAAAGAAAACAATTTATTTCTAATTACGGTGACATGGCTACGCCATATTATTTTGCTTTTTTTTTTAACTTGTCCCAATAGAAACATTTCACTTTGGAAGAATCTTTACACATTATAACTAAGTAATATATTATACATAATAAAATTAATATTTGTACCAAAATAATCATTAGTATCACCGCAGTACGTATCATTTTTGTATGAAATATACCGATGTTCTATGCGAGTACAGCGGAATACCTACCACACCTACCATCTCTACCAAAATAATAATAATTGAGAAAGTAGACGGATCCAATTATTTTTTTAGGTACATGGTCCTAAGCGACCTGTGGTCTGACAAAAAATAATTGTTGAAACTATTTCCTGGGTGTATTTTTCTATTCGGAATGAACACAAACAGATTGCCTTTCTCCGTTTTGTGTAAAATTCACTAAACATAGTCGCATAAAACATTAGTATTTGTCGCACCAGAATCGAATAAATGGAAATAAATATAAAAAATGTTTTAAGTAAATAAGTATTTGAATACTTAATTCAGTTTATAATTGGAATGACGTCTTGAAAACATAGTACAGACGCGAGCATATCAAGGTACAACAATCTGTCAAATTTCTTTAGAAGATTTTAAACTTTATCGTTAAGAGGGATCTCTAGTGGGCCTTTATCCATACAAACATATTCCGCTGTTTTCTTCGTAGATAATTAATGCGTCTAGACTTCTAGAGCAATGTTTTTTCCCATAAAATCTAGGTCTTATTAATACATGCCCCTATCATTTCCTTTTTTTTCAAAACATAATCACTAAAAGAATTATGACAATCCAAAAACCCGAAAAAAAATCAGTTTTTGCCGCCATGTTTTGAAGAAGGAAACAGCGGAATATAAAACGTCTTTTGGTCAAGATTTTTGTAGGTAAAATCAGCCTGAGCTGCAGTTGTCCCTTTCGCACTTTACGGGGGCTTGGTCGAGCGTAGCGCGACGGCAATAGTTTCTTCAAATACCTATTCTTCAAATTCCTCGGGACTAGAGCCCCCTCTTGAAGATTAGGTTCAAAGTTGTTTGGCAAAATATGACACTTTCGCGTAGCTTGACCTGCTGGAGTCTGTACAGTACATAGTCGCCGCTTTTACGACCATAGTAGTAACGGGGCATTTTGAAACCATACACAGGTTATTTGGCAGCCTACAAGTTTATTATTGAAAACACAGAGACATAAATAATCAATTGAACATAAACGTTAAAAAATATAATTATTCGATTCAATAATATAATGGAAACTAGCCAATGACAGTCAACTATTGGTACAGGTGTCTAAAGATCTACAAACTCAGCGTGGACTAACTTTTATTATTGTTTCTTTAAAACGTCGTTTGATTTGATTCTTATATCTATCCTTAATATGGCATTTAATTCAATGTGCGGTTTGGGTAAGTTATTATAATAAAATAACCCTTGGTTCTAAAAAGTCTATTTAAGATTCAGGTCAGTAAATCTGCTGCATATTGTGTGTGTTTATACAGGCTGATCTCATAGGCAAATTATGAGAATCGCAATAGGGATGGTGACTGGGTAAAGCAAACTAAATTCTATTTTAACCGTCAGTCAGGTAAAACCAAAATATTAGATACGTATTTTTTGTTTTATCAAATTAACAAAAAACCGGCCTAGTGCAAGGTGTCACCGCGAACGAGGGGTCCCGTACCATTATTTATAAAAACGAGAAAACAAATCATCTTTTTTGTATGGGAGCACCCTTAAATATTTATTTTATTCTGTTTTTAGTATTTGTTGTTATAGCGGCAACAGAAATATAATAATCTGTGGAAATTTCAACTGTCTATCACGGTCTATGATATACAGCCTGGTGACAGACGGACGGACAGCGAAGTCTCAGTAATAGGGTCCCGTTTGATCCTTTGGGTACGGAACCCTAAAAAAAATGACTTAGTTAAAACGCATTAAAGTTGGAGAGTGGGGGCTCACTACGTCACAACAAAGTATTCAACCGTGACATCTCGCGCTATTTAAACTCAATATATCTCCGTAACTTTTTTGTTACGTGAAAAAATAAAAAATACTTCTCCAATACTATTTAATAATGTATCTAATATACCAAGAAAAAAATATTTGGCATCATCCCTATTCCTGTTATTTTAAAAGCTATATACTGACCAGAAACTTAATAACGCTCTTCAACTGTAGCAGTCTTAGATTAAAATTGTAAATCAATTGGGTACCTATACTAGTATATTATCTTTGTAATTGTATAACGTTAAATAATTATGATCAGAATGATACTAGGTAGGCATTCGATGGTGGTTACTGCCTTAGAACGCATACCTTAGAGCTACAAGTTTAAAATGACGAATGATCTTCAAATAAGGCGAACTTTTTCACGGTATTTTTTTTTTTGCTTTTTGTGTTTTTGTAATATCTGCGAAATCAAATTTAAAGTTGCCATTCTTGCCGCCGACGCAGCTTAAGTGATCGGTATTATTTGAATGTCATTCCATTTTAAACTGCAGCCATTTTTAATGGTCAGGGGGTTTACTATGACGTCTTAAAGCAGTATTGTTTTATTCTGATTCCAGTGAGGGAAAGAGACGAAGCTATAAAGGACGTCTAGCGCCATCTCTTTCCCACTCTGGAATAACATTAAAACAATACTGCTTTAAGACGTCATGGCAGGCCACCAGGGACTTAAATAAACTGGCATAATCTAGGAATATTAACCCATCGGGTCATTCGATCTCACTAATTGTTGCCGTTTCGTTAAGGGGTTCACACGCCAAAGAAGTACTTCGGTGCTGACGTGGGACTGTAACACCTATTCCATACATGCATTCGTATCGTCCATCTTCAGTTTGACAAAGATGTAGCTGTATAGTCGTGAGCAGTAAAATTTATACGTCGCAGTCAAAATAGGGGTGAAGACTGGGCAAAGAAAACGACATTCTATTTTGTCCGTCAGACAGGTAATACAAAAATATTAGACACGTATTTTTTGTTTTATCAAAATATCAAAAAAAAATACTTAGTTAAATCTCATTAAAGTTGGAGAGTGGGAGCTCACTACGTCACAAGTAGGTATAAAAATTACCTACATGTGACGTCATGCGCCATTTCAACTCAATATATCTCCGTAATTTTATGACCCCGTGAAAAAAGAAAATACGTGTTCAATACTTTTCAATAATCTACCCGACAGACAAAGAAAAAAATGTGATCATCACTTATTATAAACAAGTCAAAACTACTTTTGACCGGTTAAAACTTTTTCAACAATAACTAACTTTTACTTAGAAACTCATTATGTTTTTTGTGACCCTTTAAAAAACATCGTGTTGTAATAATTCTAGGTACTTAAAACTGAGGCGTTTCAAAACAAAATATTTTTATTAGAGAAAACGCCATTTAACTAACAAGGGGTTTGACTGACACCTGTCAAAAGTGGTTTTGACTGTAAAATAATACGCTAACCAAAATCAAAAGCGATTTCCTCCAGAAATAATGGTTTCTCCATTGAATTAACACATATTTTAAAGAACATGTTAATATAGAATGTATTCTGTATTCTGTGGAGATATTTAAGTATATTTTTATTAATTTTACTTATTTATATGTTCGTGAAGACGTAAAACGTTAATCAATACAGTAGGACAACTAAATTTAAATTAAAAAAAGTCAATTTTTAAAGTTGCTGCGTATACATTTCATTGGTTGTGACTGTACATCATATCTAGCCCAAACTTAGAAACTGCATCAGCACGCGTAGCATGACCACTGTAGAAACGAGTTTTGTCTTCGGAAGAATCGACATAATGACAGATAGACAATGACAATGTGTCAGCGGTCGCGGCGGTCGTGCTACGCGAGCAGGTGGTGTAAGGCCCCCCATAAAGTAATTATTTGACTCGTGCGTATGAATCCCATTAGAATCACTAGGCAGTGTTTAAACTTTACTAGTAACGTTATTATATTACTATTGTGATATTAAAATTATTATCTTATCCTTTTCTACGAAAGATATCTTATTCTAAAAATAACGAACATAAATTATATTTTATAAAATTCCAAAGTAAGTAAATTTGTGGAGTGTATTTAAAAAAAAAAAATGTTTAAATTTTCAAAAATAAAAGCTGCTTGAAATGGACTCTTAGAATTGACGGCATGATGGATCTATCAAACTATCGTGTGAAACACATATTTTCCTCACAAATTATGAAGCAACTTAGATAAATGCTTAATTTTTAAGTTTAATTTTATCTCGACCTCTGTACAAGTCCAAACAGACCTAATATTGCCATAAATTTTAACCTAGGATTAGCTACTGGACCGTTTATATTACATGCTAATAGGTACAATTAATGTTATGACTAATCATAGAAAAGCTACAATTTATTACAGCAATACGATCAAGCTTGATATGAAAATAATAATTTGTGTTATTGATGATCAGAGTTTTTTTGTCCCATTCTCTCTGTCTCTTTCCGGCGTTGCAAGTTAGAGTAAGAGGTCAAAATGCCAGCATCATTCGCAGCGAAACTGCTATTTCCAATTGACTTCTTGCTCTAATCAATAACACCAGAAAGAGAAAGAAAGGCGTACAAATAAAGGAACAAGGTAATTTAGGAGCGTAAATATATGATTTGTCCCTAAAATTATCACCTGAAATTCATTTTCTCTGTATACAAAACGAATCATTTTCAATTTTAATTATTTTCTCTATCAAGCTTATCAATTCAGTCCAGGCTAGGTGGCGTCGAAACTGGTTTGAACATGACTGACGCATAATACTAGTTTTTTTGTTTAAGTAGATTGGACCGTACTAAACATTTTTTAACACTGTGGTATCTGGCGGACCGCGGAACTAACTCCTTATGCCTGAGTAGGTGCGTTTATGGAAAGGCATTTCTTCCCTTTCTTTGTGCGCTGGATTTGCAACTCTCGGTGTTGAACAGAAGGTTGGAAATCCAACACTACACTTTGAACGAATTGCTGTATTGGATTTTCAATGCTCGCTCCAGCCCTAAGAGTCGAAAATCGTGCGGTAAATAACACTTGAGAGAAAAGTAACCGTGCAAACCCAGTCTTAACGTACTAATTGAATTGAATCAATAAGATCCAATCTACGGATAGTCAATTTATACATTTACAGATCACTATGATTAAGGCGTTTATACATGCGTGTAATATTGCCCCTTTTAAGGTCCTTAACGCTAGAAACTATCTTAATAAGTTCGAATATTTTCATATTATATTCCATGCCGTATTGAATCGATAATAACTGACTGAACACTTTCTGGCTAAAGCCGTTAGAATGTTTACATAATACTTATATTCAACTTGCAGAGTAGCTGAAATAACTCTGCAATGTGTCGACAATTTTTACAATAATAATACAAATGCTTTTCTGTAATTTTGAGATCTGCAGCAATTTACAATACAAATACGTTGTAACATACTTATTTTATTAAGTTTTTTTTAGTGCTCGTTCCCCTCTAAGCAATCTTTGGTAAAAAGTCAGTTACACTGACCTTGCAGAGTTAGTAGGATAGATTGCTGTTTTCGATTGCTGAGTTACGTCGAGCAATCTTCTAGCGAAATGTCGTGTCGATCAGCAAACGTTGCGCTTGACCTACAATACTTTGACGAGATGTTGGGCACGCGTCGACATTGGGCCAATGTTGGCACAGCGTAAACAGATACTGACTTATTAATACAGCTACTCCTGTGCGTTCTGCGTTTGTCTCGTGGGTGAATGCGCGCGCGCCGGCTCAGAATTGCTTTTGTTTTGGACGTTCCTGTTCAAGAGATTAAGTTTGATTAGTGTTGTAAAAATAATACAAGGTGTAAATACACTCTTCACAAAGCCGTCAACCAAGTATTCTGTACATAAAACTAAGTAGCCCTACGCAAAATTATTTCTGGGAAGAAAACACACTGTATTATTACACTATTAGATAGTGTCGCTAATAAGGATCAAATTGGGGGGTAGTAATTCGCTATTTCTCATAGGTTCCGATTTGGCCATCCAGCGTCCACTTGAAAAATTCCATTCAATTAGTAAAAATGTACAGGTATATTATATTGCAATATTTCATCATTACTGCTCTCAAAATGGTGAATGCAAACGTGAGGAAATCGGTGTGTCTTAGCCGATTGATGTGCAAAAATGGTGAATTCCTATAAAAATGGTGTCGAAAATTTTAAGACTTGTGACTGAGACTTGCGACCAACCAGCAATGGGCCCATTGCTGGTACTCAAGTGGTAAGCCTCTCTTACAGAGAGAGGCTGTATCCCACCAGTGGGTAGTAATTTCTAGGCTATGAATACCTGATGACGTCATCGGTAGTTTGCAGCATGCCGTTAGCGAGGTGCAGGCGGCGGCCGGCGCCCACCACTCGACGACAGGAGGACACATGGGCTGATGTTACCTGATGACGTCATCGGTAGTCTGCAGCATGCCGTTAGCGAGGTGCAGGCGGCGGCCGGAGGTCGGCGGCACGGCGGCCGGCGCCCACCACTCGACGACAGGAGGACACATGGGCTGATGTTACCTGATGACGTCATCGGTAGTCTGCAGCATGCCGTTAGCGAGGTGCAGGCGGCGGCCGGAGGTCGGCGGCACGGCGGCCGGCGCCCACCACTCGACGACAGGAGGACACATGGGCTGATGTTACCTGATGACGTCATCGGTAGTCTGCAGCATGCCGTTAGCGAGGTGCAGGCGGCGGCCGGAGGTCGGCGGCACGGCGGCCGGCGCCCACCACTCGACGACAGGAGGACACATGGGCTGATGTTACCTGATGACGTCATCGGTAGTCTGCAGCATGCCGTTAGCGAGGTGCAGGCGGCGGCCGGAGGTCGGCGGCACGGCGGCCGGCGCCCACCACTCGACGACAGGAGGACACATGGGCTGATGTTACCTGATGACGTCATCGGTAGTCTGTAGCATGCCGTTAGCGAGGTGCAGGCGGCGGCCGGAGGTCGGCGGCACGGCGGCCGGCGCCCACCACTCGACGACAGGAGGACACATGGGCTGATGTTACCTGATGACGTCATCGGTAGTCTGCAGCATGCCGTTAGCGAGGTGCAGGCGGCGGCCGGAGGTCGGCGGCACGGCGGCCGGCGCCCACCACTCGACGACAGGAGGACACATGGGCTGATGTTACCTGATGACGTCATCGGTAGTCTGCAGCATGCCGTTAGCGAGGTGCAGGCGGCGGCCGGAGGTCGGCGGCACGGCGGCCGGCGCCCACCACTCGACGACAGGAGGACACATGGGCTGATGTTACCTGATGACGTCATCGGTAGTCTGCAGCATGCCGTTAGCGAGGTGCAGGCGGCGGCCGGAGGTCGGCGGCACGGCGGCCGGCGCCCACCACTCGACGACAGGAGGACACATGGGCTGATGTTACCTGATGACGTCATCGGTAGTCTGCAGCATGCCGTTAGCGAGGTGCAGGCGGCGGCCGGAGGTCGGCGGCACGGCGGCCGGCGCCCACCACTCGACGACAGGAGGACACATGGGCTGATGTTACCTGATGACGTCATCGGTAGTCTGCAGCATGCCGTTAGCGAGGTGCAGGCGGCGGCCGGAGGTCGGCGGCACGGCGGCCGGCGCCCACCACTCGACGACAGGAGGACACATGGGCTGATGTTACCTGATGACGTCATCGGTAGTCTGCAGCATGCCGTTAGCGAGGTGCAGGCGGCGGCCGGAGGTCGGCGGCACGGCGGCCGGCGCCCACCACTCGACGACAGGAGGACACATGGGCTGATGTTACCTGATGACGTCATCGGTAGTCTGCAGCATGCCGTTAGCGAGGTGCAGGCGGCGGCCGGAGGTCGGCGGCACGGCGGCCGGCGCCCACCACTCGACGACAGGAGGACACATGGGCTGATGTTACCTGATGACGTCATCGGTAGTCTGCAGCATGCCGTTAGCGAGGTGCAGGCGGCGGCCGGAGGTCGGCGGCACGGCGGCCGGCGCCCACCACTCGACGACAGGAGGACACATGGGCTGATGTTACCTGATGACGTCATCGGTAGTCTGCAGCATGCCGTTAGCGAGGTGCAGGCGGCGGCCGGAGGTCGGCGGCACGGCGGCCGGCGCCCACCACTCGACGACAGGAGGACACATGGGCTGATGTTACCTGATGACGTCATCGGTAGTCTGCAGCATGCCGTTAGCGAGGTGCAGGCGGCGGCCGGAGGTCGGCGGCACGGCGGCCGGCGCCCACCACTCGACGACAGGAGGACACATGGGCTGATGTTACCTGATGACGTCATCGGTAGTCTGCAGCATGCCGTTAGCGAGGTGCAGGCGGCGGCCGGAGGTCGGCGGCACGGCGGCCGGCGCCCACCACTCGACGACAGGAGGACACATGGGCTGATGTTACCTGATGACGTCATCGGTAGTCTGCAGCATGCCGTTAGCGAGGTGCAGGCGGCGGCCGGAGGTCGGCGGCACGGCGGCCGGCGCCCACCACTCGACGACAGGAGGACACATGGGCTGATGTTACCTGATGACGTCATCGGTAGTCTGCAGCATGCCGTTAGCGAGGTGCAGGCGGCGGCCGGAGGTCGGCGGCACGGCGGCCGGCGCCCACCACTCGACGACAGGAGGACACATGGGCTGATGTTACCTGATGACGTCATCGGTAGTCTGCAGCATGCCGTTAGCGAGGTGCAGGCGGCGGCCGGAGGTCGGCGGCACGGCGGCCGGCGCCCACCACTCGACGACAGGAGGACACATGGGCTGATGTTACCTGATGACGTCATCGGTAGTCTGCAGCATGCCGTTAGCGAGGTGCAGGCGGCGGCCGGAGGTCGGCGGCACGGCGGCCGGCGCCCACCACTCGACGACAGGAGGACACATGGGCTGATGTTACCTGATGACGTCATCGGTAGTCTGCAGCATGCCGTTAGCGAGGTGCAGGCGGCGGCCGGAGGTCGGCGGCACGGCGGCCGGCGCCCACCACTCGACGACGCGGCCGACCACAGGCACGCGCCGCAGCAGTCCCTCCTGCCACAGGCGCTCTGCGTTCTCGCGCTCGATGTCCGCTTGTGCTTCTTCGATACCTACATAGTTAGAAATTAAGTTTTTTAGATGGTTACGTGTTTAAAAGCACCCCTAACTACTAGGACAAACAAATTTTTGAATCATCAGAAACTCTTCAGGACAAAATAACGTCACATTTCATGTTTAATAAAAAATCGAAGCAAAGAGTAGTGTGGGTGGAGCTTCGGCCGTCATTGCGTTTGATATACGGACTAATAACCTGACCCTTCTTTGCGCAGTAAGCTCTTATGATGTGGCGACATACCAAAACATTGAAGAAGATGAAGATTAAAGTGAACGACTTTGTTTGCTTCATATCGAAGACCTGCTAAAGCCCGGTACTTTTGGATACGCAGACGACAGCATGGTTGTAGAGTTACATTTCCAATGGACGTGCCAGTGCGGCCGTAATCTAGTCACTCAGAGAAGGCATGATCGAGCGCTTGAATTGGTCTCTTTAGGCAGTCTCCGCTAGGAGCGAAGCCAATCTTGTCAAGTTCAATGCGCCAAGACCCAGGCGTGTCATATCTCCGCCAAGAAGGGCCCTTTGACCTGGCCCCTACTTTCCGAAACGTATCCGTCTCGACCATCTCGAGATTCTTGGTGTTACTTTGGCCTCGACCCTCAAGTTTGGGTCCTATATTGAGCTCCAAGGTCTTATTAGCTTGAAGCTGGATGTTCTCGCAATGGTGCGAAAGTACTTCACGCCGGAACAGGTGCTCACATTGTACCAAGCACCAGTTCTATCGTGCATAGAGTACTGCTCGCACCTTAGGGATTGAGCAGCCAAGTACCAGTGCTGCAAGCGTTGAAAGCTGTTACGCTACATGCCAAGAGGCTCATTGACAACGACTCCCTTGTCAAGCTAAGCTCCAAAGCCTTGAAAATCGCCGAAAAAGCTTCCAGCCTATATCGGATTTTTATCAGATACATTTCGGGGAGTGTGCTTTAGAATTACACAATCTAATTACCCCATCCTCATTCTATTATCGGACGAGCAGAGATGCGGCGAAGCGGCACCGTTAAACTTATGGTTGAAATTTCGCGGACCCGAACAAAGCGCTTTGTTTCCACATTTATTGTGCAAACCGCCAGTCTGTGAAATACACTGCTGGCTTCTCTGTGCCCTGATCACTATAATCTGGATATCTTCAAAGTTCGAGCGAATGGGTTTTTTCTGGGCAAGCATGTTCGACCCTAGACCACATGATGATGATGGCCAACGCATGCCTATTAAGTATTAAAAATCCCCGACAACCCCTTCTAACCTAACCTGTCCGAGTCGTGGTGCCCCCCACGTTCAGAGCTCGCTTCGCTCGCTCGTGCATCGAAAGTTCTCCCAGTAACAGTGTTGGTAGTAAATTGAAGTCAGGATATATCGCGCAAAAGTCAGTCGGTTAGGAAGAAAAATGATGTTCAGTGAACAACTATAAGTCTATCTTGAACGCAAACAATTCGTGTCCAGAGGGTAAACCAAAGTGGTCTTAGAAACCCACAACAAAAACAAAAAGAAACATATACAAGCTGTTGTTGTGTATCTTCGTCAAATTTAAAGAGGTAACTATGCCAATGATTCTCGACCCAAATCAATAATAAAATGGTTAGGTAATTTTGTTTGGTTATTTTATTTACGGAAATCGGTAAGTGTGAACCACTCATGTTTAAAACGCGACCCGATCCTCGCCCTATAACCGCGCTTTCACACATTCAAACGATCTCATACCCTTTTTAGATATTTTATATTCCTTAAACCACGATATGGGGGCTATTCTGAAAAACTGACAAATTTAAACAACAAAAAAAAGCAGCGTTCTTTAATAACTAACCGGGTACCATAATTTAAATTGATTATTTACGTCTTTTGTGACAACCTCCTCAATTTTGAAGAGAATGCAAAACAACACCTTGTAGAATACAGTCATTCACGAAATTCAAATGAAACGAATGAAAGTTTTGCACGATATTTTACACCACGGAAAATATACTGGAACAGGCCCCCTATTCACAAAGGCTCGGATTCGATTTCGATTCGATAAATCGTATGTCTATTTTGTTTTGGCATTACGAAAGCGAGCGAAATAGACATACGACTTTCCGAATCGAAATCGAATCCGAGCGTTTGTGAATACGGGGGCAGATTTGGTTGTCAATCGCCAATTTGAACGTTCCGTTTTTATCTGACTTGAAGTTTTTTTTTGTTTGTATTAAAAACGCATTTAGAACCTAATAAGATTGGTACTCAATAATTGGCCGAAACTAGAATTTTTGGTGGAAACCGAACCCTCGGCTCTATCACTAAGTAAAACAGCTGAACAAATAAACAGTATGTTGGTCTCGACTTACCCTTCTTTAAGACTTCGGTCATGTTCGTGAGCGCTCGGCTGCTCTCTTCCACCTCCTTGCCAGCCGATACCACGAGGTCCAGTAACTCCTCCACGTCTGTGTCTTCAGTCACCATGCCGAACCTACAAATATATTGTTTTACGCGTACTGTGTGCTGAGGAGCTCGTGGCTTAAGAGGGGACTCTACACTCGAGGAATTTGAAGAATAGGTATTTGAAGAAACTATTGCCGTCGCGCTGCGCCCGACCAAGCCCCCGTGAAGTGCGAAAGAGACAACTGCAGCTCAGGCTGATTTTACCTACAAAAAACTTGACCAAAAGACGTTTTGTATTCCGCTGTTTTCTTCTTCAAAACTAAATTGATCCAAAAAATTCTTATTTTAAAATTTAGAAGAAAAGTATATCTATGCTTCTATTGTTTTCTTTTTTGTTAAAAACTTATGAGGTGTACTATGTACCTAGTAAGTAAGATCTATGTTATAAGATATATTGTATTAGCATAAGATGGGCAGTAATAAATGGTAACCGATCGGCTCCAGTCGTTTCAATAACACTAGTTCCCTACATGGCGACCCTGCCATTTGGGGCGCGTGACGCGTTAGTACTATAGTGTTGCGGCTCCGAACACACTAAAAATGTAAAAGAAAAATTACGGTGCAATAATATATTCCTTTCATTATAAATAAAATCCGAGTAAACCTGTATACACAATAATTAATTATGTGTCGATCAAACGTGGAAAAGGAGACGGTTTTCTTAAACCAGAATGCTGCAGGATCAAACAATGGTCACGTCGAAGAGATGAAGATGCACATGTCGAATATCAGCATTGTGCTACTGGTAATTTGTTTACTTCTGGGTCTCGGCGCTATTTATTTTGTATACAAACAATACAAAAAGTGTCACCATTCATGGATCGCAGACCAGATAGTACAAAATAATTTCCGGCGATCATTCAACCGTACCAGAGGCAGCCGTGGAAATGATCGGGAGGTCCATGTCCCGATGAAATAGGAGGCAACAGAACAAGAAGAACAAGTGGTTATTTTGTGAGTGAAATATGCGATTTAAATGTTCAAAAGTGCGTACTGTGTGAAAGTGGTAATTAATACATACAACGAAAAAGTGATGTAGGAAAGCAATTTTCACAGAATTATGGATTTTACATTTTAATGACTATAAAGTTTATTTTATTTTAAGTATTTCCTAGCTAAAAGTGTTTTAAGTTCACCTTCTGAGTTTTGTTTACTAATGTAT
Source organism: Cerastis leucographa (assembly GCA_963082945.1). Classification (NCBI taxonomy): domain Eukaryota; kingdom Metazoa; phylum Arthropoda; class Insecta; order Lepidoptera; family Noctuidae; genus Cerastis; species Cerastis leucographa. The sequence continues at coordinate 19,391,064 of OY720354.1, forward strand.
TACTCGTAAGTTGTGTATGTGTATCAAGTAACGCCTGTATCCCCTACTACCGTAACTCACCGTGAGAATGTGGTATGTATAGTAAATATTAATTAATTATTTGCGAGGGAATGGAAGATGAGTTATTTAAATGTTTAGATGAACTTACTTTAATAAGAAAATATCTAGTTAAGAAAGGAAAATCGCGTTTCAAAGGTAATGTTATAAAAAATAAATTAACAGAGGCGGACAAAATATGTGATAAAAGTACTGCATTAATAGAAATATTGAGTACTAAAGAAGGAATTAAATCGGAAGCTTTGGCAAGATTAACTTTAATAAGGGATGAAATAAAAACGTGTTACTTAAAAATTCAACATTTATGTACTGAAGATAGTAGTAGTGAAAGTGATTTTTGTGACACGAGCTCAAATACAGAAGTAGTCATGGAATTCGATTTAAAAACTGCATGTAATTTGATTCCTGTAATGAACAATAAGGAAAATAACATCAAAAGTATTATTGACTCTATTGAAATGTATTCAGATATGCTGTCAGAAGCAGGGAAGAAATTACTTATAACATTTGTTTTAAAAAGTAGACTGTCAGAAAATGGTAAGTTACGAATGTCCAATACTTACACATCTACAAATGATCTTGTTAAAGACTTACGTTCCACATTGTTACCTAAAAAGTCATTTACTGCCATACAATCGCGGTTACAAAATACAACACAGGGTTGGCGCACTATCGACCAATACGGTACCGAAATAGAAAAACTTTTCACCAATCTAACAATATCGCAAGCCGATGGTAATTCTCAGAATTATGTAGTTTTAAAGCCATTAAACGAAAGACTTGCGATTAAACGGTTCGCAGATGGGTTAAGTGATTCCCGGCTCAGTACAATTATTGCAGCACGTAACTATGACACTCTGAAGGATGCAATCCAGGCGGCGAAGGACGAGGAGTTGACTACAGCATCAACTTCGGGAGCAGAAAATGGCATGCATTTTTCACGTCGTGGTAGAGGTGAGTCGCATGCTTATGATAATTCTCGTCGAGGGCATACCTATAGTCGTCGAGCACGGGGACCGCGGGGCTATTATCACCAGAACTCAAATAATCAGCGAGGATATTATCACCAGAACTCAAATAATGTCCGGAGAAATTTTGATCAATCACGTGGAAGATCATTTTATCGCTCTCGTGGTGAACATCAAAGTTCATTCAACTCAAATCGAGGACGAGGCAACCAAGTGTCTTACGAGAATCGATCGAGATACGAAAGTCATGGTAATGGTAATAATCGTCGCGTGTTTTATACGGAACTATCTAATAATAACAATAATAGTAGCAATAACAACGAATCCGTGAATTCAAAATCTGAGGAAATGCAGTTTTTTCGATCATAAACATAATATTTTGATGTTAGCAGGCAAAGCAAAATTTTTAACTTTATTCTTTGGCAATAGAAAGTACTTTTGGTTGGTAGATACAGGAGCGTCTATTTCCATAATAAAGAGAGTCGCGTTACCGAATAACATTACTATAAATAGAGATGATACTATTATAAATGGTATTGGTGGTCAAACACAAGCAAACGGATTTATTAATCTTAGCCTGACTCATCGTGATGAGCAACAATGTGTTGACTTTCATGTTAAGCTTCATGTTTCAGGTTTAGTGCTACGTGACACGATAGATTATTCGAACGAAGTGTTACACATTCCAGCCAGAAGTGAATCATTTCATTATTTACTTTTAAATAACAACACTGATGAAGATTGTGTTATCCATAGCAAGCAATTGACGGAAAATGTGTTTCTTGCGGGCTGTATAGGAAAAATTAAAAATAACAGATTACCTGTAAAAATTCTAAACACTAATGAGCATGACGTTACATTGCCAATGTTTCAGCCAGAGATTTATTCGATGCAAGATTATGATTTGTGCGATTTTAAATTACAGAGTAACAATTTAAAGAGAGCAAAAATTTTATTAGACATTTTAAAATTAAATAATCTTAACTTAGAAGAACGACAATCAATAAAAGGAATATGTGCTAAGTATTCCGACGTGTTCTTTTTACCAGGCGACAAATTAACAACTACAAACGTTTATGAGCAAACAATAACTTTAAAACCAAATACTAGTCCTGTTTATGTTAAACAGTATCGACTGCCCCATTCCTTGAAAAATGAAGTCAATAAACAAATACAAAACATGATTGACAACGATATTATAGAGGAAGCAAGGAGTGAGTGGTCAAGCCCTATTTTATTGGTCCCAAAGAAGAGTGGAAATGACAAAAAATGGCGTTTAGTGGTCGATTATCGTAGACTTAATGATTGTATTGTAGACGACAAATTTCCTTTGCCAAACATTACCGAAATTTTAGATTCTCTGTCTGGATCAGTCTATTTCTCACATTTAGACCTAAATCAGGGTTATTACCAAGTAGCTTTAGACAAAAACAGTAGAGATTATACTGCGTTTACTACAAACACTGGACAATACCAAATGAAGAGGTTACCGATGGGACTCAAGACAAGTCCAAGTGCTTTCAGCAGAGTAATGTCAGTAGCCATGTCTGGATTAACATTTGACAGATGTTTTATTTATTTAGACGATCTGGTAGTTTTTGGAAGAAACTTAGACATCCATAACAAGAACTTGGTAGACGTTTTAGAAAGACTGAGAAAAATTAATTTGAAATTAAATCCTGAAAAATGTAATTTTTTGCAAAAGGAAATTCTTTATTTAGGCCATCTAGTAACACAAAATGGAGTTCTACCCGATCCAGCAAAAATAGAGATATTACAAAAATATCCCATACCAACTAATAGAGATGAAGTAAAAAGATTTGTGGCGTTTTGTAACTATTACAGAAAATTTATTAAAAAATTTGCAACCTATCCATTAAATAAATTAACCAGAAAATATGAACCATTTCACTGGGATATTGAATGTCAAAATGCATTCGACACGTTAAAACATGCTTTAACAACTCCACCAGTATTAGAATTTCCCGATTTTACTGAAGAAAATGAATTTGTTATACAAACTGACGCATCAGGTACAGCTGTTGGAGCAGTTTTGTGCAATAACACTTATCTAATTTGTCTGATAGTCGTCTGAACATGGCGGTAAAAAGCTGGCTTTTTTTGGGGTTTTTGGATTGTCATAATTCTTTTAATGATTATGTTTTGAAAAAAGGGAAATGATAGGGGCATGTATTAATAAGATCTAGATTAAAAAAAAAAACATTGTTTTAGACGCATTATCCACGAAGAAAACAGCAGAATACGTTTGTATGGAGAAAGGCCCACTAGAGTCCTTAATAATAACAGACGCACAGGTTGAGTTTCAAAGTTAAACCGCGCTTGCCAAGGTTAAGGTGTGTGGATGGGTGACCATCTTTATATATCGAGTTTTTTCCGAGCCTTGTTTTTGGCTAGTTCTTAAGGAATTTGAAGAAACTTGATAATAGTTTTATATCCTGAACTAGCCTGTGCCCGTGGCTTCGCACGCGTTGCGTTCATCCATCCATCCTCAACACTTTCGCATTTATAACATTAGTAGGATAGGATATAGAAGGATTCAAATAGTAATTTTGAACTCCATTTAAATTACCTGACGCAAGCCATGCCATCGTCGGCATCGCCACAAGAGAAGGCGCCGTCAGTGGCTCGCAGTGTGTCCACCAGTTGTCTGTTGAGTGCATTGAGCTCCTCAGGTGACGCGACCTGCCAGCCGGGCGGGATGTAGCGCACGCCACCGAGACCTGACGGAATATCAATGAAGAAAAACGGTTAACATTACATGACATCACGTCTATAATCCCCCACATTTCGCCAGTAATATATATGTCCCATGTAAAAGGGGGCGAGCTATTGCCATCAACGGTACACGTACAGCTGTGCGTCCAGCAGTGCAGGGAGATACATACCGGCCCAGCCGGGCACATGCACGAGCTCCAGGCCGGGCTGCGCCGCCACGCGCGCCTGGAAGGGCTCGCGCAGTGCGACGGTGGCGTGCAGCACGTGCAGCTGCGCGTCCAGCAGTGCAGGGAGATACATACCGGCCCAGCCGGGCACATGCACGAGCTCCAGGCCGGGCTGCGCCGCCACGCGCGCCTGGAAGGGCTCGCGCAGTGCGACGGTGGCGTGCAGCACGTGCAGCTGCGCGTCCAGCAGTGCAGGGAGATACATACCGGCCCAGCCGGGCACATGCACGAGCTCCAGGCCGGGCTGCGCCGCCACGCGCGCCTGGAAGGGCTCGCGCAGTGCGACGGTGGCGTGCAGCACGTGCAGCTGCGCGTCCAGCAGTGCAGGGAGATACATACCGGCCCAGCCGGGCACATGCACGAGCTCCAGGCCGGGCTGCGCCGCCACGCGCGCCTGGAAGGGCTCGCGCAGTGCGACGGTGGCGTGCAGCACGTGCAGCTGCGCGTCCAGCAGTGCAGGGAGATACATACCGGCCCAGCCGGGCACATGCACGAGCTCCAGGCCGGGCTGCGCCGCCACGCGCGCCTGGAAGGGCTCGCGCAGTGCGACGGTGGCGTGCAGCACGTGCAGCTGCGCGTCCAGCAGTGCAGGGAGATACATACCGGCCCAGCCGGGCACATGCACGAGCTCCAGGCCGGGCTGCGCCGCCACGCGCGCCTGGAAGGGCTCGCGCAGTGCGACGGTGGCGTGCAGCACGTGCAGCTGCGCGTCCAGCAGTGCAGGGAGATACATACCGGCCCAGCCGGGCACATGCACGAGCTCCAGGCCGGGCTGCGCCGCCACGCGCGCCTGGAAGGGCTCGCGCAGTGCGACGGTGGCGTGCAGCACGTGCAGCTGCGCGTCCAGCAGTGCGGCCCAGCCCTCCGCGCTCTCCGCGCCGGCGCCGCCCGCGCCCTCCAGCGGGCAGTAGCGCAGCACTACGCCTTGCGCTTCTGTCTCGCATACTTCTATGCTGATCTGGCAACAAGAGAGACACATATAGGGTGTCTGGCGTGTCTAGGTGACACAACAGCCGTATGAAATTCGCGCGCGCTAGCAGCTGTTAGCCGCGTGAGGTGACGCCGTTCTGTCTTATTACTATCGTACCGTGCCACAGTACGATAGCTCGCAATCACGAGTTTCATATGGCTGTTGAGTTATTGTGATAAAAGTGAATGAGAATAAAAAAATGTTTCTTTGGGAAAGATGTTTGTTTTCATGAGTACAATCACGTGTTTTATCATCGGTCACTAATTACCAGTCACCCTATATAGGGTGTAAGAGGAACACTGGCCCGCAAACTGTTACCATTTTAACCGTCAAGTTATCGCACTTTTGCATGAAATACCAGTTCATTATTTCAATGACCGACAAAATATTTCTAAGCAGGAATCAAAATCGTCCCTTATATCCTGTATACAGGGTCTAATTAAATTAACTAGCAAAACTTCCCATGCGTGATAGATATCGATGCCAAATCGTAATAACTTGTTCGCCTTCACAAAGATTACTAGACGCTTATCAGTCGTATTATGCGTTTCAAATAAGAATAGTAACGTCAACGACGTCTATCTGTTAAGAAAGTTTATAACGCGACGAATTAAAAAAATTGTTTTCTTGAAAAGTACGGTAATCAAAAAACAAAATTATATTTTTAAATCGTTATTAAAGATGTCTTACCATTTCAGCCTCTCTCTGCAGCACTTGTCCGAGCCAAGAGTTGAGTTTATCATAGTATGGAGGCGGCTTTTCTGTACCGGGCGGCGCGAACTGGAACGCTACGCAAGCGGATGCGTTGCTTACTGCTTCCTGTTAAATCATGAAAATTTAATGAAATCATGTTTTTTTTTTTACTTTTTCTACTTGCCTACTTCAAAAGATTCAATTATACTATCTGTACGGGTTGTAGTAGTTAACTCCGTACACCGATTTGTCGTGAAGGTTTTGTAGTTTGTATAGAGAAACACTTTCCACTAAGATGCACTAAATAGTTAAATTTATTTAAGTTAAGAGTAAGTTACAGTACTAGAGTGGAAGGCGATTATTTCTCTCAGTTGTTGATAGCTACCCAGTTATAAGTTCACTATATTTAAATTCGTTTGTCATGTTGTTTTATTATGTTGAATTATGACGCGCATCGTTGACATAAAGTAGGTCACCGAGTAAGCAGAAAAATGTACGGCGATGAGACCGTACATATTGGCAACCCCATAAAGAAGCTAAGATGAGTAAAGAGAGAGAAAGAAATAAACGCCTGTACAAAGTCAAACATTAAAGTAAAAGTAAATAGGTAAACAATCAATCAAAAGTAAAGGCAATGTTGTCTCGGTGCCCTTGAGGTTGAACTTTGCAGTCGTCAGTGGGCGCCTGCTGGTTCTCTTCTCTGGCAGTCTGCTGTCGAAGTCCCATTGGTTGAAGTTCAATGTCCTCATGTATTTGTCTTCTATTTTTCCTCCTTGGAAATCGCTTCTTGAGCAGAGTGCAGTATTTCCTTGTTATGACCCACAGGAAAGTGATGACAGCAATTGTTAGTAAAAGGTAACAGATTGCATATTGGTGAACGTCATGATCGGTGATAGTGGATGGTAGTTTCGGCTCGTTCTCTTGTTGGAACCGCAGCTTTTTGTCAATTACTTCGAAGTCGTTTTTCTTAAGAGTGAAGAGTTCGTGTGGCGCGTTGTGAAGTGTGACGTTGACAATGTTGTTTATCGGTGAATTAAGGTTCGGTACATGCATGTCATAGTTTACGTTGAGGTTACTGTTGTACTGATTGTGTGAAGTGATGGTGAGTTCCTTTGACCGCAGTACGCATCCTTGGCTCAAAGTTACTATAGCCGCCGATGTGATAGTTTGCGATATTACGTCGTTTTCACAAACAGTACGTAATTCGCACCTTCCGCAACAAACAACCAGCCAGCTGTTTGATTCTTGCAACTTGATCCATGCTTCCTCGCATGACACACTGTGGACGTCACACGGTGACGTAGTTGCACGATGACCCAGTAGTTTTGCTGTGTGCGTGTGGATTGAGAGATCTTTTCGAAAAACTCTTCCAATCCCACCCAAATTATAAGAGGATTTAGGAAATAATTGTTAAAACTTCATGGTAAGGTATAAAATTTGTCAAACCTAAACAAAGAAAGTTAGAACTCATTAACTGGATCTCTCAATCTGGACAACTGAAGAAAAAGCCATAACGCGTATCCAAGAATATACTGCCCATGTGTTTATAATTTGCATTTTAATTAATTGTAAAGGATTTGTGAAAGCTGCTAAACAAAATTTCGATTCGTTTCAAAGCCACGTTTAAGATTTATAACAGTTTATATGGATCACTCAGAGTGGACAATTTTCAATTGAGTGATCTTGTAAAACACGACCTAGTACTGAAAAAGTATGAATCATTATCATGTTTATTACAAATTATGCTTCTGGGAGAATTTGTAAAACGAAAATCGTGATTGAAATCTTACTGGTTCAAGGGAAAATGAAAATTTTGTTTTTTGTCGATCGTCCCAACTGAGAGATCCTTATTTCGAACTATATTTAATAAACCAAAACTTATAGGTAGAAGGTAGATCCATCAGAAATTGTTAAAAAGATTTTACTAAAATTTGACGAATCAGTCGTCCCTGTAAGTGTTATACTTAAAAAGATAAATCATTTTTTACAATCCTTAAGGAAAACGTTGAGTAGGGTAGACACACTTTTTTATTTTGTCCGATTTTTTTTTTTTTTTTTGGGTGACGTTAGGCCTACGACAAGACTTCTTTATCCCAATGATGTTCGTATGATTTGTTCACTGATTTATCTAACGGTTGTTACTCATGGGTAGTGTTAGAGGGTAAGCAATATAATACGATTTGGTTTTCGTCTGCGGCATCCACAATCCTAGCATCCAAATGCGAAGCAGGTCCATCAAAAACTAGCAAACATTTTCCAGGCGACTTGTAGTTGCCAAGATGATGGATGAAATCTATAAATAATTCAGTAGTCATGCTAACCTTTTGGTGCCATTTTGACTATAGTGCCATCAGGCAAATTATCGTTAAATTCAGGCCTTAGCCTTTTACCCTTGAATATTATCATTGGTGGTACTGAATTACCTAAAGCATTGACACATAGCGATGGTGACGTTTTCAGCATGCTCCTGTGCAATAAAATGTACTCTTTTACTGCCTTTTTGTGCAAGAACATGTTGCTGGTGGTGCAATGTTAATCGACAGCCTTTTTCATCTATATTATATAAACGTTCTGGATGCCGAAGAATTTCTAACTCATCATGTTTTTTTTTATTGCCGTTAAATGCTGTTGCATTAACTTACTTGTTCAATTTTTAGCCCTTGCAGAGTTCATAAACTGTGCTTTGCGAACTGAAATTTCAGGGTTTCGTTTCGAAAAATTCGAAAGCCATTTTCTACCTGCTATGCATTTGACGTCATTGAAAGTATTTAGTATTTCATTGGCTTGACAAAATAAGTAGGCTTGCTTTCTTACAATCTTACGAGTCAACGGAACGCTTACTTGAGCAAGTATGTAATTATGAGTGAAATTAAAAAAAGTTTAAATAATAAAATTAAAGTATTTTTTTGGTTACCTTAAAATTTCTGAACTTTTTGTGTGTAAGATTTACTTAGAATTACAAATTTAGAATTCCTTAGTAAGAGCACTACACGTACAGTACCTAACTTAGCAGAAACTTGTCATTTAAAAACGTAATTTTATATTATTTAAATTATGTAGTGAAACCAGACATAAACTTGTATAAAAACGTTTAAACAGCATCATAATTTGAATTGTACCGGTAATGATTCCGACCGGCGATATGGTCACCCTACTCAACGTTTTCCTCAAGGATTGCAAAAAAAAATTATCTTTTTAAGTATAACACTTACAGGGACGACTGATTCGTCAAATTTTAGTACAACCTTTTTAACAATTTCTGATGTATCTACCTTCTACCTATAAGTTTTGGTTTATTAAATATAGTTCAAATTAAGGATCTCTCAGTTGGGACGATCGACAAAAAACAACATTTTCATTTTCCCTTGAACCAGTAAGATTTCAATCACGATTTTTGTTTTACAAATTCTCCCAGAAGCATAATTTGTAATAAACATGATAATTATTCCTACTTTTTCAGTACTAGGTCGTGTTTTAAAAGATCACTCAATTGAAAATTGTCCACTCTGAGTGATCCATATAAACTGTTATAAATCTTAAACGTGGCTTTGAAACGAATCGAAATTTTGTTTAGCAGCTTTCACAAATCCTTTACAATTAATTAAAATGCAAATTATAAACACATAGGCAGTATATTCTTGGATACGCGTTATGGCTTTTTCTTCAGTTGTCCAGATTGAGAGATCCAGTTAATGAGTTCTAACTTTCTTTGTTTAGGTTTGACAAATTTTATACCTTACCATGAAGCTTTAACAATTATTTCCTAAATCCTCTTATAATTTGGGTGGGATTGGAAGAGTTTTTCGAAAAGATCTCTCAATCCACACGCACACGTTTTGCTTCGCAAGGTGCATTCTTGTTTTGTAAGTTGCACACTGGTATGTTTGCGTTACAAATGAAGTTATTCTTTTGTCTTTTGATGCATTGATTGAAGTCTTTATCTTTTAGTGAGATGTAAGAATTCTTCTCAAAGTTCACAGCAATATACTCCGAAGATAGCTCCATCAATTTGTAATTTGACTCCGCCTTGAAGGGTATAGCGATAGCCCGATAGTAGGTGAAGTCCTCATTCGAAATTAAAGGAATGTGAAATTCGAACATAAAGTAGTTCTTTGTGATTCGTGCTTTCACGTACAGCAACTTGTAAAGTTCCTTGATATCTTCTCTGATATTTTCAGTCGGTAAAGACAGAGTCCTCGGCAGTCTGCCGGATATGTCTTCTAGTTGCTTTACTAGACTGACTGGTGATATCAAGTGCACGTCCATATGTCCACTGTAGACATTGGTTAGAGTGTTCAGGAGCATAGTTTGAATTTCCTTAAGATTTCGTAGTAGTAGCGATGCTGTGAGCGAAGCGGAGTTGAAGTAACTTGTGGCCATCATTATTTGTATTTCTGTTTCAATGCTGCGTAGATTCGTCTTAGTTTCTTCCATGAAGTGGTCTATCATCTTGCATTGAAGCTTGATATTTTCATCGTTTTTCTTCAAAACGTCATTTTGTAGTTGCATGATCGATGTTTGGTTTTTTGCGAGTTCACGTAAATAGTTTTCGTTACGTTGTATGGCATCAATATCCTTGTGGTATTTGTCAGCAAATCTCTGGTCTAAAATACCGAATAAGCTGTTTGCTACCATGCCTACTCCGTCGATTAAGCAGCATTTAAGATTAAGTAGTATTTTTCAATGTGTTGAACGCCCTGCCAGTAGTTTGTTAAGTTGTAGTACGTAAGCAAAGTCCATTCATCGTGAATGAGTTCTATTTTGCCTATGGTGTCATAGTAAATCGGTCGCTCAGATTCCAGTTTGGTAATTTGAGTGCCTGACTTTAGTTGCGAACCATATGATCCATTCACAAGTATCAACATTGTGAAAAGAAACATTAAAATGTTTGTAAGACATTTTCTTCCAGATTGTTTTGTTGTGGTAGCTTTCTCAGCCTTTTGTAAATCCGTTTTGTATTCTTCGTAATTTTTGTTGCAGTTTGTGTCGATTGGTAGAGCCGATAGTTTTACTATAGGTCGTTTAATGACACCACTTTGGGTTTTTAGGGTTGTCACTCGAACGTATCCATCCGCTCCGGGGTGAAGTTCTAGCACCCGTCCCAGGGCCCATTTTCCTGGCGGCTAATTGTTGTCCCGGACAAGTACGATGTCCCCCTCGCTGAGGTTTTTCTTGGGATTGTTCCATTTGCTGCGCGTTTGTAGTTGAGTAAGATAGTCGTTTGACCAATTCTTCCAAAATTGTTGGAACATATGTTCAGTTAACTGCCAACGTCGGCGGAGGTCAATGTAATTTTCATCAGTGTAGTCAGCTCGTGGTAAAGACATTGTTGGTCCCCCCGTTAGAAAGTGACCCGGTGTCAGGTAGTTGTAAAATTCTTCGGGGTCTTCCGTGAGTTGGCAAAGCGGCCTGGAGTTCATGCACGCTTCTATCTTTGCAAGAAGGGTGGTAAATTCCTCGTACGTTATTTTTTGGTCTCCTAGCACCCGACGAAGGTGATACTTCATCGACTTTACCGCTGCCTCCCATAGTCCACCTGCAGTCGGCCAAGCGGGCGCATTAAAGTGCCATTGTACTCCCATGTCTGCAATGTTATTGAAGAAGTTTGGCGACAAGATTTGCTTGAAGTCTTCAAACTCTTTCTGAAGTAACCTTGCTGCGCCTATTAAATTCGTACCACAATCCGAGTAGACGTGCCCTGGTGTGCCGCGCCTGGAACACATTCTCTGGAAAGCTGCTATGAAAGTTTCAGTACTTAAGTCCGATGCAAGTTCGATATGCACAGCCTTTGTAACCATACATACGAATATGCATATGTAGCCCTTTGAAGTTCGAACTCCTCTTCCTTTGTTAAGTCTGACTTCGACGTGTCCTGTGAAGTCAACTCCAGTGTGGGTAAACGGGCGCGAAGGTGTTACTCGTTGCGGTGGAAGTTCTCCCATGAGTTGGTTTAACGCCGTCGGGTTGTAGCGATGGCAGCGCACACAGCGCCGTAATTCAGCTTTCACCGCTCTGTTACCGCCAACGATCCAGTACCGTTGCCGGATGTACGCTAAGGTTAGTCTGGCTCCTCCGTGTAAAGTCGTTAGATGAGCATGATGGATCACCAACTCAGTAAATCTTCCACCCTTAGGTAGAATAATTGGATTCTTCATCTCAAAGGGTAAACTGGAATGGTTCAGCCGACCCCCGACTCGGATTAAGCCGTTGTTGTCCAAGTATGGTTTATTATGAAGGCGATTATTTCTCTCAGTTGTTGATAGCTACCCAGTTATAAGTTCACTATATTTAAATTCGTTTGTCATGTTGTTTTATTATGTTGAATTATGACGCGCATCGTTGACATAAAGTAGGTCACCGAGTAAGCAGAAAAATGTACGGCGATGAGACCGTACACTATCTTTACTCACTTTAATAAATGATGAACTGATGACATTTTTTTTTATCATTTGATAGTTTGAAAGATAACTAGTATCCTATAAGGTAGGCAAGTAGGCAGTGCCTACCTGCCCGGTACGCGCCTGATAAAAACAAAGCAATGCACTTACCACAATCCCTACATTTGGTGGTTCGTCGCCTCCAGGTCGATCGCTCTGAAAAGTAAAAGCAATATTTTCGTCTTCTGTCTGATCATAATTAAGAATTTTTAGAGCGGTTGCATACACAAGTAAAAATGAATTATTTGAAGTTCGCAGCAAAGTGTTAACGATACATACCAAGAGCCGCAAGCCAGCCTTGGCGACCACGGCGTGCACGGCGCGTGCGGCGCGGAAGGCGGCGCTCAGGCGCAGCTGCAGAGCCCGCGCGCCGGCCGCGCGCACGCACACCCACAGCGGCAGCGCGGGCAGGCGCGCGCCGCCGCCCGCCAGCCCCGCCAGCGCCGCCAGCGCGCCCTCCCTGCTGCCCACCTGTACGTATGCGAGCTGTTAACACAACCAGTAGATCAACCAGCCCCCGTATTCACAAACGGTCGATTTCGATTCGGAAAGTCGTATGTCTATCTCGCTCGCTTTCGTAATGCCAAAACAAGATAGACATACGACTTATCGAATCGAAATCGAATACGAGCGTTTGTGAATAGGGTGCCAGGTCTTTTAGTGGAATTAAAAAGGTATATCAGGGTTTTGTGGTATTTTGCGTGTGGGAAATAATTAAATTTAATGTATTTTTTGTTTTGTATATTTTTTTTGCAACTCGTGGCTAAATTATATCAGCCTAATTTAAATAAATGAGTTTTGAGTTGATCAACTAAAATTGTGTTTATTTTGCACTACCCATAAAAAGTAAACACTTCTCTGAGCGACAGCTCCGACTAACGAGTACCTGAAGTATCATGTGAACAAATGTCAAAATTGTCGGTTTATTTCTCGAAAACTGTGAGTTTCATCAACAAACCCCCAAACACAATTATAGATCATGTAATTATCAACAAAAATGGTCGTTACTTTAAAAACCACCATTCCTAAGATATCGCGACATGTATGATACGTGGGATCGATGGGGACTTTTGACACTTTATTTCTACTGGTGTATCCAAGGTCTCTAACTAAATTCAGCTCGTTCCGAATTTTTGTTATTTGATCACAATTTTTACTTCTAATTTGACCAGCCTAATTTCATTATTTTACGGCAAATAATTCACATAAAAAAGTGACACAGGACGATGCAAATTGTTTAAGTCCCTGTAGGCAGTTCAAATAGATTGTTTTTGAAGTATTCTTGACTTATTTTTCTTCTTTGTGTCATGGTCTATGTCACACATGCACCTGTTATTTGTATGGTCTTTGTAATATCACTTAGTTGTTTTTATTTCAGTTGTGATTATAAAAGGTGTTATTTTGCATCCTCGTCAAATTTAAGGAGGTAACTATGCTAATTATTCTCGACCCGAATCAAAAATAAAATGGGTAGGTATTTTTTTTAGCAGGGCTTTAAATAACGTTAAAATTTTCGTAACGTTACCTTCATTTGTCAGTGTTACCGTTAATATTAAAATAACGTTAATAGGTTTAACGTTACGTACGCAAATTTTTATCGTTAATTTTTATAACCGTTAATTGCAACAAACCTTGCGAATGCCGCATTTCGTGCGTCGCTAGGTCATGGTTGAGGGAGTCAGTATATGGTTAGCAACTTGGCATCTCACATACCACACACAACCTTGAATGTGACCGGGTTTTAGCTAAATTAACGGTACAGTAACGTTATTATCATATATTAGGTTAATTGTATTTAACGTTAAATTACTGGTAATGTTATCAATTAACGTTATATTTTTGTAAAGTTAATAAGGTATCACATTGGAATTAACGTTAAGTAACGGATAATATTTTGTTAGTTGGTAACGTTAACAAGCCCTGTCGGTAGGTAATGTGAACCAACCGTGTTTTAAACACGGCCCGTCTTATCCTCGCCCTATAACCACGCTTTCACACATACAAATAATCGCAAACGCTTTTTCGATAATTTGTTATTCCCTAAACCACGTTAAGGTTATTCTGAAATACTGACAAACTTAAACAACAATAAAAAGCAGCGTTTATTAACAATTAACTAGGTACCGTAATTTTTATTGATTACTAGCTGATCCCAGCATGCGTTGCCTTATTCAACGCACCTACCCTACCCTACCTACCTACCTACCTACCTACCTACCTACCTACTTCCTACCTACCCTTCCCTACCCTATCTACTCTACCTACCTACCCTACCCTACAGTGGCGAAGGGTCAAATATTTGTAAGGGGAAGCCGACGAAAAAAATGAGATCATTAATTTTGTTTTTAAAGTGAAACTTTTATTACATCGTCTCAAACTTTTTCGTCTGTGTGTTGCATGTCGCGTGACGATCGGTCGTGGAGCAGGGATAAAATGAAAGGCGCTCTGACGAGCGCCTTTCACTTTATTCCTATTCCACGGTCTACTCCGCGCTATAGTGTGAAAAAAAGTTTCACTTTTACCGTGGTTTCATAAAACCACATAATCCTTTTATTCGTCATCGCATTTTTAAATTTCATTTTGATTGTCAGCGACCCCGAAAACCACGAAAATGTCACCCATGATCAGTATACACAAAGTATACAAAATTTTCGAAGGACCCAACTTGATCTTTTTTTCATAACTTATGTATTGTAACGATTAAATGCACAGGAACTATAGAAAATATGTTTATTCATAAAAGTGAACGCGTATAAATACAATGTTTCATGTCTATGCTATTAACCGTTGAGCAGTTCCCTCATGAGAAGAGGACCCTGGCGGTAGGATGAATTCATGATACAAATCGTCATTATCCATCAAATATGAACACGTATGCAAAGTTTCGTGTCTCGTGCTATTAAACGTTGAGAAGTTCCCTCGTGAGAAGACAATCCTGGCTGCAGGATGAGATCATGATAGAATTCATGTGTATCCATCAAATATGAACTCGTATGCAAAGTTTCGTGTCTGTGCTAATAGCACAGACACGAAACTTTGAGGAGTTCCTTCGTGCAAAGACGATCCTGGCTGCAGGATAAGTTCATGATACAAAACATGATCATCCATCAAATATGAACTCGTATGCAAAGTTTCGTGTCTGTCCTATTAAACGTCTGTCCTGTTAAACGTTGAGGAGTTCCCTCGTGAGAAGACGATCCTGGCTGGAGGATAAGATCATGATAGAATTTGTGTTTATCCATCAAATATGAATGTGCATACAAATTTTCGTGTCCGTGCTATTTACCGTTGAGGAGTTCCCTCGTGAGAAGACAATCCTGGCTGCAGGATGAGATCATGATAGAATTCATGTGTATCCATCAAATATGAACTCGTATGCAAAGTTTCGTGTCTGTGCTATTAAACGTTGAGGAGTTCCTTCGTGAGAAGACGATCCTGGCTGCAGGATAAGTTCATGATACAAAACATGATCATCCATCAAATATGAACTCGTATGCAAAGTTTCGTGTCTGTCCTATTAAACGTTGAGGAGTTCTTTCGTGAGAAGACGATCCTGGCTGGAGGGTAAGATCATGATAGAATTTGTGTTTATCCATCAAATATGAATGTGCATACAAATTTTCGTGTCCGTGCTATTTACCGTTGAGGAGTTCCCTCGTGAGAAGACAATCCTGGCTGCAGGATGAGATCATGATATAATTCATGTGTATCCATCAAATATGAACTCGTATGCAAAGTTTCGTGTCTGTGCTATTAAACGTTGAGGAGTTCCTTCGTGAGAAGACGATCCTGGCTGCAGGATGAGATCATGATAGAATTTGTGTTTATCCATCAAATATGAACGTGCATACAAATTTTCGTGTCCGTGCTATTTACCGTTGAGGAGTTCCCTCGTGAGAAGACAATCCTGGCTGCAGGATGAGTTCATGATAGAATTCATGTTTATCCATCAAATATGAACTTGTACACAAATTTTCGTGTCTGTGCTATTAAACGTTGAGGAGTTCCCTCGTGAGGAGACGATCCTGGCTGCAGGATTAAGTTATGTCTGTCATAAAAATGTATTGTTCCTTAAACCAAAGGTGTGCGCTAAATTTCAGCTCAATCGGGCATCGGGAAGTGGTTCTAATTTAGCTTGCTATACATACAAACATTGAAAGTTCCCTGTCGTAACTCGAAAATCTTCGGCTTACCTAGTCCTTACAAAACGCTGCTGATAGCCGCGAAGTCACGTGTCCGCGTTCATACGAATTTAGTTCTGAATTCTGACACCCGAGCGTCGGCTTACTGGCGCCACATGTTGCTTTCTTTGTTGACATGAAAAATGCTGGCATTTATGTAATGTTTTCAATCCTATGATGTATTTAATGTCTGTACTGTGATGTGATAACCTCAGATGTGTACATAATTTACTATTTGACTACAGTAGACACTAGACACTACGTATAGTGCCTTGTTCCCAAAGGGAAGCCGGCAGGAATCGGCTTCTTAGGAGCCTTCGGGCCTGCTACCCTACCATTCTCACCTTTTAAACCTTCTCTAGACTACAACAAACATTTCAAAACCAAAATCAGCTAAATCGGCCCAGCAGTCCTCGAGTTTTAGCGAGACTAACGAACAGCAATTGGTTTTTATTTATATAGATTTATGTCTTTTGTGACAACCACCTGAATTTTGACGAGGATGCAAAACAACATTTTGTAGTTGTATGATATTTGAAGTTATCATAATCATTTTCTTGCCGTTATCCCAATTTATTTGGGGTCGGCGCAGCATGTCTTCTTCTTCTTCCATACTTCTAAATTGCTTGTAATCTCATGAGACACCTCCTTTCTTCCCATATCATCCTTCACACAATCCGGATATCTGAAGTAACTATAAAATAAAAATCAAAGTACTTACCGCACTGACTACTTTAGATTGGTCGTTAGCCGTGCTGGCTTCAGGTATTCTGTAAAATGTCTGATACAAAATTAAGGAAAGTTTTATGAGAATATTGTAAGATCTTTAGTAAGTGAAGCTCAGCGCAGACCATTGTCAGTCTTCATGCATAGTTCTTTGAGAAAAGAAAGTAGCTTGATAAGAAATTTGGCTTTTTAAATACATAAATTCGGGTTACCTATGTTTCATCGAAAAGAATTTGCCCTTCCCAAACAATTTTCCGCATAATTTCATTTTCCAAACTATTACTTAGCAAAAAATCTCTTCACAAATAATTGTAACGCAAACCTAATGTTTGGAAAGTGAACGTTTAAACAATAACTTGTTTACCAACTAGTACTTTTACCAATTTTTATGTAGTCAGATATTTCAGTTGGAATAACACATCTTACGCAAAATATAATAAGGCAAATATTATTTTAAACAAAATAGAATCAACTGATATACATTTCCAGCTACATTTATCACAAACATGTATAAATGGTGCAAATTTCGTAATAAAAGATAAAACTAGTTCAGTTTCGGGTAGCCCTTTCTTTTTCATATTTCTTTCTTTATAATCTAGTCGTTTCTGCGTAGGAGGTCACAGTTCTAACCTAACCTAACCAAACCATTTTTCTTTTCATAATTCACCTCGTCTAACTAGTTCGGTTCTCGATGGCCTGCTAAAAATAATCTCTTTTTTCCATATTTTTTTAAAGTGAAACTTTTATTACATCGTCTCAAACTTTTTCGTCTGTGTGTTGCATATCGCGTGACGCTCGGCCGGGGAGTAGGGATATAGTGAAAGGCGCACGTCAGAGCGCCTTTCACTTTAGCCCTACTCCGCGTTTTATACGTTTTATACCCTTAATGGAATATTATTCCAAAATTTTTTAGTTAAATGTCTATAGTGTGAAAGAGAGTTTCACTTTTACAGTGGTTTCATAAAACCACACAATCCTTTTTTTCTATTTAATCTAGTCGTTTCTGGCACTTGCTCGGCTCGAGCGGCAGTGGTGACGCCGGGCGTCCGGCTCCCTGTAACCTAACCTTTTTTATATAAGTTCCATAAATTATAACCTAATAACCATAAATTTACTTGTTCAGACAAGACTTATTCTTGCCTTTATATTTTTTGTCATAGCAAATCATTTGACCTAACGTTTATTGTCTAAAGATTGTTTGCCGTAATAAATTATTTGATTAAAGACTAAATTCCATAATGAAATTATCTTTGGTAATATTCTGCCAAGTAAAAATTTGACCAAACGAAAAAGTGCGTACTAAAATCATTCCAAACATTGCATTGGTATAAAAAAAGGTTTCTAAAATTTGTTTGGGTAGTGAAATTTTGTCAAAATCTTTTCGGCAAAACGGCAGGCTCCCCATAAATTCAAATCATAACTGACATTCTTTGACAACTGTATGAGATACCGGACCTGCGTTAGTTCCCTGACTGACAGACAGTTCGTACGCACGACATCTAATCAAGATATTCAAAACCAGTTGATATCTGTAATTGTATTGGAAATGACTTGAACTTTTGAGTCAACTTTTACAAACGCCAAATGAAGGTTTATACGACAATTCAGCTTACTATCTCTCATTTTGAGGTTGACTCCTTTTTTATTAGGGTTCCATATCCAAAGGGTCAAACGGGACCCCAGTACTGAGACTTCGCAGTCCGTCTGTCACCAGGCTGTGTCTCATGAACCGTGATAGTTAGCCAGTTGAAATTTCTACAGATTATGTATTTCAGTTGCCGCTATAACAACAAATACTAAAACAGAATAAAATAAATATTTAAGGGGGCTCCCAAACAAAATGATTTTGTTGATTTTTTTTCTCGTTTTTATAAATAATGGTACGGAACCCTTCGTGCGAGACTCCGACTCGCACTTGGCCGGTTTTTAATTTATGCTAAAATGATTGGACTAGTATCTTGTTTATATAATGAAACCGATCACTTCCACCGAGTTCTACTAGCGAATTTATTTTGACCCTGTTTTTTAAAAAGAGGTGCGTTGTTGTGTTTTTATAAAGGATACAACAGTCGGCAGTCCCGGAACACCAAACCACGGCCCTGGTGTGAGTGTCACGGAATCTGGTATGCTAAATGACTGAAAAAGAAAAAATATAATACTTTTATTAATGTATGGATAGGCACGCTGCACACATCAATCAAAAATAATTCTAGGCAATCAAAAAGAAATCTAGACTTCAGGCTATTGAGATATCAAATGGCACTTTGCCTAACCTGGGTATCGAACCCTACTCAGCCGTAGCACTTTATGACTTACTAGCACTTCGCCAGCGACTTCGTCCGCGAAAATTGTGCTATAATATAGCCTATTTTACTCGGGAAAGATGTAGCTTTCTAGTGGTGAAAGAATTTTTAAAATCGGCCGAGAAGTTTTTGAGTTAAATCGTAACAAACAAACAAACAATTAAATCTTTCCACTTTATAATATAAAAATAAAAATATTATAATAGTTTAGATAGGAAAAAAAAGGCAGTCATGTTCAGAGAGAGAGTAGGCAGATCTCAATTCGCGGGTCCATTGCAAGTCAGAAGATGTCACTTGTTAGAGACTTTTTGATTCTAAGATATTCCTGTTTCCTTACAATGATTTCTTTCAACATTTTGGGAGCAGTGATAATGAAATAAATAACACAGTTAGTGAAAGTAAAAAAATACTGCAATGCAGCATCAGTTGCCTTTTGGTGGCAGCCCCAGGCAGGTGCATTACTTTGTGTAATTTATTTCATCACTGCTGCTCTCAAAACGGTGAAGTAAAACATTTTCAGGAAACCGGCACGTCCTAGAACTGAAAATTCGAAGGCATGTGTCATGTACCAAACCTCACTGAGCCCGCGAGTGGATTACAGTCCACTCCCTTTAATAGAGAGAGGGCCTGTGTCCCAGCAGTGGGAACATTACAGGCTTATGCTAAACTAGCACTTCACCCGCGACATCGTCCACAAAAATTGTGATAGCTTGAAAATATAACATAGCCTATGTTACTCGGTAAAGATGTAGCTTTCTAATGGTGAAATAATTTTTAAATCCCGTCGAGTAGTTTTTGAGTTTAATCGTAACAAACAAACAATCAAATTTTTCCCCTTTAAAATATTAGTTTAGACAAATACTTGTATGCGGAACTTACTTCATCTCTGCCCGTAGCACCCGGCAGAGCGAGCGCATGCCCCCTGACGTGTAGGTGCAAGTTTCTTTGGGAGCAGATCTCCCCCAACCTCGCGAGCGGAGTCCCCCAGCCTAATGGCGGAGCTCCCACCTCGCCCAATACCAGCAGAGGGGTTCGATTGGCGTTCACATCTTCTTCGCATAGTTTTTCTAATGCTTCTAGGTCCATACCATGTCCTAAGAAGTAAATTAACTGAATTAACTAGCTGCCGCCTGCGACTTCGTTTGCGTAGAAATTTTGATGGGTTTTGAAAAATAGATGTTGGCCGATTCTCAGACCAACCCGATATACACACAAAATTTCATAGAAATTGGTTCAACCGTTTCGGAGCAGTTTGGTAACAAACACCGCGACACGAGAATCGACCATTGACCCGTGCGGCTGTTATTATTTAGCCACGAGCTCCTCTTTTTGTATAGCTGGGTATCTAACTAAAACATTTAATTCATCACATCATCATACAAATAAAAAGGGCAATAAAGTCAAGGTTACAATCCCAACAATCACTCAAAATGCCCTTTTATCTTTGACAGTGTAAACTGTGATTATGTCAGTTGACCTCACACGAGAATCGGCCATCAACAGGTAAGGTGACACAGCAAGCTATGCATCTCCAATATAACATAGCCTCGTTTCGTACAAATTTCCCGTACAATGAGAGATTCGTATAAACTGGTTTTGTAAAGCCGCCATGGGCGCCATGTGTACTTAATGTAGCCATCAGATCAATTTGTTTACAAACAAAATTCATTCGTGGTATGCATTTGAGACGAAAACATAACAATTTATGAACGATAGCCAGATCTGGTATATCGAATGCCTGCCGAAGTGCGAATTTCACCTGTTTTGTTACCCTATTAAATTAAAAGCCTTCATAACGTAACTCGTCACGTTTCGTTTGTTTTCTTATGCATAGCACCTTTACATGTTCAGAGTGAAAGTTTTCTACTAAACTTGGATCAACTTGAACTTTAAAAAGTCCAAGATTACAACTGCTTTTATTTTGCAGTTTAAACGAATATTCACTTTATACTGTGTAAATAAAGTTGATTTTATAATGACTAAAACTATTAAAAAAGTTTAAGTAAAGCAAACTGAACTTTACGGAAAACGCATAAAGTTTAATTTGCTCTACTAATTTTATCGCTATGGGCGAATGCTCTAGATTACCTGCTGAGTTTACAGGCACAGGTCTGACGCAGGCTAAAGGCAGACCCAGTTGTCTGCACAAATGTTGGACGACGCCAAGAGGACTGGCCACGCAGCTGTATATGCAGGGCAGGCGGTTTGTGAATGCAATTGCTGAAACAATATTAGAAATAAATGTAGTTTTAGGAAGGAATAATTGTACAAATGATTATTATGAAGTGCACTTTGGTGAGCGCGGCAAAGTATTTAAACATGCATAGGCGCAATATGATCCTTAAATGCGATTCGATACACAAACACACATAAAATTATCTGGGTATCGAATATCGATATGAAGATTTAAAAAAAAAAAACAATGGTTTAATATTTCGAAAATAATCGCAGTTCTCTTGAAATGACAGTTATTAAAAATCCGTTTGACTACATGCGATCAATTAATAAAAAAACCGGCCAAGTGCGAGTCGCAATCACTTTTTTATATGGCAGCCCCCTTGAATATTTATTTTATTCCGTTTTTAGTAGAGGAGGGATGATGACTGAGTAAAGAAAACGAAATTCTATTTTGTCCGTCAATCAGGTAATACAAAAATATTAGATACGTATTTTTTGTTTTATCAAGTTAACAAAAGAATACTTAGTTATAACGCATTAAAGTTGGAGAGTGGGGGCTCACTACGTCACAACTAGGTATAAAATGTACTGAGCCGTGACTTCATGCGCCATTTCAACTCAAAATATCTCCGTAATTTTACGATTACGTGAAAAAAGAAAAAATACTTTTTAATAATCTACCCGGTAGACAAATAAAAGAGTCACCATCCCTATTGTTGTTATAGCATCAACTGAAATACATAATCTGTAGAAATTTCAACTGGCTACCTATCACGGACGGACGGAAAGCGAACACTCAGTAATAGGGTCCCGTTTGACCATTTGGGTACGGAACCCTAAAAATGACCGCAATGACGGAGAGAAAAGGTACTTTTCGGCTCCGTTAAGAGTCTTTTTACACCCATTAAAACTTCGAGTAATGACAGATGATCACAGACGGGGTCAACGCCCCCATTTCGCACGAACTGCTAATTGATTGCCACACATATTCCGTGCATATGTGGCTTACTGTTAAAGTGACGTCATCGGAAGCTTTGTTTCATAAAACGCAGATAAGCCGGTGTTCTAGGAAGCAAGAACGAGCGTTACACACATGTGAGTTGCGCACACGCCCTTGTACAAATAAATGAGCGCACGAGCTCGCTAACATACTGTGCTCATTAAAAAATCACGCCAAAAACCCATAGTGCTTTTGTTTGTAGGTACTGTGTAGATAATATTTTAAATTTTGGCCTCATATACATATTTAGAGCGGTATTACAAATTAAAAATAGCTGTTGCCCGCGTCTTTTTCGCGTGGAGATTTTAAAGTATGTGTGAGAAAAAACAGTAGCTATTCCAGACTATAATCTATCTCTGTGCCAAATGTATCCAGATATCTTTAGCTATTCTGGTGTGATTGAGTAACAAAGATCCATCCATCAAATCTTTCGGATTTATAATAGTAGTAAGATACCAGGTATCATCAAGGGCCACTGCGGGAATAAGAAAAAGCAGAGATATTTTATACAATTTATATCACGAAAAATCTCTGACTTCAGATCTTTCACACTTATGTTAGAAAACTATTGAAAAGTGTCTGCGCTCAAGCAAAATAATAAGTAATAAAATCGGTATTTCTAAGAATAAAATAAAAACTGTGTGGCAGGTTATTAACAGAGAATCAGGATAGACATTTAAATTTAAAACCAGTATGTATTGCTAAAATTAAAAACGCATTCAAAGTTTCAATATAAAAAATACTGAAGACTTATGTATGGGGGATATCCGTCAAGGTTCTTGGAGATATTATTGATTCAATTGCTCGTCTTAACATGCATATTCAATAAATATTTGGACAGCGGCAAGTTTCCTGACTTGATGAAACATAGCAAAGTAGTACCAATTTTCAAATCCCGTTGTAAGAGTGATCCTTCTAATTATAGATCTATATCTGTGCTTCCAGCGTTGAGTAAAATCTATGATAAAATCATGCTGGACCCGATGTTGTCACTTCAACTCAAATAGGATACTGCATAGTCAGCAGTTTAGTTTCACGAAGGGTATCAACAATTTTACTCGGAAAAAGTAAAAATATCAGAAACTAACCTCCATCCTCCAAGTACCGAGGGTATCTGTGATGCAGCAGCATCCGCGTGACCCTCACGAGACCTTCCATTTGCTCCTGATGGTAGAAAGCATTGTAGTCTGCTAGTCTGCAACGAAACACAGTCATTTAATAAACAAGAGTAGTCTTTTGACAGCCAGTAATGACTGAAGCTTAAGGCATGCGGAATCGCGGTTTCGGTTCCATAATTAAAACCGGGAATTCACCGAATGGGTTCCGCATATCCTACCCTAAAGGTCAGCGTCTACGAACATAAGCACTGCACTGGATTAGCATGGTTTCAACTCGATTCGTTCACCATTCTTTCTATCCTACCTATTCGCATCGTACCAGCATCGCTTCGGAACAGAATCGTAAATATGAAGTAGGTGTAGGTAGGGTGATCACGATCCGGAATAGGGGATCGGACTGGGTAAAGAAAACCACATTCTATTTCGTCCGTCAGACAGGTAATACAAAAATATTAGACACGTATTTTTTGTTTTATCAAAATATCAAAAAATTACTTAGTTAAAACTCATTAAAGTTGAAGAGTGGGGGCTTACTACGTCACAAGTAGGTATAAAACTTACCTACATGTGACGTCATGCGCCATTTCAACTCAATATAACTCCGTAATTTTATGACAACGTGAAAAAAGAAAAAATACGTGTCCAATACTTTTCAATAAACTACCCGACGGACAAAGAAAAAAAAAATGGATTATCCACTATTGTGGAAATGTGCTGGATGTGTGCTACCAGACTGAGCTTTATAATAACAATAATCCATTTATTTTCAGGTAACAACGACCCAGAGATAAATACCTTAACCTAATTATACATACTATAACAATTGTGTTAGTATAAGAAACTTAAAATTATGTTAGTAACACTTCACTTGCACGATGATTGTGTGCGCTCATGTGGAATTTGTCCGCGGAAGCGACGGAACACCACATCCTGCGGCCAAAAACTTTCTTCTAACACCAAATGGAGATAACACGTTGGAATGCGCTCCACGAACGCCTTGAAATTGACGTTGCGGCGTGACTCCAGCAGCTGCACTCTTGGCGTGTATTTTAGTCTCTGGCGCACGTACTCCTCGCGTGTTTATGGGGTCTACACATATATGCAGGTCCAGGTGTTCCAGTTTTTGAGATTTTCCCGCTTGTTTTTTTTCTTTATGGATATTGTTTACCCATAAATAAAAAAAAAATAAGCGGGAATATTGTATAAACTGGACAAGTAATTTTTTATGACACATTACACGTAGTTGTGCGTTGACACGATCCTCAGTGATATGTGGATCAACTAGCTCCTAGTCGCGTTAAACTGTGTGCCAAATTTCATTTAAATCCGTTCAGTAGTTATTGTGTGAAAGAGTAACAAAGATCCATCCATTCTCACAAACTTTCGCATTCATAACAGTATTAAGATTAATTAATCACTTACTAACTATTATAGTAAGTAAGTAATGACAGCTTGTAATGAGCAGCTTGTAGACACAAATGGTGCATCAACCGTACTGTACGCTTTGACTTTGAAACATGTGTTTGAACAAGTGGCTTTAGAAGTAGACAATGTAAAATGTAAAGTAGATAATGTAATGTAAAGGTAATAATAGAAAGCCAGTATTAATCATTTTATAAAACCTATAAAAACGACCAACCGTATCAACGTACAAACATTATCTGTAATAATGGTTAGACTTTTAGATTAAAGAAATATTTTTTACGAGTGTTTTCTCTTTTTATTAATTAATTCAGTCAATGGCAACGCACAGCCCAAACCTCAGGGTCTAAAATCATTACAAGTAGTATAATAGTCTTTCACCGTAGTTACCTATGGCGAGCAAGAAGGCAGTATTTTGAAAATATTTCCCTTGAAAGGCGTTACAATAGGGGATGAGTTGGAAAAAAGATTTCTGTTTTTAAGTAAAAGTTAGTTGTGTCATCGTGTTATGGTAACTTACCCCCGAAAGGGGGCATTTTTGTAATGGAAGTTTGTTATTTTTATCGATAGGAAGTCCCAATGGGATTTCGCATCGGCCTAATTTAAATATTCAATGAACGACTATTCATACAATTAAAATACACGTTTTATCAGTAACGTAAATAAATAGCACATTATTACTATAAGTACTACTACTATGCAAATTTTACGTAACCATAAAGCATGTAATACATACTTGTTGATTACAATTTTACATGCATTCAACATGATTCAATGCCGTTTCTAGGTACCTATACCTATGCATTGTTTATGAGAGAAAGGCATGTCTGTGTTTGCCTACCGTTTATTTGAAATGTTATGTGAAGTCCGGGTATATAAAGGTTAACTTTCGGTCATACGTTACTTGCATGATGCATAAATACTAACTATCTAACATTTTATTTTAAAGTAGCTGTCCCGCGCAACTTCGTCTGCATCACATTTTGCCAGTTTTAGTCGTGAGAAGGTAACAAACATACTTACTTTCGCATTTATAATATTAGTTAGGATGAAATTTGTTATTGCATAACATTTTACTGCCATGGATTCTCGTGAGGTAACCCTTGTTTCCATACGAAATTGTTTATACAAGCAGGAAGGAGATTAGAATCACTTTTACGTCATTGTTTTGTACCATCAAATGGAATCCAGCCTGTTAGTAGAATTTGAGTTCCAAAGGTGACATACAGTCAGCAGGTCTTTGAAAATTTCTCAAGGCCACCCTGGCGCTTCCTCCCGCTTCCTTTTCGTTCCGACTGTACATGTGCATAACCGTTTTTGTGAAGAGCAGGAGATTCTATTGGATCAATCAAGACTGTATGTTATGTATTTATCCATCGTTTCCATCGGTTTAAGCAAAGAGTATAATAATAATAATACGGGAGGTTTAAGACTGAGGCTAGAAGTTGCTCTAGAAATAGTCATTCGACTAGGTTTACTTGAATTGACAATAGACGATTTCTTTGTTCAATTTTGATGACAACGAATGTTTCGACCAAAGACGATTCCTAGGCAAGTGAGTTGATGTGATAAACAACAAAATTGAGTGTCTTAGTTAAGCCCTTAGCGTCGCTGTAATTTATAGAACTTCGACAGTCGTTACAAGTAGTCAGATTTCCGAAAGTTCTTAGAACCAGTTATAACAATACATATTATTTACTACACAGTTAAATACTGTTATTCAGCAGCAAGCGGTAAGACTGTAAGCTGATCCCAACATATTTAAGTCTCAAACTCAAAGCATTTATTTCAATTAGACCATTACAGGCACTTTTGAAAGTCAAAAAAAAAACGCGTAGCTACAGTCCCAGTCACAAGGCATAATAAGTTGTGATAGTACTGTAGTTGCCCATTCCAAAGCGTCGATCTCTATGGAGAAGAATGGGCAAGAAAGTCCATGGACACTCTTTTAAATCAAAGCATGTTACAAAATCTTGGTTACATCATTCATGTTAAGAATTATAAACATGTAAGAACGATGTAGAAATAAGGGCAAGCTAAGAGCGTCCAGAGTAAAATATTAAATCAGTAATCCAAATATAAAGTAATTAAAACAAACCGTGGCAGCTAAGAGATGACCAGTCACAACTGATAGCGCCCGTTCACGAACATGACGCATGTATCAGCCATCATTCAACTCAACCATATTGAAGGGAACTAAATGACCCGACACACCGAGAAAAGGCTAGGCCAGATTGAGACAAAACGAGCCTTCCTCATACGTGGTATGCAGTCAGGGTCAGATTTCTGACAATAGCTTCTAATGACCAGACATTAGCAATGGCCTTCATAATTTATGCATTGAGTTCGGTTCGGCGAAACACGCAACTACTCGTGTGGCTGCGGTCCCTACTGTATGGATATCTTGCCGTAAGTCTACATTATTAGAAGCAGAGCATTACCAACCAAAAATGATCCATTTCTGGGGCACATGTAGAACTTCCAGGACTGGTTCCGGTTCAATAGTAGGTATGAACTGAGTATTCCCGTTTCTAACTACTGAACTGACTGACTGAATGCCGTTGGTCTAGTGGACGCAATCAAGACTGTTGAGTATGACATCATGGGATCGACACCCGAGTCGAGCTAATTATTATTGGGTTTTTCCATTAGGAATTTCTCAGACACGGAGTCTAGTTTTGTGACCGTTTGATGGCAATGGGCTCACCCCCCCTATTAAATGGGAATTGTTAGGTACACCTCTGCATAACCCTTTAGCGATTACCAGGCGTGATATTACGATGTTAATTTACGAAATCCACAAGATCGAAATCGCAAACAAGAGCTAGTTTTTCATAAAATCGACTTAGATTGTAGTAATCGCAGTTTATATGTTCACACGATTCTCGTTGACCCATATACGAGAAATATTTCCGTTGTACTGTTGAAATAAAGTAAATACTAGCCAAAACTAATCCTTATCAGTTTTGTGTAAAAACGCTGGTAAATCACCATTAAAATTATTTAATCCGTGAAGCACTAATGGGTATCGAAATAGTTTATCGAATCTAATCGAATTATAATGAAAAGACTAAACTATAATGAAGTAAATTCATTATAGTTTAGTCTTTTCATTATAATTCTGCTTAACTACATAGGAACATTTTACGTGTTTTTGGTATCGGTAGATATCACACAATACACTACTGCTGTAAAGGAAGGGGCTAGGCAGCACCTCTTCGCTTTATATGAGCTTTCCGTACAATAATAGAGTAAGATCCCAGGGCCGCCAGACGTCACGTATTTTCTGAAGAATGAAATGTGGACGATTGAGTAGTGTTAGTATGTACTAAGAACGCATGCGTACCTGCTAGCTTGCTTAGACGGCCAATTTTCAGGTATCAGGTAATCAAGGTACATAAAAAAAAGACTTACCTCACGTAAATTCTGAAAGCTGATTTTTACGTATATTTTAGGCAATATCCTTAATAATAAGTCGCCAATACTGCCAGACACTTTTCGTGGGCCGTTTTGCTTAACAGACGCTTTAAAGCTCCAAAAATTATTACTTAACTTCACGTAAATTCTGATGCTCCATTTTTATATATGTCCACCAGACAACTATTTTAAAACCTTTTACAAGAAGACAGACCGATCCAAGGGGCCAATCATCCCCAATTCAATTTTAATGTATCTGTGGGTAGGAGCGCGAGGGCATTATCTACGCGCATGAGATCAGCCTCATGCGCGTGTGTCTCACTCAGGTGAGACAGATTGCAATGTCAAGGCCCCCGTTGGGCCAACAGCTAAATTCACTCGCAAGCAGTGTTGTCAGATACACCGCTTTTCCGCTTTTTACCCCACCTTTTGGAAAATTTAGTACAATGGTTCCGCTTTCCGCTTTAGACATACGCGGTTCCGCTTTTTTAAAATTTGGCAGATTTTTCGTGCTGACCTAATATTAAACAACTCCTATGTCCGTCGAGTGCAGCTGTCATTTCAGAATTCATGGTCGAGCTGCTGATCTTGTTCTTTTCTATTTATCAAGCAGGCAGCAAAAAGTCAATTAAATGTAAATGGGGCGACGTCCTCCGGGTCTATAGTCAAGATGGGCGTGCCCCAAGGTTGAATTCTCAGGCCTTTCCTATTTCTTGTTTATATTAATGATCTCCCTTATATGATGGCTAAATTATCCGATATAATTCTATTTACTGATAACTCTTCGCTAATTTTTAAAATTCATATAAAAGATTACTATCGACTCAAAACTGCAGTGGGGCGCGCACATTGGAACTCTTTCAGGGAGGTTAAGCTCAGCTGCCTATGCAGTTAGGAAAATAAGGCAGTTAACTGATGTAGCTTCAGCTAGGTTAGTATACTACGCTTATTTCCACAGTATTATGTCTTATGGCATTCTGTTGTGGGGATCGGCAGCAGACGTTGATTCAATTTTTATTTTGCAAAAGAGGGCAGTCCACGCTATCTATAAAATGGGTCCACGCGAGTTCCTCAGAGAAAAATTTAAAGAGATCGATATACTGACTCTGCTTTCACTTCACTTCGTGTTCACTTTATATATATATATATATATATATATAAAGTGAACACGCGCAGTAAACACGAAATTGTAATACCCAAATTTAGATTAACAAAAACTAGCAAGTCATTTCTTATAAACAGTATACGCTTTTATAAGGGTATGATTTTATCAATAACCTAATAAATGCATTTTCATTGACCTAATAAATAACATTTGTTCCCAAAATAGTAGATCTGTCACCTAAATTGAATCATCAAATAATATCAAAACGCTTACCAAATATTATTAAGAATTACTTGGAATTAATATCAACCATCAAGTAATTTTATTAGGTTTCAAAATAATAGAAGTGTCACGAAAATTGAATCATCAAACAATGTAAAAATGTTTACATAAAAACTCCAAACCACAGGTCCAAACTAAGGCGTTGTCGACGTAGCCCCGCTACGCGGGGCTCCTATTTCTGTCTGCAGGGTTTACAGTAACCTAACACGAAGGGGATGTCGGGGTCTTACTTTCGAACCTAACCTGTCCGAGTCGGTGGGCCCAATGTCTCGTACTAGGCCTTTCTTCATAGAAATAAGGAACTGATCTATTTATTTGGTGACAGATCTACCATTCTGAGCACAAAGCTATTATTTAAGTAATAAAACTATTATTATAAGAACGAAGTTTATATTCATCTAATGCACTACAACTTTATTGGTAATCCATCTCTTATTTTACACATATTTCAACATTTATTTGATAATTCATACCTGGGAACACTTTTTGTTTATCTGAGAACGAAAATATTTCGTGGCGATAGATCTATTTATTAGGTGATACAACTTTGATGACAAATATAAATTTTGGTGACAAGAAATATAGTTCCCCTTTTATAATGAGTTGCCAAAGTCAGTTACAGAACTGACTGATGGAAAGTTTAAAAATTGCATCAAACGTGTTCTTATTAAAAAAGCATATTACAAAATTAAGGATTACGTTGAAGATAAAGAAGTTTGGCTGTAGTTCCTTCTGCTCATGTGGCTTCCCTGGAAGCTCATTAACGACACAAATGTGTAGATGTCTCTAACTATTCCCAATATTATTTTTCGAATTTATCAAAACAGCTTACAAGATAAATTTCCATAATTATTGTAGTCAGATGAGCATTTTTTCACAAGTAAATTTTTAATTAATTACCTAATTTTTTTTTAATTTTTCGCTGATTTTTTATATTAATAATTAAGTGATATGAGTAAACTTTAAGAGAGTGAGAGAGAGAGAAGTTAATGTATCCTAATACATATCTCGCTCAATCTCATGCGGGTAGATATAGTGCCCTCGCGCTCCTACCCACAGAGACATTAAAATTGAATTGGGGATGATTGGCCCCTTGGATCGGTCTGTCTTCTTGTAAAAGGTTTTAAAATAGTTGTCTGGTGGACATATATAAAAATGGAGCATCAGAATTTACGTGAAGTTAAGTAATAATTTTTGGAGCTTTAAAGCGTCTGTTAAGCAAAACGGCCCACGAAAAGTGTCTGGCAGTATTGGCGACTTATTATTAAGGATATTGCCTAAAATATACGTAAAAATCAGCTTTCAGAATTTACGTGAGGTAAGTCTTTTTTTTATGTACCTTGATTACCTGATACCTGAAAATTGGCCGTCTAAGCAAGCTAGCAGGTACGCATGCGTTCTTAGTACATACTAACACTACTCAATCGTCCACATTTCATTCGTCAGAAAATACGTGACGTCTGGCGGCCCTGGGATCTTGGACTATAAGAGATGAGCCTAATTTATTATTGCATAGCTTGATTTTTTGGCGTGTGTACCACTGATATACGTACTACTTACTGTCCTTTGAATATCGAATACTTTGGTTTGAAATGGAAACTTTCAACGTCATTACACAGTCATTTTTATTGTAATTCTAATTAACTTCGTAGGTACGTATGCAGGTGGAAAAACGACAAATGTTATCATTTTAATCACAACTGGTTTACCTGTTTATGATAATAAGTCAGTCGTAATTTACAACTGGCTTGCTGATGGATAATACTGACATCCAATTAAACAAAGACAGCGGAAAGAAAAAAAGAATACACAGTTAGAAATAACAAGTTTGGGCCTGAATACTAAAGAGCCTTTCATACAAACTGTCAAGTCCTTAGTTTCCGAATTGACAACCAATTTTAATGAAACTTAATACGCATAAGCATATACAAAGGTAAAATAAAATTTCTGTTTCTATAGATAATTTATAATCGGTCTAATTTAGCTGTAACACTATTTTTCTAAAATGAAAAATGTTTTTTTTTTTTTTGTAAAATGTTTTGTTTTTGCAACTTTTTAGACCTGTGTAGAATACATGCGTATGATCTTTGCGTATGAGCTTATGCATATGAACTTTCACTAAAGTCGGTTCAGTCAGTTCTGAAAATAAGGACTTGAAAGATTGTATGAAATTATGCAGTAAGGTGTAAACACTCTTAAACTCCGTTTCAAGTAATAAAATTACACAATGTCTCATTAAGCTTGGTCATTTAGACTGTTTTACATGTTGAGACAGTGCGCTAAAATGCTTCATTTTTAGGTGTTACTTGTATTACATGTACAATGTTGAGATGGATGTGTTGATTGACTAAAATGGATAAAGTTAGAAATGAGTACTTAGGAGGAAGTTCGAAAGTGCCGCCTGTTACAGAAAAGATGAAAGGGAGTCGTCTGTCTTGGTATGGACATGTGATGAGGAGGGATGAAACATATGTGACTAAAAGAGTGATGAATATAAATGTAGATGGATGGAGAGGGAGAGGAAGACCAAAGAAAAGATGGATGGATGTGTGAAAAATGATATGAAGGAAAAAGGAGTAAATGATAGCATGACGAATGACAGAGGAGAATGGAGGAAGGAGACGTGTTGCGCCGACCCCAAATAAAATGGGACAAGGGCAGGAAGATAATGACTTGTATTTATATACAACTAGCTGTCCCGCGGAACTTCGTCTGCGTCAAATTTTCCCCGTTTTCGCAACATTTTTCATTGCTGCTCTGCTCCTATTAGTCGTAGCGTGATGATATATAACCTATGTCCTTCCCCAGGTTGAAATCTATCTTCTTGCCAAATTTCATTAAGATTGACCACAACGACCAGAACAAGCACCTATAGTAGGTAAAACTGGCTTTGAGTTCCTGTTTATCAATCTGATTATAATTATATAGCCAGGTATGACACTTTCCTCTACTCTTAATCGCATAACTGCATAGCCCATATTGTGTGAGTACTATGTACTAGCTATCATTTACTGGAAACCTACGTCTTTTATTGACTTGAATGTGCCCTGGCGGTTGAGAGTATGTCATGCTCACTCAAATGTCAAGCTGATGGTGGCGCGAGTGTCGGGTCATTTAGTTTCCTTCAAAATGGTTCGTCAAGTTCGTGAACGGGCGCTATCAGTTGTGCCTGGTCATCTCTTAGTTGCCACGGCTTATTTCGAACTAATTATTTAATTTTTTAATTGTTGTTTTATTATTATTTTACTATGGACACTTTTAACGTGCACGTCTTGCTACACTGTTCTCACATAATGTACCATCTCAATATGAATGATGTAACCAAGGTTTTTGTAACAAGATTCTGATTTAAAAGAGTGTCCATGGAGTTTCTTGCCCATTCTTCTCCATAGAGATCTACGCTTTGGAATGGGCAACTACAGTACTTTCACAGTTATTATGTCTTGTGACTGGGACTGTAGCTTCATTTTTAATGTTGTTTGACTATTCAAAAGTGCCTGTAATTGGCTTACGTGAAATAAATGATTTTGATTTGATTTGATTACCTTTTTCTATTTCCTTCTAAAAACCACAAAGTTACCTTTTGCATGATCGCTCAATGGAAAGGTAAAATATTTTAACATACAACTAATAATCATCCTAGCCTTTTCCTAACTATGTTGTGGTCATCGTCCAGTCTAACCGGATGCAGCTGAATATCACTATTTTACATGAAGCGTCTGCCTATCTGACCTCCACATGCCAGTTGGTACTGAAATACCAAAATATTTTGTATAAAGAAGGAAATATTATCGAATTTACAGCCATTTATAGCAGCCCTTTAAAACCATATCCATAACTCTTATCCACTTTCAATTAGTTTTCAAGGCGACTGATAACATTGTAACATAAAATTATTACATTAACCACAAATTTATCAGTTTTACATCTATGCTCTTAATTGGAAAGATGTGTAGATTATAGTTTTGATAACAATAAACAAATGTGTTTGTGTTTCAGGTTATACGGAAATGGCCCTTTTGTTCAGAATGGGCGAGCTTCGGATTTCTAACTGACAGACTCTTTGACTATTCAAAAGTGCCTGTAAATTGTTAACCTGTCATTTAATTGCCAAAATCCGCCTGTATCTCTATTGTTTTAACAATTATATAAATTGCTGTGTTACTTACATATCTTTTTTTTTTTAATATAATTTTCTGTACGCAAAATACGTGCTATAGACATGGAGTTGCGGAAACGAGCCCGCTATTCAATAAAATACATACCTTTTGTGTTACTAGTTCATACAACATTTGTCAGGTTAAATTAAAATAAATGCTTTGAGTTTTATCTAAAAAGATTGAATGATGATGAAAATTTTGTTTTTTTTTTCAACGTGTTGATGTGACATTATCCATTTAGCAATTATTGTGCCAATCACCTACATACATAACAAAACATTGATTACAGAGTTAATTACATGAGCAACAAGAAGAAACTCTTAAGTTTTTTTTTCCCAATACTTCATAAAATCATCCTATTTTATTCCCCAGTAAAATCCAAAAGATATTTAAATAAAGTCAGCCATCCAAAAATGCAACCACAAATATTATAAATAAAAATATTAAGAATACAAAATACTCATGGGCCATTTTCACCTTGTAATTAACATTTATTTAACACCACAAGCTTAAAACACAGTTACATGTGTGATTAATAGAAAGTACTTACTAGGTATTCAAGTTTCATCATCAATTAAACCCAGTATGTGTCAATGCCAACTAACAAGCATTCAAAAACAACAAAGAACTTTTGTCAGAATTCTGCGAGGCATTTGTGTTCTGTGCCACAAGGTAAACACAGTCAACAAACATAGCACAAATATTTGGTCAGTTGCATCCAATTGGATTCCTTTGCCAAAAAACTATTTTAACTGTCTATTTGTTTTTCTTACTTTCCATGTTAATTTTCACATTTTAAATAGAATAGAGTAAAATTTTATTACCTGAACATATGCGACATCCATCTAGTTGTCTCGGTAGCAATGTGGGCACCAAGTCTGGCTGCATGACCTCTCTCCAGCCTTCCAAACAAAGCCGCCATACTATGAGAGAGGATAGCCGCCCGCGTTACCGGGTCCGTCGGCAACAGAGGCGGCTCCACGCTCTCACAGGTAGGATCTGTCTTCTGCACCAACTCTTCCAAAACCTTCAGGATCACATACATTGACGTTTCCTCCGGCTCAAAGAACCCTGCGCTGATCTTTCGCAGCTCCATCTTTTTTTCCTCATCTTGGCCATCCTGCGCGTTGACACCCGCTTCCAGACGGCCTACTACTTCAGAAACTTGGAACTCCAAATCGCCGAAAGGACGCCGGTCCTGCACAAGCGTCAAAGTTAGGATCCTGACTTACAATCAAACTAACGTACCTGTCAGGTTCAGAAAGGAGGGCGTTTTACCTGTTCAGGCGGAACCTCGCTTCCCGGGCTAGGTTTATTGGATTCCGCGTCAGAAACCGATGCATCTCCCATGCTGCGTGGCGATTTATTCGCAAATTTACAGCACCGACATAAAAATGTGTAAACGTCACTTCAATTCCAATGTTTTGACGTGGGTGGCGGGTGTACATTCACAAACAAAAATAGATAATGTAAGCGTAGAGTACATGGACACGTATTTTTCTGATCCAATCAATTCAGTAATTATATTTTTGATTGTTAAGATTTGTGATGGATGCAAAGAAATAATAATTTTAAAATACTTAAATCATAGTTAATTATAGAAAAAGTAGATTGAACGATACCACCATAGAAGTACAAGTTGTAATGGCCATTTTCTAGGTGGAGCGATGAGTTTCGACATAAGTGGCGCTTTCAGCACATCTGTTTGAGAGATTTTAAGGCAATCTTGCTTAAATCACTCAATTTCAGTTGCTTTCCGGCATAAAAAGCGTTGCATAGGTCACCTATTTTTCTATTGTGTTAGTGCAGCGTGAGAATTATTTTTTTCATTGTGGCAATCATTGACGATGTTTTGACTTTTGCCAAAGAATAAAATGTTTTGACTTTGACAGCCTTTTTGACAAAACATTCTGATTTTGACTTTTCTCTTTTACGCTGTCACTTGCGTCTTTGTAAGTTGCAAAACGCAATCAATATTCAAACGAAAGGCGATAATTTAGTCAATAGAAAATGTCTTTAGCTAAGATATTTTCGGTGTCGTCTCGAGGTATAGCTCTTCAGTTTTTCCCGGCCGTACGTTTATTAAATTCAGAAGAAAACATCTAATCTGTTACGCAATTGTTGTTTATAACCTATATCACTTAGATATTTACTAAAGTATTAGTTATTTTTAGAAAATTCTATGTAGAACGCATTTAATTATTCAAAGAATATTCCTCAGATCTATAAAAAAGTACATGTCAAACAAATTTTTATGACAAGATTTAATTTTTTTATCTTTGTTTTCTAGTTCGAGTCACTGGGGCCAGTAGTTTAGTGGCAAGGCATGCCCAGTACAGTACAGAAGGCAAGACGGACAAGGTGTACCCGCCAAACCTGCCGGGCTACAAGTATGTGAATGCTGAGGACCCCAACATGAGCATGAAGGAGATGTCTAACAGGGCAGCACAAACACTGTTCTGGACTGAACTAGCTAGAGGATTCGCTGTCACCCTGGCTCATATTTTCAAGGTAAAGTGGCCTAGACTACCTTATACTACACTACTACT
Source organism: Cerastis leucographa (assembly GCA_963082945.1). Taxonomy (NCBI): domain Eukaryota; kingdom Metazoa; phylum Arthropoda; class Insecta; order Lepidoptera; family Noctuidae; genus Cerastis; species Cerastis leucographa. The sequence continues at coordinate 19,427,593 of OY720354.1, forward strand.
TATATTCCACAAACTGATATCTAGTATGCAGTTTTTAAAATGGCTTTCCACTTTATGTATGTATTAATAAAAACAATAACATGGAGGCCGGCAGAAGGGTGCAACGGGGTGCACTTGCACACCCCTGTCGGTAAAATCTAAGGCGTTTTAGTTTGCTCTCCTTTGTTCATCACCTTGACAATAAAGTGAGTGTATGTCTCTACTCTTTTCCCGTGAACACAGCATGCACAGGCCACTTACGCCTCGCGTCTGACATTAACAGTGCCTGAGGCAGGGGGGGAGGATTGCAAAATCTCTGGCAACTAGAGAGAAAAATTTCTAAGCTCGCTTCGCCTGCTCAAACATCTTGTGTTTGCATTCATAAGTTTTTCTTTATAAATAGGCACAAATAGCCCTTTTCAATATTAAAGTACAATAAAAAACCTATCACATTCGAGGTATGGTGCTAAAAATTTTGACTTGTTTACACGGAACTGCAGATGCACTCCCCTGGAAATAATCCTGCCAGTTCCTATGAACAATAATGATAGAAGAGTGGAAAATTAACAACAAACAAGAAGCTTATAGTTTTTTTTAAAGCTATGAAAAGAAAGGGAAGCTTTCACACTGCACTAGAACAGACTAAATAATGCATGCATGTTCTTGCCATTGCTATAACCATGAGCATAGGGACACGATAAAGTCAATGTCAAATCATTAAATTTCAATCAGGTCTCTGTTACACTTTCGTTGCTAAGCACCCAGTATATGGATCGAATAATATTTCATTTGAAGCCCACAACCCGCCTCCTGAGTTGTTGTTATAACTTGTGCATACAAGTAAAATCTAATGGTTCAAACTTAGCGGCGAACATCAACAAGAGAACTGACTAGTTGCCCATATTTATAAGCATGCAACAATCACCTTTTCAGGAACCCGCGACTATCAACTACCCATTTGAGAAGGGACCTCTGTCACCCCGCTTCAGAGGAGAGCATGCCCTCCGGCGGTACCCTTCTGGTGAGGAGAGGTGCATTGCCTGCAAGCTCTGCGAGGCTATCTGCCCTGCACAGGTAATTCTTTGTTTTTCAATTTATATTTAAAATAGATGTAGCTTTTAGCTCCGTTTCCAACATTGCACATTGGATTCGGGATAGATTTTTTTATTATCATAAGAATTCCAATCATTGGAATCTAGTTTAACAGATTTAGTGTGTATACCAGAGGCATGTTACAATGTCAGTTTTTGCATTTAATAAAATGGAAACTTCTCTAAAACTATTTCGGACTCCTTAATGATGAAAATGAACAACCCAAAATTATGGGCTGTTAATTTCCATCATTAAGGAGTCTGAAATAGTTTTAACTATGTCATCTGCCAATTTAAATTTGAATTAGTAAATAACGTATATATAGTTCCATTGTTCTAAATTTAATAAGTAAATTTTGAATAATGGAACTATATGCACAACTCATCACATGTTAAACCTTTTCCCAACGTTGAGGTCAGCTTTCAGTCTAATTGGATGCAGCTGAATACCATTATTTTACATGGAATGACTGCCTATCAGACCTCCACAACCCCGTTACTACTGGGTAATACGATAACTCAAGGTAAGATAGCTTGTCAGACTGTTGGGTCACTGATCTACAAATGACAGCCGGGACCAACGCCTTAACCTGCTTTCCGAGGCATGGAGGTAACTCAGTGTGTTATGGGTGGTCACCCATCCACGGACCAACCTAGAAAAGCGCGGTTTAACCAAAGGATTGACCTGAGCGGCTGTTATTATTTAGCCACGCACAACTATCGCATAATTTATGTGTATTTCAGGCCATCACAATCGAGGCTGAGGAGCGCAAGGACGGCTCACGACGAACCACCCGCTACGATATTGACATGACCAAGTGCATCTACTGCGGTTTCTGTCAGGTATGTTTGGATTTTATTCAGAAGCAATGAAAATCACCCTAGCCTCTTCCCAAGTTTTTTTAGGGTGTCTTCCAGTCTTACCGGATGCACCTGAATACCGGTGTGTTACATCTAGCAACTGCCTATCTGACCTCCAAAACCCTAACCAGTATTTGGAGGTCAGATCTAGGCAGTCATATTATCCAGTAAAATGACACACCCCTTGGTAAGTCTGGTTGTCGAGACTTTCGGGTCACTGACTTGACATGTAACAACTGTCAAAGATCTGCAAATGACTGCCGGGACCAACGGCTATACTTACGTGCTCGCCGAGGCACAGAGGAAACTCGGTATGTAATGATAGTCATCCATCCACAGACCGGCCTTTGGAAGCGCGGCTTTAACCTTGAAGATTGACCCGTGCGGCCGTTATTATGTAGCCAGCTTCTCTTAAGATGCATTGAACAAATATCATAAACTTAAAAAGTTGTCACATTGGCGCAAGAAAGAAGTGTACATTAGAACTTTATGAACGCTGCATAGCATTTTCATAATCGCGCATTACAGATGTAACTGGTTGGCTCCGAAAAGCGACTTATCTCTAGATGCTAATAATAAAAGTAGCTTGTCGACTGTCTGTATCTTACTCTTAAGTAAATTATTCAAATTAGGATGAGAAACTTTTGGACATCATCATCTTCCTGGCCTTGTCCCATTTTTATTTGGGGTCGGCGCAACACGTCTCTTTCCTCCATTCTCCTCTGTCATTCGTCATGCTATCATTTACTCCTTTTTCCTTCATATCATTTTTCACACAATCCATCCATCTTTTCTTTGGTATTCCTCTCCCTCTCCATCCATCTACATTTATATTCATCACTCTTTTAGTCACATGTGTTCCACCCCTCCTCATCACATGTCCATACCAAGACTTTAATTTCAAATTATTATAATAATCATGAAACATGACATGAAGACAGAATTTATTATAATAATATTTCGTTCCTTTACAGGAAGCGTGCCCCGTCGACGCCATTGTAGAAGGTCCCAACTTCGAGTTCTCGACAGAAACTCACGAAGAGCTGTTATACAACAAGGAGAAGCTTCTGTCAAACGGCGACAAATGGGAGAGCGAGATCGCATCCAACATCAGAGCCGACCATCTGTACCGCTGAACAAATCATACAGCTAGTGTAAATAGCACTTCTGAGACCTATTTTGTTATGGTATAACTTCGAGTCATTAATCTTTTGAGCTACCGAAAAACATGTGAAACAGAGTTGTGTAACTGTTGTTGAACATTGTTTCCTGCAACATGAAGTGTTCTAAATGTTGCGAACTTTGTTTCCCAAGTAACACGATTGTGCTGAAACATATTGTAAAGCATTGTTTCCCGTTTTGAATAGGATTTTGCAAGCACTGATTTTTCGAAGGATAAAACTACTTGACAAAATAGGCCTTAGAATTAGGAATATTAAATTATATTGTTTTTGTGATAATTAAAACATATTCTCAGTTAATCATCATGTTTTTAATTAAGAAAATGATCAATTATTAAATTAATTTAACTTTAACAATAATACACAATATTTTATCTAAATTAAATCATTTGATCAGTCAATTATCCTATTCTAACAAAATAAAATTTAAAGAGCCTGCTTGTTTAAATAAATTCATAGTAAGTATATAAAAATTGTAAAGTTGTTAAAATTCAAAGCTTTTGTAAATAGTTTTTAAAAGATAAATATCAAATTGAAATAAAATTTTTGTCAAATAAAAAATGAAATAAATTCTCAAAGAAATTAGTCAATCAAAACCAAAATATCTATAATATATCAGAAATATATCAATAATTATTTCAGGCATATATCTATTATTTTTCACTTTTTAAGTAATTATCTAGTAAAGCTGCATTCATTTCTTTTATCAAGTGATTTCAGTTTAACTCATTAGCCTTACGAAGCAAATAATGTCATTTATTTCATGATCTTAATTTTTCTTTAGGCAAGTTCATCACTTATATCTTTAAATATAATATTTTACCACTAGATTTAATACCCGCATAAGTAAGTTAACTATTGATAAGGCTTGAATAAATAATACTAAGTACAATTAACCCTTAACAGTAACAATGGAACTAAGGAACCCGATCCCACGTCCCAACCAAAGCTAGCGGTGAGCGAACACGTAACTGTCTCAGTGCGCCTTTAGGTTTTCCGAACAAAATAATGAGTGACATTACTATGACTGCGAAGTTCGCGTATCCGGTGACCAATTACTTTTGTTCGGACATGGGGTTATAGCTAAGACATAAATGCGCTGTCATAAACAAATTGCTGCCATAGACATACAGCTGACCAAATCCTATCAACTAATTAGTGTGGTTCCCGCCAAGTATTTTGTAGGAATATCTTTCTAAATCCTCCTTCACACGGTCGAGTCCTCTGTCGGCGTCAATCGTTAGCACCTCACAGCCTACATCTGGCGAACTCAACCAGTTCTCATATGATTCATGGACCTGAAAAACAAAACAGATTATTAGAAGGGATTATTTTTCTTAAATCTGGGGAGACTGTGACAGATATCAAGTGTAGTGATCAATAGTGAGATCAACCAGTCTCATTAATATCAAGGGTTATAACAACAAACAGCATCCAATTATATTGCCATTAACCTTTTGACCGCCACAGGCGTGTATAGACGACAAACCAAAATGTGCCCAGCACGCCACGGTCGCGAATGGTTGACAGAATTTTAAACGTAAATAAATGTCATTAAACAGCATTGTTTTGTTTTTTTCCCTTGTTAATTATGTACCTTGACTCTTCTTAATTTATTTGAAGTGAACTGCTTTGATTAGATTTCATCTGTAGTAACATAAGATGACAAAAAAGAAAACCAGTTAAAAAGTTCGAAAAACATAGTGCCCTCAACGCCACAGTCGCCTTAACTTGACACGTAGTGATGTAGGCAGCAGTCAATATAACAAGAATATCGACCTCGACGGCAACCTACGTTATATTTGTTTTACTCTGAATTCTGCATTACTAAACAAATAAAACATTTTATATTGAACTTTCATGTTTGAGAAATCAAGAAAATTTTATAATACTGAACTATGCGCTCTTTAAAAGTCGAGTGTTAAAAGATTATCGATTGATTGTTATGACTGCAATACCCATCTCTATCACACTGTTGTATTGTCTGTGCCATGAACGCCACAGTCTTCTATGATTGACAGTCCCATGACGTCAAACGAGGAAAATTTTTGAATAGAGTAGTTCCTTTGCAGTTATTATTATTGTTTACTGTATACATTATTATTATTAATAATGGATAACTATAATATGAGTAGTGAAGACTTATTAAATATATTGCAAGGAGTCGATAATGACACGTTTAATATGGAAGACACTGAACACAGTGCGGAAGTTCTAGAAGACGAAGATTTTGCGGTAAGTTTATCAATTTATTTTATGTTATTACATTAAGAAATAAAACGAAACTATGAACAAGGCAATTATTTATTATAAACATACACTAAAGAAAAGAAAAAAAAAAGTTCTTAATTATTTTGAGTGTCAAATTTTATGTTATTATCATGCCTGCCCTTAGCCTCTTGCAGGAAAGTTATAATTTTTGCATACACATTTGGCAGTATGCACGCACTCTATGTCGTCTAAACCTAACTCCACTAGTACATAAACTAAAATTAAAGTACCTAATAGATATTAAAAAAAATGTTTTCTTGTTTATTATTATGTTTATGTTAGTTTTTATTGTGTTTTATATTAGTAAGGTTTATGAATATTTTAAATTTTGTCAAACAAATAATGTACCAAGTGAAGCTGTGATTAATATGATTAGTTTTATAATAAAACTAAATAATATTTTTAAAATATTGAAAAATATTTGTTTTACGTCCAGACATATATGAAAAAAGTTAACAATGATTAGGCAATTATTGAAAATTATATGTTTAACTATCAATCAATATTGGTCGTAGCGTGATTACTGAAGTCCAAAAAATTTAAATACTTTCTACCTAAAAATACATAGGTATATCGATATAAATCAATATACAATTGTTAAATTAAAGTTATGTTGATTGTCTTTTACACATTGAACGGTATATAATGTGTGAAGGTATTAAAAATGGTGTGATTGTTCTACCAATTTCTACTACCTAACTTTTTAATTAAAAGACGATTTTTTTATCAAAATAGTGTTTTATTTTATCTTTTGTGAACTTCATGTTTGTGACACTAAGGAAACTTTGTCTAGGTAGGTACCATTATTCCTCACTATTTCCTATTCATTTCAGTGTTGTGTCTACATTCGAAAGAAAACAACACTAACACAGTAAACAGTATTTACTTCTGCACTGATGTCATCAGTTAGTGGCGATAAATTAAAGCATTAATATTGCTTGTTCTTCCAAAGAAACTTAAATTTTATAAGTTGACAATGTTAAAAGTACGTAACAATAAAAATAAAATATTTCGATATTATTAATAAGTATCGGTGTCGCACCTCTAAAGCAGAAGCGAGCAATTTCAAGAAATACGTGCCAGCTGCGCCACTGTCGTCTTAGAGTGACAAAAAATAACGTCATGATGAACAATAGTGCTGTGATGGTATTGACTTGGTTTTATCGATTGTCGTTTCTATTTGTGGAATAAACGCCGTAACTGTGACTCAGATTATTACATTTATGTCGTAAAGTACAAAGCGCGATGAAATAAAACTCAACACAAGGATGGTATAATAATCTTTATTTAAATTAAAACCCATGTTAAAATATATTGTCAGTTTTCCAGGAGCTTTATCGATATAATTTCGACCTCACTACTATTTTGTAGGTATTAAAGGATGAATTCGGAGCTTGGCGCTGAGGGCACGCTTTTTCTTTTTTGACGTGGCGGTCAAAAGGTTAATTATCTTTTATGTTCAACAATTAAAACGGGCTTAGTGAGTGTTGCCAAGAAGGCTAGGCTAAAATTGGATTGGGTGGGTCACGTCAGCCGCATGCACAATGCGCTGGGCAAAAGTATCCACATGATGGTTGATACTGACTGCTGGACAAAACGCGGCAAAATCAGCCAATATCATTACCACTGCTGGTACGCCTCTTCATAAGATCTGTGTGAGGGAATGGGCTTTTCGGCCCTATATTTTCTGTTAAAATAGACCAGCCATGTAAGACGGACAAGGTGATAAAAGAAGAAAAAATAAAACAAACCACTGACCTGTTTCAAATACTCTAAAGGTACTTCAGACTCCTCAGCCCTGCCTCGTTTCATCATCCTCTCCCAAACTATCTCAGGGGTAGTTCTCAAATAGACTGGAAAAAAAAACAGGTTTTTTATAATTTAATATGGCTATTGGCTGGTTTGAGGTGGCGCAGGAGAAGAGTACCTGGCAGGATATGGCGGAGGCGTTTGGACATCCTAGGCCACTGTTACTAGGCTAGGTTAGAAAGGCAGTTTCTCTAAGTAAAAGACTGGTATTCAGCAGCATCCAGTAGACCGGCAGGCAACCACAACATAACTGGCCAAGGCTATGCTGTTGATCTAATTTTAGTTGTGGAGGATAAATCAATGCTCACCTATAAGATCCAGGTTGATATCCAGGCATTTCTCTGTGTAATCAAACCAAGCTATCAACGTCTGGTACTCAGGGTCCTCAAGGAAGTCCTGTTTCTTAGCATTCTCTACAAAACAGTGCCTGCTGTTTTGCACAGATCTGAAATGAGGGTAATTTAATAACTATGTTAATAACTATAAAGTATGCCCATTTCTTCTTCGAAGTCGTGGGGAACACCTAGATAAGAGAATCACAGAACCAGGAAGTATGGCAGAAAAAAGGGGAGGTCTATACCCAATAGTGGGTGATTCCAGGCTGATATGAAAACTAGCTGTCCTGCGCAACTTAGTCTGTGTGTACACACATTCCCTGTTTTTGCAACATTTTTCATTGCGTCTCAGCTCCTATTGGTCATGATGATATGTAGCCTGTAGCCTTTCTCGATAAATGGGCTATCGAACACTAAAAGAATTTTTCAAATTGGACCAGTAGTTCCTGTGATTGGCGCGTTCATGTAAACAAACAAACTCTTCAGTTTTATAATATTAGTATAGATAAGTAGGTCAACTTGGGGATCTACCTTACTAAACCTATGGTACTCGCTAGTTTTTAAAATGTAGCAAATTATGACAAAGATTGCTAAAATAGCTAATTGTAGTAGTTTATGGAAAAGCACAAGTTTTTAGAGCTATTTGTCATCATGCATCAAATGAGGATCAACAATACAACAACCACCCAACAGATGGGATAAAAAAAATACCTTTCAAACATCTTGACAGTAATGTTAGTGTTACAAGGAGGGCTGGTCTGTATCTTCAGACGGGTAAGATGTACGTAGTGCTGGAATGGGAAGGTCCACTTGTTCATATCACCATAGAGTAGACCAAGTAGGTTATGACCGCTGACGTTACGCCATTCATGTAAGGGTTCCTGGAATACAAGTAATTTGAAATAATTAATATTTATGTATTTGTGTGATGGCTATAGATAATAATAAAAACATTATTAATTACGAAGGAATGAACTGGTTCTTGGCAGCATTTCAGTCATTAATCATGATAAGCAAAGCAGATTTCAGCCTCAAATCATTCATATTTATTCTTCCGATAAGGTGTGGGAAAATAGGGTACTTTTACAGGATGTAATATACAATAACTTTATTACACTTACCCCGTGTTTCTCAACATTGGGATACTTGTCAAAGAATTGGATACAAGTCGACTTCCCGGAACCGATGTTACCTTCAATAGAAACCCTGAACGGTCTCTTGTGAATCGCTCGTGCCGCGTTAGTAATGTTCTTCATATTCGACATATTAAGAGGGTTCTGGTCACTGATTCTTACTAAATTAAAAGCTTTTTATTAATCTCAGTACAAGGTTGAAACCAAAAGTTAAAGGCAAGTTGAAACTGGCACGAAATTACTCACTAATGTCTCCGCATTGATGAAGTAAATAAATGTCAATTTGAGCGTTCAACCGTAATTTTACCTAAGATTTGTTATGGCCAATAATTAAGTCACAATGGCAAAAAAGATACATTGTAAACTCGTTCAGGCAAAGCCACGAGATGACTAGAGAAATTTTGGCGCCATAAATATTTTGCTGTCAATACAATGTCAAAGCAAATATGTCAATATTGTGTCAGTGTCGTGTCATAGTTTTTTTTTCAGTTAGGAATTACTGCCTTTTGCTATGGATGGTGGTTCAGCACGCATTTAATGTGTTATCTTTGTTTTCTCGTAATATCACGTATTTAAGGCGGTTTTCAACCGACTTCTAAAAAGGAGAAGGTTCTCAACTCGGATGTTTTTTTTTTTTTTATATTTGTTCGCGCATTACTCCGTCGCTTGCCAACTGATTTGGAAAATTCTTTTTTTGTTGGAAAGGGTATACTTCTCAAATGGTCCCAGAGCCACCAAGTCGGGATCTGATGATGGAATCTTGGCGAAATCGAGGGAACTCTTCAAACTTTATAGGAAAACGTACAGTGATTTTGGTATTTTCTACAACAAGTGAAGCATTTGCGTCCAATAAGAACCATTCTACCATCAGATCTGATGATGAATCCAAGAGACAGGCTTCGGAACTCCACAACAAGGCAATGAATCTTAGCTGTGTTTGGGCTTGTTGGAATTGTAACGGAATGCATTTTCCAGGTGTATACACCGATTACGCTGAGATTTATGATCCAATTTGCGTGATTCTTCTTTAATTTGATGCGGAATAGTTGCCATTTGGTCCAATAAAAAAATAATATAGTTTGGCCATTAGTTTACATTTTATTAACATTTTTTTTTAATGTAAATTTTTCATCTATGAACACCTATTTCTCCGTGATTACTGGACCGATTTAGATGATTTTTCATTCATTTGGTATAGAAAGCTTGTCCGGTGGAGCCATATGAATTTTATTATCTTTGTTTAGGAACTTTTTGAGTCATCCTCTTTATTATGCATTTTTTCCTTTGTCGTATGTATGGACGATGTGCTGGTGTCTAGTTACAATGTAAAAATATACTTGACTAGGATTAAAGTGAGATACCACAACTGAAAAGGCTAAAATAAAAACTTAAAAAAATAAAAAAAACCGATTCCAAAAAAAAAGCACTAAAAAGTGGCAAATAATTATAGTTTCGGTAGTCGATGACTTGTTTGTTTCATTTACTTTTTTGCCACCGACTTCTGAAACTGAAATTATTAGGTCTTTACCTATGAAATTGCCGTTTTGTTTGAAAAAAGTTAAAGTATTTTTTTTTTCGAACTTGTTTATTTCTTTTATTCAAAGTAATCACCCCTGCAATCAATGCATCTTTGCCAACGCTGTGGCAGTTTATGGATGCCCTTCTTGAAAAAATCAGCTGGACGGGAGACAACAAACTCTTCAAAGGCGTTTTGTACTGCCTCTCGGGAATTGAATTTTTTTCCCGCTAAAAAGTTGTCCAAATTTTGGAAAAAGTAATAGTCGGAAGGCGCAAGATCTGGTGAGTATGGCGGATGAGGGAGAGCTTCCAAACCCAACTCATGCAGCTTAGAGACGGTCTGTTGTGCAGTATGGGGCCGCGCGTTGTCGTGAAGTAGCAGTGGAGACGACCGATTGACCAAAGCTGGTTGCAGACGTGCGAGTTTCGCCATCATTGTGGTCAGTTCTTCAATGTACACATCTGCAGTAATGCTCTCGCCGTTTTGTAAAAAGCTATGATGAATCACACCAGCACTAGACCACCAAACTGTGACCATCACCTTTCTAGGGGTCATTTTTCGTTTTGCACATTGCTTTGGTACCGAACCAGGATCTAACCAACTTGCTGAGCGCTTTCGATTGTCAAAAAGAATCCATTTTTCGTCGCACGTAACAATTCGGTTCAAAATTCCTTCATTTCTGTGCCTGTTAAGCAGCGCAAGGCAAGTCTCGACGCGTACGTTGCGCTGGCGATCGTTAAGTTCGTGGGGCACCCATCTATCAAGCTTTTTTATCTTGCCAATCTGTCGCAAATGGACCAATATTGTTTTAATGCTAACATCAAAAGCTGCTGCCAGCTCAGCTGTAGATTGAGTTTCATCAGCTTCAACAATCACCTTTAATTCATCATTGTTGACCAAAGTTTCCGGACGACCACGAGGTTCATTTTTCAAGTCAAAATTCCCAGAACGAAACCGAGCAAACCAATAACGGGTTGTGCGTTCGTTTGTACAGTTCTCTCCGTAAACGTCGTTGATGTTACGGGTCGTTTGTGCCGCGTTGGTGCCACGACGGAACTCATATTCCATAATTACACGAAATTTCAAAGTATCCATTATGAGGAAAAATGTTGAAATGTAATGAAAATACAACGCTAATGAATAAACAAAAGACTGATTTTGTAAATAGAATGTCATATTTTTAAAACAAAATTAATTTGAATTTAGAACTCATAGCCAATCAAAACTTTTTTTTGTTTGAAAAAGTCTGTACTGCAATACGGCAATTTCATAGGTAAAGACCTATTATTTGCCACTTTTTAGTGTTTTTTTTTTGGTAGTCGGTTATTTTTATATTGTAAAAAAGTTTTATCATGCGACACATACCTACATAAGCATTGGCTACTATCAAAATTCAAATCTAGTGTCGGCTAACGGTGCGTCCAGATAAAGTTACATTTCGCAAAGTTATTGTTAATATAATAATATAACATGTCACATATTAATATGACATTGGTAACCTCTCTATTGAATTGTGTCATATAACCATGTTTTATAACATATACCTACATCCATACTACTATTATAAATGCGAAAGTCACTCTGTTTGTTTGTTTGTTTGTTACCTTTTCCGCCTAAACGGCTGATCGGATCTTAATTAAATTTGGCAAGAAGATAGATTTCAGCTTGGGGAAGGACAAAGGCTATATATCATCACGCTACGACCAATAGGAGCGGAGCAGCAATGAAAAATGTTGCGAAAACGGGGAAAATGTGACGCAGACGAAGTTGCGCGGGACAGCTAGTAATATTATAAAGCTGAAGAGTTTGTTTGCTTGAACGCGCTAATCTCAGGAAGAAAGAAGGTCTCAGGAAGAAGGTCCGATTTGAAAAATTCTTCAGTGTTAGATAGCCTATTTATCGAGGAAGGCTATAGGCTATGTATCATCACTCTACGACCAAATGGAGTGGAGCATCAATGAAAAATGTGACGCAGATGAAGTTGCATGGGTCAGCTAGTATTACAAAGTGTGGACTCACCCTCACACCGCGTGGACGAATAGTATCGATATTAACGTTATTATAGCGATTGCAGGGAGGTCTGGCAGAGCAAGGAGCTTCACGGACGCTTCTACCGGTTTCTTCATGGGCCGGATGTATCTAGCGACCGTGTCCTGGCTTCGTTTTGGCGACCTTTTTGGGGAAACTTCGCACAGAAAAAAACTTCCGGTTTTGTCTGTGCGAAGTTCTGTTGTCTGGACGAAGTTATGTTGACGAACAACTGCCGGAAACATATTGTGAAGGACGGGACGGTTGACGTGTGTCGGGCATGCCACCGTCCGGGAGAATCAATCCGACACATTATTTCTGGATGTTCTCGTCTGGCTAACGGAGAGTACTTGCATAGACACAACCTCGTTGCCAGGATTATCCACCAGCAACTTGCTTTGAAATACAACCTAGTGGAAACAGAAGTGCCATACTATAAGTATGCGCCCGACCCAGTTCTCGATGATGGTAATATCACGTTGTATTGGGATCGCTATCATCACTGACAGGACTATTGTTGCCAATAAGCCATTGTGATGGTAGATCGATTGGAGCGTCGCACAATGATTGTTGATATAACGATCCCGCATGACGAGAACCTCGTGAAAGCAGAGAAAGATAAGCAATTTAAATATCTAGATCTGGCTCGCGAGGTTGACGACATGTGGGACATGAGTACAGCAGTCATTGTGCCGATAGTCGTGTCGACCAATGGCTTAATAGCCAAAAGCCTCGACCAACATCTGAGGAGTCTTTTGCTTGGCAACTGGATCAAGGGCTTGATTCAGAAAGCTGTACTTCTGGACACGGTGCGGCGTGAGGAGGTTCCTCTTTCAACAGCCCTGACCACCGGTAGCTCGGACCCTGTTCCCAATGCCGGTGGACTACTATTTTTTTATATTTTTAAATGTTTTTTTTTTATATTTTATTTTGTAAAAATATTTAAAAATGCAAATTAAGTGCTACGAAATGAATAAACGTAATAAAAATATTTTTCTACTTTTATATTAAAGTTCGGCGCTCGAAGGAGAAGGGCATTGTTGGTTAACATATTTTGAGAAAAAGTTTAGTGTAATGAATAAGTTAAATCTTGGAGTTACTACGAACAACTGCAAATTGAATATAAAAAAAGAACATGGCGTTGTTTCCAATAATTTAAACTTAACTGATAAATTGCAATGGCCATAATAGACTAATGTTCAAAAGTAAATTAAATTAAGATAATAGAAAACGCTAAATTATTCCAAAACAATATAGAAAGTATTGTGGGTCGATTATTATCTTTATATTGGAACGAAGTTCCTTATCGCGCGTTGTGAAAGGGGGCTAGACGGAAAAAATTCTTACGAAAAGTTGTCACGACACTTTTTGCTATGGTAAGCTATTGTAAGCTGTGCGGCGTCGCATGTTTCTCTGTCTGTCTCTCTCTCTCTCTCTTATAGAAAGCAAGCCAGATATTTTCATTTCTATTTCGCATTGAACAGTGTGGTGTCGCGACGATTATTTTTGGAACTTCGTTCCATCCGGGTGTCCCTTGACACCTCTCAAGTTTTTATATTAGATTACATGTTTATGTATGTGTTAATCTAGGTATGTACTACTTGTAACTACTTTTTTTGCTGACATAAGGTACCGAATTTCAATATGAAATAGGTGTACCTAGTATCTTAGTTAGTATTGATTTTTGATATCATTTACAAAATCTTAATATCACACAAAATGAATGAAATTCATTAATCTAGTCGTGAGTTACAAACCTATTATGATATCAGAAACACAGCTCAATCATAAGATAGTTAACGCAGGTAAAGTTAAATCGAAACCTGTGAATCTGACACGCAATCATCGCGAAATATAAAGATTGACAGTTAATTAAAAAATGGATCACAGCTGCAGTGCAGGGTATAAGCGCTCATAAAGGCATTCAACTCAATTTCCGAGCACACTAGACTTGCAAACTCAATTCGAACCCGCACCCGAATCAAACATGTAGTAAATTATTAATTGACGAGTTGAAATTCCGACATTGATCTGATGTTTCATTAATATGCAGTCAAACGAAGATTTTTGAGAAAATCGTACCTATTTTATTTAGGTATACGTAGGGATCTACTTTCATAGTGTTTTTGGTAAGGGAGGTGATTTAGATTAGTGAAAGAAGGTATAGGTAGAAAAAACATGGTTGTTTTAACCTAAAATAGAAATTCTGATTCTTCTTTTTTTTATTGTCTGCCTCTATCTCCTAGCCGGCTGGCGGGCTTAGCCAAGATGGCCGCTGCAGAAATTATCTGATCAAATGGCCTTTCCCAACTTGATCCCATCTTTGTTATAGGTCATCAAACAAAACCTACACTTTTCAGGATAGTACACAGCTTCAAAGCTATATCAATAGCTATACAGGGTGTAACGGAGAGGGTATATACATCCTTAAGGGTGTGCTACAGACCATCAAACTGAACATGTATATCAACATAAAAAAAAAATTGCAGCAAAAAAAAATCTGCTGCCCCATAGAAAATTACAATACCTATTCGACCCAAATGTCCGATACATTTGGGTCGAATAGGTATTGTAATTTTCTATGGGGCAGCAGATTTTTTTTTTGTTGAAAAACATGTTTTATGATGAGAAACATGTTCAGTTTGATGGTCTGTAGCACACCCTTAAGGATGTATATACCCTTTCCGTTACACCCTGTATAATATGACAATACTAGTCGGACAAAACTTTGATTAGAAGTTCTGAAAAAAATATTAAACTTTCATATCTACCTACAATCCAAAGTCATTTATAACGGCAGTAGGCTCATTATTTAAATGGAATAATGAAGGCATTGTCTGTGCCATCGCTGTATACAGTAACAGGCAAGTTCCCTGCCTCTGGGCTTGACGCGAGTCTATTGTCTCTGTTTCATACTTCGTTGCACCGCGAATGAGTGTGGGGATCCGTAAACTGTTTATGGAAGTTGATGTTTTTTTTAATTGTGTATTATTTCAAACAGGCAACATTTTCAGAAAGAATGCACTGTATTATTCAAGCGTTCTAAAGCATTGTGCATTATTGTCGCATTGGCAGCTAGACGTGAAAATGGGTTAATCTTATCATTGGGACAACTGTTTCGGAAATCCACGCATACAGATGTTGAAAAATATTTTTCACACCACCTGCTCGATAATGTCAAATTATATGTCATGCAAACCCAACCTAAAGTAAGTCATTAACGACCTGAGGTCTAGCAGGGCAATAATATTGTACTGAATTTCATTATGACCCGCTGGTCAATAATGTGATTTGAATTTGGAACATAAATGGCATACGAATATTCACGCATTCACCATTATTATCTGCACAAAAAAATAAATTGTTCAAAAATCGAACTGGCCACCACGAGATAGATATAATTAAAAGAGAAATAGAACACAAATTAAAAAGAGGCGCGAATACTGGAAATTGCTTTGCTTTGTTCATTGTTATACAACAAATTACTTAAAATATTGCAAATTCTCACAAAAATGTCGAGTGACGATAGTGATTTGACTCCGGAGTACTTGATTCTAGTACTACTGTTTTTATTCTCTCGTAGATGGTGTGAAAAGTAGAGTATTCACCTCGGCGATAAAGGTGCCTTCGTCTTGGGCGACCTTGATTCCCACGCTGCACTCAGGATTCTTGTCTTAACTCCCTCGCTTTGCTCGGGAGTTAACTCTAAACTCCCTCGCTCCGCTCGGGAGTTAACGCTAGGATCCTTCGTTTTGCTCGGGATTCAATACGGCGCCCGCTACATAAGACACTACTTTATCCCCTTGGTGCATAATCTACTATATGCTAGTTAAACATAACGGGGTACGAACTACCAACCTATTTTTATCTGATTTCCCTGTCTCAATATCCCATGGAACTAATAAGCTCTCAAATTTTTCACTAAATATGTACAGGCCCTTCAACAAACTTGAAAGTTTATAACTTACATTTTTTTTTTACAAGTGCAAAAAAAATACAATAGCTACCACATTATTTTTGGCTGAATAAGTAGCTTTCCACATTTCATTGTAAAATACGCAACAGTGGGTTATGCAACCAAATTCTCTGTTGCAAAATTCATTGTTTGCATTACAAACCCAACATTTTGTTATGTTTAATGCTATTTGTATCGAAATTCAAATAGCAACAAAACGTAAATTACGTGGCTTTTAATAGTGGCATGTCGTGTTCAAAACAGCGTGTTATGGACAGTACCTATCGTATTTGTTTTTAAAAGCACAGTGCTGGTAAATTCTAATAACTGAAAATCATTGTTTCTAAAATTAGATACTAAATGTTTATTAGAGAGCTGACTGGTTCTGTTTTCAATCTGTCGAACAGCAATAAATGAATTGTAATTTATATTAATTCTCTTTTAAAAAGGTCTCATGCTGAGCGCCAATTTTTTTTTCTGCTGTCAACTGCATGCTCGTGACAAAAATTTGATATTGATCGTCTTTATTTCTTAGCCGTAAGGGCGATGTTCGTAGTCGAAGTATATTGTATACTTTTTCAGACGATGGACTGTGTATAGGTATAGGTGGATCCAGTATCCACCTATACCTATACACAGTCCATCGTCTTGATAGGAAGATAATCTTTGTATACTAACTGGTTCGTCAAATGAAACTAAACACCAGCGAACTACTCAAAAAGCATCTTGGAATGTGGACAAATTCTCCAAATAAAAATAAGAAAATATTTTATTTACAACAATAATCTTAAAACTAATTTCTAGATGCCACAATAAGTTGGTATCCATCTTTGGGTCTGAGTATGAACGCCCGCGGGGACAGTCGGGGGGAGGCCCGCTCGGCTTTTGTCTTGTAACGCCTGAGGAATTTCACCAGGAACACCTTGGCTGCTAGTACTGCGAAGCGGGATCCTGAGGGGAGAAATTTGTAGTCAGTTTAATTTCTTGTATGTTTTATAAAAGTCAAGATTTTAAACACTGTTTTAAGCTTTCACGGTTAAAGTATAACTAAACTAAAACAATCGTCACTAGATCCATCATGGATCTTCTAAGATTGAACGAAATTTACGCTGTCACAATACGGGATATTTTTTTCGGAAGATATCTCGTAAGTGACAGAGTAAGTTTAATCAAGATTTTCTTTCGATTTCGAAGCTTATAGAAGAGAGACAATTTTAAAGGATACTATAGATCCTATAACATACAGTCGTAAATATGGCACATTAGGTTTAGATAAAGATCAAGTTGTAAAGTTTGTCTTGTCGTCTCTGCCATTCATATCAGCGCGACTGTTTCTCTCCCAGCAATGACAGGTCTCTTTCGAAAGCTGAATGTGCCATAGTCACGGATGCTGATCTGACGGCAAATGAACGGAAGCAGAACAGAGAAACAAGTCAGGCTGATTGCACATCTTACGAAAGATGCGACGGGCGTATACACATAGGTAATAAAGAACATCAATCACTTTTGACTGAGCAGACACCATTTCTCTCCAATAATACAAGGAACTCCAAAATCAACATTCCTTACCTATGCAATGCCGAGGTCCATTCCCGAAAGGCATGTAAGTGTAAGGCACAAAGTCGGCTTTCCTTTCCTTTGAGAAGCGCTCCGGCTTGCACTCGTTCGGTTCGGGCCAGTATTTCTCGTCGCGGTGGATCGAGTATATTGGAAGCCATACGTGGATACCTGCTGGGGCCTGTGGGAGAAATAAACATAATCAATAACACTAGAAACGGGATATTTACAAACCATGTTTAGGTTATTAATTTTGAGTTTCCGTTATTTCGGCGCTGTTCCAAACGCCTGGATCTCGGATAAAGTTGAGTGCTGAAGTTATTGCGTTATTCGGTGTTTATGAGCAGACAAATCGGTCTACCCTCTTTCTTGTTAGTTTTTTACGCTTTGTACCATAAGCACTGTCATTAACTCTATTCTGTTCCCGAAACACGAAACTCACAATGTCCAAATACATAACAAACATGTAAAATTGTCGTGTTATATCGTATCCTGTCTGTTCTGTTGTCTGCACGTTTCAAGAACTGTACTACATACGTTACAGGAGGCCTACTCTCTTTCTCCGAAACGTAACTTCGGCAACGAACGAAAATTAAAAGTAGTTACGTTTGTGACCCTACTCTATATAATTTTCGGACGCACACAAGAAGTTCGAATTCACTGACAATTAACGTGAACGAATGTATTGAATGTTATTGTGTGCGTCTGCAAATTACATAGAGTAGGGTCACAAACGTAACTACGTTTTATTTTCATTCGTTGCCGAAGTTACGTTTCGGAGAAAGAGAGTAGGCCTCCAGGAGTCAAAAACGTCGTCAAATTTTGGGCCGACTCAATTAAGACTGCCGTCGACACGCAAAAGGAACCTAATCTTTGGTTTTCCAAAGAAACCGGTGCTGTCAAATAGCAGTCATTACAGTAATCGATATCGTAGTTCCCTTATATAGGGTGACTGGTAATTAGTGACCAATACTTAAACACGTGAATATACTCATGATAACAAACAACTTTCCCTAAGAAACACTTTTTTTTATACTCATTCACTTTTATCACAATAACACAACAGCCATATGAAATTCGGGGTTGCGTTTGCTCTACCTACCCACTGTGGCACGGTACAATAATAATGAGAAAGAACGGCATCAAGCAGCTGATAGGTAACTGGGGCACGCGCGCGCGAAATTCATACGGCTGTTTCTTTGGGAACGTTGTTGTTATCATGAGTACAATCATGTGTTTAAGTATCGGTCACTAATTACCAGTCACCCTATATAGATATCATAGTACGAGGCCGTGGGGTTAATATGCGCATTGAGTGTAAAAAGCAGCTTTTCAGAGCGTCGTTTTGTCAGTCTTGTCATAACTGAGGGATTGTGTAACAGTCTCTAAACCACGACGTCTCTATGTATATACTATGTTAATTTTGGGCAGACATTAGCCAAGTTTTGCGAGGTTGTGTAGAATTGCCGTTACTTGAGGTTTTAAAGTATTGCAATAACAAAATCCCTAATTCAAAATAATAATGTATTATTTTGTTAGGAAGACCGAAAAAGAATCTTCGATCCAGAACCTTCAGAATACAACCCATTAAGACCTCGCCACCTTAAAAAGTAAACAGAATTCAGTAAATTTTCCGCCTCCTATTATGTCGTAAACGATCTATTAACACAGAATAAAGGAACCCCCAGGGCAATGGTGCTATTACGATGCTAAATTACCTATTACCACGCGCCAATGAAGTTATTACTGCCAAAAATATCGTTGGTACGTAAACTAAGTCATTTGTAGAGATAGGCACTGAAATTAAGTGCTGAAGATTTGCGCGCTGATAGCTGAGAATGTTTGTGGGTTTATTGTCATTGTCGATAATTTCAGTTGATTATTAGTACTACTTTTTAACCCCCGACCAAAAAAGAGGGGTGTTATAAGTTTGACGTGTGTATCTGTGTATCTGTGTGTCTGTCTGTGGCATCGTAGCTCCCAAACGGATGAAGCGATTTTGATAAAATTGGTGTCATTTGAAAGGTATTTTAATCGAGAGTGTTCTTAGCTATGTTTCGAGAAAATCTGCTCAGCTGTTTCAAGCTCATCACCTCTTTTCTAGTTGATGAAGGGATTTAAACAACTTCTACGGGTCTAGTTGATTGGAAATTTGAATTCTTGTCACTTTCTCACCATGGGCATCGCCAATGGGGTTGGCTGCACACCCCCCCTCCCCCCTAAAAGCTCAAGTTTTTTTTTTATTCATATCTTTCCTTGTTTTCGTTAATAAGCGAGAAGAGGCGCAACACCAAGAAAAGTGGAAGGAATGGGAGTAGACCTATGCCCAGGAGTGGGACAGTCAAGGCTAAGAAAAAATAATTTAAGTTTAAAAAGCATGAAATAAAAATTAAATTAAAAATTTAATAAACCTCCGACGGACAAAACCTCAAAAAAACCATAAATAAAATTAATCCATGCGTCGGGGGACCGCTAAGTAGACCGCTTAGTACATAAAAATATATATACAAACAAAGCGGACCCACGAAGCTACGACGCTTGGATAAATTTTATTTATGGTTTTTTTGAGGTTTTGTCCGTCGGGGGTTTATTAAATTTTTAATTTAATTTTCGTATTTTATTTTTATTTTATTCAAGTCTTTTATGGCAAGTCAAGAGACGTTCTAAGGTCAAAGTATTCAACATGGCCTCGACTCGAAGCGTCGGTACACCATTTTTTCAATAAAACCCCTTATTTTAATGCCGACTTCACCGTAATGGAATCGTCAATCTGCATCACCCAGTTCAACCAGTTAAAATTAGGTGAGGTAATACTGTTCTGCTGCAGTGCTTATACGTGTGCAATGTCCCTAAGACCCCACATTTTGTTTTCTCGGGAACCGGGTTTGCTGGTATCTAGATTTAGTGGTCTTTGGATATAATATAACCGATGATACAGCATTATCATCGGCGGAGAGCGGCGGTGGCCCAGTGGTAGCAGCCCCGACTTACGAGTAGTAAGCCGTGGGTTTGAACCCAGGCAGGCGTAAAACTTTGTGTAATTTATTTCATCATCGCTGCTCTCAAAAACGGTGATGGAAACCATCGTGAGGAAACCGGCAAGCCTTGAACCAAAAATTCGAAGACATGTGACATCTACCAACCCGCACTGGGCCCGCGTGGTGGATTACAGCCCACTCCCTCTCATAGAGAGGAGGCCTGTGTCCCAGCAGTGGGAACATTATAGGCTAATGATGATGACAGCATTAAAAAATGTTTTTTTTTTTTAGTTTAAAGACTTGAAACACTTACGATAAGTCTGTCCTTGCTGCCAGGGTATGTGGGCCCAAAGTCGTATTCGGCAACTGACCGTCGATCTGCTGAGCCGACGAGAGGCCATAGCCTTAACACCTCTGAAATGATGACAAAATAAGTGTCAATTGTGTATTGCTGCCAGTTTATCACGAAGGCAGAAAAGGCTTATCAATTCGCCTTCTACTATTCACCTTCTGCAATAAAATCGCAAATGTAACCGCATTTCACGAATTGGGAAAAATAAAACATTTCAAGTGTGTATCTTGCAACATTTGAAACGAATATATCACAAAGATTTGCTATCCTATGCACATATCACAGTTTGTAGGACCAAGTATTATACACCACTCACTTATTCTTAACTAAAATAAATGGTTTTTTTTTTATCATTCTGACTTTGTGTACTCTTTGGTAATAATTAATTTTCATCAGCATTCATTTAATGGTACACCTGCTCGAATTTTACGCTTCAATGCAAGACATAGACGGACTCAATATAATTATGATATTTACTCGTATTGTAACCCCTCTTTTTATCCTATGTTTACAAATGAAGACTTAATTTTCATTTTCAAGTTCTGTTATAACCTTAGCTTCACCCCTATGAAATAAATACTTACCATTAACACACATCTCCAAATATTCCAATCCTTGTACAGCTTCGTACAGGTCCTCAATATCCTCATCGGGAGGCAGCTGATCCAGTTCTTCATGCAGGTTCTCCTGCACCCTGGGGTTGATGGCCATCTCGTACAGGAAGTAGTAGATGAGGTTAGCAGTAGTGTCGTAGCCGGCGACGTAGAATAGAACTGCTTGGGCCACTAGGTCATCATCTGTGAATTCTGTGGGTAAATGGTGGAAAAGTTTTAATGGAGGTCTGAACCATCTTCTGGCATGTGTCTCCAGCACGCGTAGCATGACCACTGTAGAAACGAGTTTGGTTTACGGAAGAATCGATATAATGACAGATAGACAATGACTATTGTTTCAGTTTGTCGATTCTTCCGTCACATACTTAGCCCGTTTCTACGGCGGTCATACTACGCGTGCAGAATTTTATTATTTAAGGGTGTGCCCACACTATTACCATATAATGTTATAAAACATGGTCATTTGACGTGATTTAATAGAGAGATTAGAAATATTGTATTATTTAGACAGTGATAAATAGTAAAAGTTTTGTAAA
Source organism: Cerastis leucographa (assembly GCA_963082945.1). NCBI lineage: Eukaryota > Metazoa > Arthropoda > Insecta > Lepidoptera > Noctuidae > Cerastis > Cerastis leucographa. Next base: position 19,449,792 of record OY720354.1, read on the forward strand.
ATATTACAATCTGGACGCACCCTTACAGTTACAATAGAGCACGCTTTTATTTTTCTAAAGGATGCATAAACGTGTAGAATTAAACTTCTATCCACCCTTATCAGTTCAAGGAATATACACGCTTGGATTCACCTACACCAATAAACGTGGTAAGTTAGAGATGAGAGATATTTCAAAGAATAAATTAAAAATATATTTTGGTTGCTTACGAGTCAACCGTTAGAACCTATTTGTATAATTTATGTATGTATCATAATTTATCATGTCAACTTTCGTACTTTGGTTACAAGAGAGAGAGGGTTGACAGAGTACAGTGGCAAGACAGAGTATAAACAGTAACACCTTCGAAACTCTACGCTGTGCTTGATACATGAGATCAAGGCTTAACGAAGGAAATCACAAGGGAAACTCATCACGAATCACCCCGGAAGCATGCGTACGTTTCACATACACATGTTTACAAGAACCGACACAAATAAATTACTATACAGTACAGCGTAATTTTGATCCGACAAACAAATATGTTCCGGCTGTAAGAAACGCCTTAATCCCGGCACAATTGAGACGTCACGCTCAGAACACGTCATAATTAAATTTGGCATGCGTCTCGTCAATCAAAGTCGGTGGTTCTGTTGTGGTACAGTTCAGACTTCACGGTATGGCAAGTTGGAGCAAATAAGAGTGAAACGTTTGTGGTGAAGATGCCGTTACATTATGGCGTTATCTAGTCAGTGGCCCGAAAGTCTGACAACCAGTCTTACCAAAGGGTTTCGTAATGGCCAGAACTCAATTAGTTCTGTAGGTCAGATAGACAGTCGCTCCCTGCTATAAAATTACCGGTATTTTATATCATGGAGCGACTATCTAATCTCAGCTGCATCCCGTTAGACTGGAAGTCGACCCCAACATAGTTGGTAAAAGGCTAGGCAGAGGATGTACACCTCTGCCTAATCCTTTAAAGAATACAAGGATCGTGTCGTAATATCGCGTTTTATAGGGTGAATGGTAATTAATTATGGATACTTAAACACGTGATTATACTCATGATAACAAACAACTTTCCCAAAGAAACATTTTTAATACTCATTTACATAACACAACAGCCGTATGAAATTCGCGCGCGCGCGCCTTTGACCTATCAGCTGTTAGCCACGTGATGCGATTCTGTCTCTCTGTATTACTAACGTACCGTGCAACAGTGGGTAGGCAGAGCACTCGCGCGGCTCGTAAACCGCGCGAATTTCATACGGCTGTTGTATAATATTATTATGATAAAAGTTAAAAAAACACACAAATGTATATATTTATTATGTATTGTATTTATATTATACATGTATATATACATATATGAAGTAGATAACTTTACTTTTGTTATTTTGTTTAATTGTTATGTTGTTGTTTTGTTTAAAATTTTTGTGTAGTACACCACTGACTACCCCCTTTTTATTTTTAATTCCGTAATGTCCATCCAAAGGTTGTCTGGAAGATATCGCTATAAGCGATAAGACCGCCGTTGTAACCATAAAATTGTAAGTTTTGTAAACCCGTTATGTTTGATTTTTGGTGTACAATAAAGTATTATTCTATTCTATTCTAAAAGTTAATGAGTTAATTACCAGTCACCCTATATACAGTTTAATTTGGCAAAAGCCTTTATTTTGACAAAGAACACATGCAGATGTTCTTTCTTACAAAAAAATTGGAAGAAGAAATCTTGATCTGTGGTTCAGGCCCTAACTATATTATGCGAAGAGTTACCAATTAAAATAAATCTTACTCTCAGCAGTCTTTGCGTCTTCGTTGTTGTTCCCGTCGCCATCGGCGTCCGCCCTGGGTTTGCCTGTACAAAAGTTACAATATTATACACGATGTAAGAGACATCAACACGCAAATTGTAACCATGATTTCTCTGCACATGTTTCTTGACCCCCAAGTATAGAAATTGTACCAAAGAGTAGAATACTGATTGAATTTTATGTCGGTTATAAACAAAATTAACTGTTTCATACATAATTATAGAATATAGTGTATTTATTTGTCAGAATTTGTACAAAACTGTTATGTGAATAATGTATTACGATCATAATATTCTGCCGTTTCCAGCGTACAAATATGGTTTTGTTAAACTATGGTTCATCACTACATTAAAATTGAGTTATTAATCATTAGAATTAGAATTACAAATAATTTAAATAAATTTAATTTCTATTGTCTCATTTCTTTACTGTACGCGTCCACCGTCCTGTTATATGTCTGGAATTGTATCATTCTTGTTTTTATTTTATTATTTGCCATGGGTTTGCCCATGAGCTTGTAGAAGACCTGTCGGTTTGTCAGCAGGCAACCTTGCGGCGATGAGCCAAGCAATGAATCTCGTATTATTCATTTGCTCCTATCATTTATTTTAGGCCAGTATTTGTTGCAGCGTCAAGTATTAAAACCTCGGTTCGTCTAAATCCTTTTATGAAACAGAATCGTTAGCAATTTTTTTATTAAGAATAATCATTTTTTTGCTGTCTAGACACTTTTCACAAAATCTGTGATTTCAGATAGATTTTTTTCAAAGTATATTGACAGTTACTACAACAGTTACTGCCCCGTCTCAGAAATCCACTCTGTTTAAGCGTACATATAATTGGTTGAATCCGGAGTGAATATTTGTCTCTCAAGGACAGCAGAGTAAAAACGCGAAGCATGAAAATGCTTTCCGCGAAAACGAAATCCCGTAGGTTAGTCGCAAACGCTGTTCCATTTTAGTATTTTTCTCCGTCGTATAAGTTTCGTGAATAGCCGCGGGAATAATTTTATGAATATTACGTAAAGTTTCGAAGGGATAAAAAAATTCACCCTGTAAACTTGTTCACAGTCGTGATAAGGCTGGCAAAATTGCCACGTTGGAAGGCAATGTTCGTTCTCTAGCTGGCTGAACGTACTGTAGCAAATTCATTCATATGGAAATGAGAGTGACCAGCAAATAAAATGGAAGGACTGCGTATAATTCAGTTATTGTGGCCTTAAGCCCAGACTCCACCAAAGCGGTCACGAGCGGATATGTGTGACGTGGACAGTAGAGAAGATGCGTAAAAGCTAGGATGTATCCATCAAAGCTGAGCGGAGATGAACAACGCGGAGAAGACAGGTGCCGTTGCTCACATCACACCTCTCACCGCGTTTCTTTTCGTTTCCGCTGGCCTAATCAATTGCAAGAAGACATGTCTTCTCCTCTCTGTTCATCCTTTTCCACTAAAGCTAAGCGAAGACTCATCTCCTCTCTTCTAGTCTCATCTCCGCTTTGGTAGAGTCCGGCCTCAATTGACAATTTATAGTACCAAGGTCATTTTATAGTACCAAAGAGTAACCTTAAAAAAATGTCAAAAACTATGACCCACGACAACCTTATTGATTCGAGAATAAAGGCAGTGTTTTGTTTATAATGCAAAATCCCGCAATAAACAGCTCCCTCGACCAAGTACTAGGAGCTTATAAGACGGAAGAGCTTACCTTGGGCAGCGTCGACTAGGATCTGAATGAAGTCCGGTCTAGGTTTCACTAGATTCTCTCGACGAGCCTTTAAAGCTGATTTGAAGAGCTGAGAGAATTGCTCCGCGTCTTTTGAGGGGATTATTTTTACTTTTAAGAGCTAGAAAACAAACAAATAGGTGTTTTAGTGATAAGTTAAAGGCCTTGGAACGTATCAGCGTATCTGCCTAAGAATGAAAACTTGCTAAAAATTTAAGGGACCTTATCGTTATAAAATCATCAACACAACACACTGTGACCAAAAGTGGTGATTAATGTTCATTGATTCTAATTGCATGAAAAGTTGCTGTTGTCCTATAGTGGGGCAGTTAAAGCCCAATATTTCGTCTCACAAGGGGTATCGTATTACCCAGTACTAACTGGATTGTGGAGGTCAGATAGGCAGTTGCTCCATGTAAAATACTGGTACTCAGCTGCATCCGGTAAGACTGGAAGCAAACCCAACATAGTTGGGAAAAGGCTAGGCGGATGATGATGATTTCGTTTCACAAGACCAATGATCCCAGGGGGGTTACTATGACGCTTAAAACATAAAGAGATGGAGCTAGACGACCTATATAGCTCCGTCTCTTTTTCACTCTGGAATAAGAATGGATTAATAATGTTTTAAGACGTCATGGTACGCCAACTGTGCGATGCTCAGGATATGTCAATAGCCTGGATTCTTTGGTTCGACTAAATGAGGACAATGTCCAAGTTCAAACTTCTAATATACCTTCATAATACTCTTCATATTCTCATAGCCAAAGAACTTCATGACTTGCGTAGTGTCCTGTACCACCGCTTTCTTGCCCAGCCTGAAGATGCAGTTGTCCGGATCCTTGAGGGAGTCTACTGCGAAGCCAAACGCGCACGATGCTATGACGTCATTCACGTACGACATCGTTATCTGTTAAGAAAAAATATGTTACGTACTTACAAGTTATGATTTTTAAAATTACTAAGTAACAATCATTCAATCATTATATTAACAGGCAACTAAGGCCCACAGACAAAATACATAAATATTCAAACAGCAATAAAAAAAACCGGCCAAGTGCGAGTCGGACTCGCGCACCGAGGGTTCCTTACTTTTAAAACATTAATTATTAAAAATATTTTTATTAAATGATGTAACTAAAAATTTACGACTTTCGCAATTTTTCCTTTATCTGTGCTATAAGACGTTGTTTCGTACCAAATTTCAAGATTCTTAGTTCACCGGAAGTACCCTGTAGGTTTTGATTCCCTTGCGAGTGTCGAAAATTTGCGGAAATTTGCAACATAAACGGCTGTATCTTTTGATTGCGTTGGCTTATAAGTTTGATTTTTTCACAGCTCTAAGGGACAGTAGACTTGGGTATTTGATATAAATTCTAGCTTGATACCTTCACTCGTTCCTGAGAAAAAGGATCTTGACAGACAGACGGACGGACAACAAAGTGATCCTATAAGAGTTCCGTTTTTTCCTTTCGAGGTACGGAACCCTAAAAACTAATTAGGGCTTTAACTAATTATATCATCCTAGTAAAGCAAAAGGCTTGGTAAACCCACATTTTGTCAGTGTCAAGCTCTAGCAGTAGGTATATTGCTTCAACCGGGCACAAAACCAGGGTCGCACTGATTGCCAAGAATATCCTCAAGAAAAAAAATACCAAGCCTGATCTGTGAATAGGTGGCGAAGTTTTCTTCATTATACAATTTTGTACCTTTCTGCTTCAAAGTTCAGATTGACAATAACCTGAACTCACCGTGTTAATATCCATAACTTCCTGGCCTTGTATTTTCCCGCGCAGGTAATCGAGCACTGCGCATGCGCTCTCCGCCATGAGCGGCGCCATGCTGCGACAGCGCGCGCCTGAAAACGCGGGAGATAGCGTCACGCGCATTGACCGCCATCTTGAACCTGAGGGTATGGGAATGTTACAGTACAGAGCATTGTTGTTTTAATGTCACTCCAGGGTGGGAAAGAGACGGAGCTATAGAGGATGTCTAGCGCCATCTCATTCCCTTGGAATAAGATTAAAACGATACTGCTTTAAGACGTGTCGTGGTAGCCGGTAGGCCACCAGAACATCTAACACGACGACCCAACTACAACCATAAAGTAAAGAAAATAAAGGGAGGTACACTTTAATTTTAACCCGTCAGTGGAGAAATGCAACAACAATATTTTTAACGAGATTAAATACATCAATAATTAATACGTCTGTAGATCAATATAATTTTGACGGTGTTGCAGACGTCAGAGGTAAAATACGTATGAAAGTATTGTTGTCACGATGTAATTAAGTAGGCGGCGCCTTATTTTTGTAAAGTTGATTTCAGAATAACAACAAACGGTACATATACTTTTAAAAGTTGGAACAGTTTCTAGAGAGCACAACTTGGTAAATTGTAGGTATACAAACTCTTTGCTCTTAGCTTAGCATAATTTCATAAAGTCAACATCGGTACTCCTGTGCAAGTCGTGTGAACAGTTAATTTTCTAACTAGTTTGACCCCTTGCCTCGTATAAACTATACACAGAAAATAAAGTAGGTGAGTAGATACCAACACACTCCGCTGATTTCTAAGCAGGCATATTTATACAGCTTCGTAAAGATCTTTTGCTATTTTGCAAGCCGTTGGCCACAAAAGAAATAAGCACAACGGCAAAAAACCTATATCTACCTCTAGCTGACCCATGCAACTACGTTTTCGTCACATTTTCCCCGTTTCTAATAGCTTTCCTCGATAAATAGGCTATCTGTTGTGTGTGTCTGAATATTATTATTTTTTAAAAAAAATTTTTTGTTTGTTCTGTCTCGCAGTTCTAATGTTTTAGTAGGTATTTTGTGCCTACCTTTTTATTTTCATGTTTTTTTTTTGTTACTTTAACTGCGGAAACTTATAAAGGGCCTTCAAATTCGTATCGTTTGGGAAAGTTGTTTTCATTAGCTGTCAGTTTCCCGAACAGCATAATTTAAAATAAATCCAACACTAAAAGATTTTTAATCGTTGCGTTCGATCTAACAAACAAACTCTTTAGCTTTATAATATTAGTAGCTGATGGATTAAGGGCTTGTACACAAAACTGCGATGCGATGCGTATTGGCGCGATGCGAATTCGCAACACAGAAGAAACTATAACTAATTGTACTGTTTGAGCTCGCAGATTTTTGCGATGCGACGTCGCATCGCAGTTTTGTGTACAAGCCCTTTCATTCATGGATCAGATCAGATCGATCAAGTGTGTCTCCCAACCTGCACCGGGACGGCGGCGTGGAGTAAAAGGCTCATTACCTCTTTTCCGTGTCTCGAAAAACACGTTAATCCATTGGTTCTGGCTGTCATTTGTAGATCATTGACAGTCCTTATAGGTAGTCAGTGGCTCTAAAGTCTGACAACCAGTCTTACCAAGGGGTATCGTAGTTCCTAGTATTAACTGGGTTGTAGAGGTCAGAAGCGCTGTAAAATACTGCTATTCAGCTGCATCGGATCCGATCCCCGTTTCCCGTGACCCCAGCACTGAGAACGAACGTATAGGTTAATTTTGTATGTGTGATCTACCAGTCAGCATGATGAGGTTCCTTCCGAACAGGGGGTCGCAGTCAGCATCAATATGCACTCCTCTATCAGCGAAGGAGTTGAAGTCTCGCACCATGATCTGACGGATGAGCTCGGGATCCCGTGGTATCAGAGTCGGTACAAGGTACTGGTACAGGCCGAAGTATCTAGAAATATCAGAATAATAATTACTGTCGGCATTTTGTCGGCACGGTTGGCGCATTGGTTGAGCGATTGACTACTGCGCCGCGTGTCGCGTGCGACACGTGGTTCGATCCCCGCACGGAACAAATTAACTATGGCCTACAGATAGTTGTTCTGGGTCTGGCTGTTTGTGTATGTAAGTTTTAATGTTTGTAAACGCACCCACGACTAGTTGCCCTAGTGTGGGGCAACGTTTAAAAAATAATTGATGAATAGGAATACTCTAACTATTCTTTGTGAATTGTTTTAAAGGACGAACAACAGGAGAGCAGTTTTTTTCAGCTTTCGCCATTTTTCTGGATAGGCAAAAATTTTATGCAAAAAATAGAATCATTAGAACTTTTGTGGTAGTTTACAGAGCTCAGCATTAACTTTAAGTTACATGATATTCGGTAATAATTTCATAGTCTTCAAACAGGAACCGGGTTTGTTGAATTTTCTGCATTCTATAAAATATTGGCGGTTCACGATATTTTTGCGTTGCATTTTACAACTATCCGATCAATCTCTTCTCTTGAGTTTGTTTCACAGACAATATCAAAGCAAAGAACTGGCAGAATTATGCTTGTAATGAAAATGTAGGTCGAACATCAGAAATTTCTCCGAAGCAGCCCAGCAATAAGCTCGCTCCCCATTACATGAGACTTCAATATAACTGGCAACTATAACTGCAAGACCCTTTCGGGAACACACGAGATATTGGTTAAATGTAAAAGTGTAATGAGAACTAGAATCTTGATACCACAATAATAGTATCTATTCGATAAAATGATTTCTCCAACGAATTATTTAAATACGATTACGTGAAACATCGTAACAAACAACATATTATCCGTGAGAAGAAACACAGATCCGCTTTCAAACGCTCTTCATTCGATTCATACCTTTGATCTTTGAATGCGTCGTATCCTGCCGCGATTGCTTCCACGAAATTTTCCCGCCCAAGAGTGACAGCTGTCAAATTCCCGAGAAACGGGACTGGAGGGAGCGTACACACACCCTTCGACGAGAAGTATCTCAAACGATTCCGGGAATAATAGAACAGGCACGTCACTAGTAACACGACTAACCACCACATTATGGGATTTTATTATGAATGCAAAATAAAATTGATCTTCAATAGAAGCACAACGTAAAAAAAAAACAAAAAAGAGTATTCAGCCACTAAGAACCGTAAATAAAAACAAACGCAAAGTCGTTCTATTTTTGAAAACGCAGCAGTTTTGTTTTTTAATGATTCACTGATATATTCTGCAAATATTTTTAACCGGAATAAATAAAATACGCAGTTTGAACGTGTTCGCGCGCTTTTAGTAACGGAACGTTTGGCAGAAACCAACCGACCAAGAGAAAGTTGCGAAGGTAATGGCTGCACGCTGACACAGCTAGTAACTGCTTACATAACAGAAACTGGTACGTCATACAGTCGAAACTGGTATTTTATGCCGTGACCCTCTTTGGAAGATGATCGTAACACATCATAACATTAAGTTGTAAGTGAAGCTGTCAAGCGTAACGGCTAAGGTTAGACTACGCACATACAGGAAAACGGACACTAGCGTCCATTTTCCTTAACAATAGAAAAATGCCTGCCTAAAAATATTATTGCGCTATTGGAATTCCCACTCGAGGCAGAGTTGAGCGTTGAATATGTAATAATGCACTTTTATTTGGACATTCATTTTGTTATTGGATTACTGTTAGTGTAAACAGGCAAGCATATCGGGCAAATCACTTGCCTGATATGCTTGCAAAAGTATATTGTTCGCGCAAATTGCAGTCAAGGTATTTTTCCTTAAGAGGAACCGTTTCAGCAATTTATGGTTCGGAATAGCGCCCGCAAACAAAACTTTCAAGGTAATATTTCCGCTTACCACATGATAAAACACCATATCAAAACCTCTCTAACTCCAGCAGCACATAAAACTGTATGAATAACCCAAGTTTTATCACAAACAACATGCAATCGCATCCTGGCGGTTTCCGAGGGCATATCCAGAGATAGTTTATAGACACAATAACGCAAGACGAGCAAAGAAACGAATAACCGTTCCCCGGTAACGTATACGAGTAATAAACTAGAAAGACAGTGGTGTCCGTGTCCCGGGATTGGTTCGGGAATTGTCCCAGCTCTCCACGATTTTATTATACCGTTTGGCTTGGCACTTATTTAGTTTTATACTGTCTTATCTGATTTCATTCGCTTGAAGTCGCTTTTTAGAGATGCGATTCGTTATTTTATAAGTATTGTTTGAGTAATAGCAAAAACTAACGTTTATTTTTCTTTGCATGCTTCATCATTACATCATCAATAAGATCAGTGTATATCGTGCTATGGTGTCTTCGCCAGGCGTTACTGTTTTGTAGGCACTTCTTTGATTTTGTATTAACTAGTTATGTAGAAATGGTGGCGTGTTCAGTGTTCCACGGAAAAGAGCAAAGTTATTTAATTGAAGTTCACCTGATATTCTTCTTCGTTGGTTCGGATGCTTCTTTTATTTGTGATAGACGAACTCTGATTAGAAATCTGCCACAATAAATAAAAACAAGAATCCTAAAGCAATCATTACAATACTTCACATCATCATCATCATTCTCTTACCCCAATTACTTATCCCAATTTATTTGGGGTCGGCACAGCATGTCTTCTTCGTTCATATTTCTTCATTATTTGTCATCTCATCAGATATTTCTTGCCATATCAAATAAACAAAATACTTCACATTGAAGACATAATTATCTATCGTTTTGTAACGCACTTTCACTGTCTTTCTTGTATTATTTTCTTTTACAAAATGAAATGTTAGCTTGGTTGACTAGACCGTCGAATCCCTAGGCGAAAATAGTAACGAGATACATAATTAAGTATTAACATATTTAGCTAGGAGAGAGCTATGAATATTTTGTACAAGATCCTTTTAGAAAATATATCGGAATACTGGTAACACATGTTTTTTTTTATTTAACTGGCTGACCAAATGCCAAAGACATTTTTTACCAGTCAACCTTTGGTCAGTGCAGAGACAATGAAATCGAATCGAATCGAATGAGAAAATCAAATTGAATGAGACAAACCACTGTTTGTCTCTGAAACCCAACTGAGCTACGCTGCGAGGAATGTAAAGTTTATACTCGGCTCTTTCTTTTTTAATCTTGTCGTTATTGTCTAAACTGGTCTCAGTGTTTTTACGCCACCCATGTGCCTCTGACTTGGCTTTACCTGCCATCGAGAAATATATCACAGGCAAGCTTCCCCACGATGTTTTCCTTCACCGAAGAAGTGACAATTAAACTATACGCATTTATATTTGAAAAAGCAGAGGTGCGTGTCTTGGGATCGAACTCGATACGTATGACTTGGCAGTCCGACGCTCACATCAATACTTATACTATACTCACTTGCTGTATTACAGTTGGCTGTAGTTTTAAAACCACTTATTCTAAATTTAATTAAATGTCATCACGACAGTAAAAATAAATCCTGAAAAACCGGGCAAAGCGTTTAAGCAGAAGAATTAATTTCATGTCACACAATACACACATCCGCATTAATTTTAAATTTCTAATGTCCTGCCTCAAAAAACTTTTTGTTTTGTTTGTAACGTTAATGTGAGGGGCTGAAAGTGTCACTCTTTTCCATTAGGCCAGTAAAACGGGCACATTATTAAATCTGTTCATCCTTCCACAAAGTCGGGTGGTTAAGGGCTCACGTGGGCTCTTTATGCTAATGTGTTCAAAAGAATTGATTTATGTGTTTTAAAAATTGTTTTAATTTTAAACTATAGCCCAGAGGCCAGTTATTTTCAGCCCATTAGTACTGAAAATAAGAGAGGCCGTGCAGGCTTTTAGGTAGATAATTTGCTTTCAGCGTTAGTATTAAAAGCTGGTACAGGCCTCGTACTTTAAAAGTCAGGTAATTAATTTGTTTCCTACCCATTTTTTTACGGACCGACGTACGCTAAACGACCAAACAAGCTATGCAAACTAGTTTACGCGAATCTCTCATTGTACGACAAATCTAAAAAAAGCGAGGCCCTGTTATACTGTAAAAGTATAGGTTGATCTCTCGCCGTGTGTACCTACTAAGTTAGTTCCCTTTTCATTGTTGTATGTTCGTTCTCAAAAAACATGCGTTACCATAAAAGTTGGAACATTTAAAATGTGTCTGTTCTGTGTCGTTGACATTCATCATTTTAATAAACCACACAACCTTGCACATAATTTCGCATGTGACGAGTAGTCCACTAAACAACGGAAAAAGCTAAAGCTAAAGTAAGACCCTTTCCAAACATAAGAAATTGTCTAAGAAATATGTACAAGTATGTAAAAAAAAAAATGTAGAATGACCCGACTGTTTAACGATGCTATAATTTTAGTTATTTTCTTCAATGTCAATGTGACATTCAATTGGGAATTCAAATGAAAAAAGCAATACGCGAAGTGCGCAGTTAAACTCATATCAAGTGGTTTTATTTGCTGCTGTTATTTCAGTTAATTATTCACAACAATTATGGTGAAAATCAAGGGTCTTTGAGGAGCTCGTGGCTAAATAATAAAATAAAACAGCCGCACGGGTCGATCTTCAAGGTTAAGTCGTGCTTGCCGAGGTCGATCCGCGGATGGGTGACCATAATTACTTACCGAGTTTCCTCCGTGCCTCGGAAAGTACGTTTAGCCTTTGGTCCCGCCTGTAATTTGTAGATCTTTGACAGCCCTTACATGTAGTCAGAAACCGAAAGTCTGACATCCAGTCTTACCAAGGGTTATCGTATTACCCATTACTAACTGGGTTGTGGAGTTCAGATAGGCAGTCGGTTCATGTCATCATGGAAGCCGATCCCAACACAGTTTGGGAAAAGGCTCGTCAGATGGATGATGATGAAAATCTACCTATTCACTACTTAGCTAATTTTTATGTTTATAACTTTTATAGCTTGCTTTTATCGACCAACTTGGCAAGCATTATTATTGTCCAATGCGTTTTAGGTAGCTTTTAAATACAGCTTGTTCTATTTTCCCAATTCCCTCTCAGCAGGCGACGCCATATTTTCCGTTCGAAACCGATTTATGTCGTCGTTTCGAACGTTTGTTTGTTCGGGCAAAGGCACGAGTGATTAAAATGTAAAAAAAAAAAAACATTCGCGATCTTTGCTGTTTATTCTGAGTTTGAAAGCAAACCTTTTTGGTGGATTATGTTTATTCATTGTTATTTATTTCAATCGTGTCGTTGCTGATTGGATAATTAGGTATTTGGGAGCCTAATGAGAATAGGTACCTACCTAACGGTCGGATACCTAAACACGGGTTTTTTTTAAAGTTTTTAATGAAGCTAATTTTTGAGAAAGTCGTTTGTTATTTTGATGTTACAAAAAAGTATTTTGATTGAAATAGATGTTTTGTGGTTTGTTTTGTGTTTCAATTCAGGAGTCTATAGATGTTTGAGTACATTGTCAATAACTGTTGTCACTGGAGACTTTTATCCACTGTGATTACAATTAATTATTTATTTAGATTGCGGTCCTACCAGTCGATGACGGTCAATTCAGTGTATCGTCATCATCCACAGCTCGACTTCACCCACTGCTGTATATGCCTCTTTGCTTGTGCCAACACCATTCGTTCCTTCGCCGTCGTGTCACTGATTCCTGCTTTGACCAGAACTCTACCATTTCAAAAACGCGTCATCAGTGGCGGACACGACACGTTTCCGTGCAAGCACCATCTGGTCTTCAGATAGTTTGAACTGATAGCAGTACTAAACTTATACAAATTAACCTTTTTTTTTCGGGTGTGAAATCAACAAATGACTCCTCCCGCTCTGAGCGGAGCGGAAGGGAGTGTCAGACTTGTACTGAATAAAACCCATCCATGTTCCTTCTTAGCCCTTTGTGTTCCAGGGCCACAGTATCTCTTTCGAACATTCCCGCAGCCCTGTCAGTCATACAAATTAGACAAGGCATATAACCTTAGTTATGAAGGATCAGTGCTGGATTACTTGATTAAAACAGGGATTGCGTAGATATATTTGGATTTGATCCGTACTGTTCTATGTAGTATCAAGTGAGCTGCTCAAAATTAAATATTTAAAGATTGTTATTTTAAAAGTGACAACTAACGGCACGTCAGTTTAATATCGATACTAGAATGAATCAATTAAAGCGACACTGATATGAGAAATACTCGATTTAACATTATAAGGCTGACAGTTATAACTAGCTTAAGCTCGCAGCTTCGCCCACGTGGAATTCGGCAACTGTCCCTCGAGATCGTACAACCGCATACTGGGATAAAAAGCTATAATAAACTTTATCAGTTCCACCGCTCAGTGGTTTTGGCGTGAAAGAGTAACAAGCATCTTTGGATCCGCACAAACTTTCACATTTATTGTGTAACTATCACTTGTTTCGGTGAAGGAAAACATCGGAGGAAACCATCATGCCTGAGATATATATCTCGACGTCATGCAAGACAGAGGCCATTGCCGGCATAAAAATTCTGACAGTAGGTTATACACTAAACACACGATAAAGAAAGAAGTATTATGTAATTAAAAAATAGTGCGTGGAGTTCCTCCGCGCGGACGAAGTGTAACTTCGTAATACTATACGCATGCGTTCGAGTGCCACACATTCACTCTAACTCTGTCTCTTTCTATTCCCCCTCCATGGTAGCGTTAAACGTTTAACGCAACCTTGTTGGAAGTCGCATAAGAAGTTTCACTTCAATAAGTACTTATCTTCGTGCTACTTCTTTATTTTTACTATAATTACTAAATTATAGTAAGAAGTAAGATTCATAACAAAAAAACTTGTGTCAATTCCTGTACCGACTTTGTACGTGTGCCCTGTAAATGGCGCATAATTAATAAGTGAGGAACAATACAATTCCTTTACAATGATGTGTGTATTCGAGCAATGGAGTAATGCGAGCGTCTTTTACCTCCCACTCGAATACCGTGCTTCAAATACAAGGGATGTGGGTACTTCTGATTAGCATGTATAAGTAAACATAGCTACATATTATGTGTACCTACAGGTACAGTTTAAGTCGGTAAGAGGAACAGTGAATGGCGATAATTCATTTTATTTATGGATAGTCGAGTACCTGGAATAATGTGGGTAGGTACTTACTTTCTTTTTTAGGGTTCCGTACCCAGAGGGTCAAACGGGACCCTATTACTGAGACTTCGCTGTCCGTCCGTCTGTCACTAGGCTGTATCTCATGAACCGTGATAGTTAGCCGGTTGAAATTTCTACTGATTATGCATTTCTGTTGATACTATAACAACAAATACTAAAACAGAATAAAATAAATATTTAAGGGGGCTCCCATATACAAAAGTGATTTTTTTGCTCGTTTTTACAAATAATGGTACGGAACCCTACGTGTGCGAGTCGGACTCGAACTTGGCCCGTTTTTTATTATTATTCTACAGAGAGTAGTAAATGGCGGTAAATGATTATGGAAACTCGAGTTCTTAGAGTGTAAACTCGAATCGAAGCAATACATTCAATTTAATAAAAAAAGGTCGTTTCTAAATTCTCAAGGAGTCGGATCGTAGAGTCGGATCGTAGAGTCGGGTCATAGAGTTGTAGTCGCCGTTCCAAAACGATCATTTTCATGAAGAAGTACTCACACACTCTTTTCAAGTGCCCTAGGTAACTTTTACAACGAAGTCAAAATCCAAAGAAAGCATTTTGTAATCTCCTCCAAAGTTAATAAAGGTAACACTAAGTCAATTGTTTTCTTCGACTAATATCCCTTTCTCATATAACCTTATATCGGCAAATGAGCGCCAAGAATCATACGTTCACATTAACGCGGCAACAGGCTGGTGCCTGGTAACATCTGGTACCCTAGTACTTTCACTAAATCAATTCTCGTACTAAAAGCAGTAGGGCCCCTAACACAATTACTATACTAATATACATTATGAAAATGGCTAGAAAACAAGGATAGGACAGAAGTTCTTCTTTTTGCAAAAGCACAAAATTATACTAATAGTTTGTTTGTTTGTACGCGCTTATCTCAGGAACTACAGTTCGAATTGAAAAAATCTTTGAGTGTTGGATAGCCCATTTATCGAGCAAGGCTACAGGCTATATAACTTCACGCTGCGACCAATAAGAGCGGCGCCATCAATGAAAAATTTACGCAGATGAAGTTGCGCGGGTCAGCTAGTTGCTTCATTTTCTTGTTATATTCTTATACATAAAAGGAATGCCGATTAAAGTAGAGGGCAGTTAGACCAGCCCTCCTACATAGGTCTGAGTGCTGGCCGATGAGATGAAGATGAAGCTAATGATGCTATGCTGGTCTGACCGAGTTTCGAAAATCGATAAAATAAGAAACAAATATATCCGTGGCACATCAACAGCTACAATAATCTGTCAAACTTTAAAAGATTTTCAACTTTATCGTTAAAGAATTAGGTTTAAGGTTGATTGGGAAAATATGACAGTTTCGGGTAGTTTGATGTGCTGTGTCATTTAAAGTCAAACAAAGACGCTTAGGTTCAGAAAAAAAAAAGCAGTTTTACCATTGAAACTTCTGCAAACCTATCTACTTGGCGTTCAAAGGACTTACATTTAGGTAATTTTGACAAATATGTTTCGTAAACAACATTCTGCGGTAAATATGTACGTAAGTACCAACCTACCATGTGCCATATTTACAGCCACGTAGGTATTAGGTCCTTACGCTGTGCGAAGTACGTGGCTGTTTTGGAATATTTAGATGAAGTTCGGCGTTGTAGAGCGATGTCTATCACATTTCTATGAGACATTCTCTTTCTCAGCCTACGTTTGCTTAGACTCTTTTTAACGCGACATTTTTTTTTTTATAATGCATTGGATTTTTTAATTTTTGACACAGCGTGGAGAGTTACAAATCGAATAGTGGAGTTTTTCACAGTGATCCGTGGTGCCATACAATTAGGTACTTATTAACAATGATGTAAAAATTTGTAACGATACAGAATGCTGTTTATTTTTTCCCGGGGAAATATTGAATTTTGCTTTGTGCCATCAGTCAAAGACGCTACATTGAATATCCCCGAAGTGCATTCACATAACTTAAATAAAGCGATATAATTCTCGTTTGGTTTTATATCGTATATTATGAGAAAAGTATCAAAATCAAAATATTTAATTTTACATAGACCTACATGGGCACAAGTCGACAAAAGGTGCACGGTTCAGGATGGTCGTTTCCTATGGACTCTTCTCCGGTTCTTACCGACAAAAAACTCCATGGTTACTTTTTTATAATCATTTGGTTTTACAATATTTGAAGTTAAAGCATTAGTACTTAAGTATGGGAGGACAGCGTAGGCCCGACAATAAGTCGTCGCTTACTACAAAAGGTAGAAAAAGATAAAACATAAATTAAAAAACCTACGAATTTACAAAGCCTCAATGTCCACATACACAATAAACAGAATCTATACAAGAGTAAAAATAAAACAATATTAAAACACTAAATTAAACAGTTGACACAGATGTTATCATCAGTGCTGTAATTTAAGTACCTACATCAAGAAGATAAAGTTTTTGTATTATGGTCCCTTATCATCAGTGTCCGAACTTCGCCGCTGTGGCTTCAGCTTTGGGCACAGCAACTTCTTCCGATTTTTTTTCTGAAGCTTTGTGTCTATCTACCGTATCCTACGAATGTCTTTGAAAAAAAAAGCGCAAGTTTTTCTAGCAAGCGTCGAAATTGGCCAACCCAGGCCCCTATTCACTAACGCTCGCATTTGATTTCGATTCGGAAAGTCGTATATCTATCTCGCTCGCTTTCGTAATGCCAAAACAAGATAGACAAAAGACTTATCGAATCGAAATCGAATCCGAGCGTTTGTGAATACGGGGGCTGTTGCCTGTTATGAAGCCCGATGGAAGACGCACGGGTGGTAGCGACACTGCTAACATTACCTATTATTTAAAAGTTGTAAAAATAATAATATAATTAGCACTGATACTACTTATTATACAAAATGGTTTTTTAAGACCGAGCAAAAAGGACAGGTAAAGGTAAAGGACACTGACCTTAATCGTTGTGGATACAGGAAAGCGTTCTAAACATGAATAACAACATGCCATTGGTCCTGAGAAATTCCCGATAGAAAACCAAACACCACTTTTAACTGTCCAGCTGGCCTACTATGACGTCTTAAAGCAGTTATGTTTTTATCTTATTCCAGTGTGGGAAAGAGACGGAGCTATGCAGGATGTCTAGCGCCATCTCTTTCCCACACTGGAAAATGAGTAAAACAAAAATGTTTTAAGACGTCTTGGTAGGCCATCTGCACTTATGGGGGAAGCGCTAGGGAACCCAGAGAAATTCAAATTATCTTACGTTTTTTGCAATTTGCAGGCCAGCGTCAGGCTGTATGTTAAACAAAATTTTGCAGGTCACCCTGACGCTTTCACCCTAACTGCTGTGTTGAAATCGTCAACTGTAGAAAATATCACCATCTGTCTACTTACTTGAGGCATGTTATTTATGCTAAAACTACTGTTCTTACTGAAATTTCGAATATCAGCCTAGTGTCTCGATTACACATTTAGTTAAAAATGAAAAGGTATTAAACGTTTTTTTGGGCATATTGCATACCGTTGGAAAGAGGACAGACTAGAGAACTTTTTAAAAGTATTCGAAGATCCCGATCGCTTTTTGTTTTTTTTTTATAGCCATTTTGAGTTGAGTTTTGAGTTTATTTTTCTTTTACAAAAACTTTACGAGCTATTAAAAAAGAAAGTAATTATTACTAGCAAGTAATTTTGAATTTGATAGAATCATACAACAGTACACATCAAAATTAAATCGAAATTTTAAGTCTAAATATGTTATTTATTTTTTTATTTGACCTAAAATGCAGATTTTTGTAATTTTTCAAAATTTAAATTAAAAAGTTGTTATAAAAAAACCGGTGTGGCAAGGAATGAGTTTTAGGGCGTGAAGAGATAGCAAATGACCTATCCTTTCAGCCTATTCGATTTGGCAAACGATGCACCAAACACCCTGTATGTACCGTATATACAATTTTATGCATGTAGTAAAAAGCGGTTATTTAAATATTACAAAGTACAGTAGTATAGATTTTAATCTAATTTCCCCTACAACACGACTGAACACGAGTTGAACTCATGTGCTGTTTTAATATCTCGCTCTTGTTCCTTGCGTAGTATTTCGCATATGCTCAACTCGACATGGTTGTGATAGGCTCCCTCCCTTGTAAGCCCAGCTGAGCTTGAAATTGACATCGCCCTACATACTAGGTAATTTTAACGTGATATGGACATTAATTGAATATAACATTGCCTGTATATTGCCTACGATTATTATTTTGAAGTGAAACTTCTTATGCGACTTCTAACAAGTTTAACGCTACCATGGAGGGGGAATATTTTCTATAACCCACTAAGAGATGGCAGTATTACAACATTTGTGACTACGTAGTGCTACTACGCAAAATGGCATGCAAACAGTCATGCATTCGTCTCTTCGGTGTGACCAGCCTTCGCTCAATTTCCATGAGTAGAATATCCTCGATTAACTTATGTAATAAAAATAATACAACAAGAAAACAACAAAATATTATTTAGAAGCTCAATAAAATAACGAGATTGAATGCGTGGCACTCGAACGAAGTTTCACTTCTTCCACGCGGAGGGACTCCACTCACTGATTTTTCTTTATAGGAAAATTAAACGCTTTTGTATTCAAGACAATATTGGAAACGGAAAGGTAATTGTAGCGATCATCAGCAATTTTTCAGTAGCAGCCACGGAGTATGGATTTGTGCCGGGTTGATGGCAATAGGCTCGCCCCTATTACATGGTAAAAGTCGTATTTTTGAGTTTGGTGACAACACGTTATGGTGGAAGTCAAAATGTTGCTCAATGGTTGTTTGTAATAGACACAATAAGAAAAGTGCCATTAGACACATTCTTGGTAAAGACAATATAGCAGTTTAGGTTTTAACTAAATTACTTATTAGTCTTTATACAAGGCTATAATAATAAAAGGCCAAAACTGTAATGATTAGGGTTCATCTTTCGAGCAACAGGATAAGAGAAAAAAAAAAAGTCCAAAACTTCAACAAACCTGACTTTGGCCTCAACAAGATAATATTTAAGGATAAATTTTTTTTTTTTTTTTTTGGCTTTAAGAGGGGACTCCACGCTCGATGAATTTGAAGAATAGGTATTTGAAGAAACTATTGCCGTCGCGCTGATTTCACCTACAAAAATCGTGACCAAAAGACGTTTTGTATTCCGCTGTTTTCTTCTTCAAATCTAAACTGATCTAAATAATTCTTATATCAAAATTTAGAGGAAAAGTATATCTATGCTTTTATTATTTTCTTTTTTATTTAAAAACTTATCTAATTTGTCTGATAGTCGTCTGAACATGGCTTTTTTTCGGGTTTTTGGATTGTCATAAATATTTTAGTGATTATGTTTTTAAAAAAGGAAATGATAGGGGCATGTATTAATAAGACCTAGATTTTTTAGAAAAAAATCATTGCTCCAGACGCATTATCCACGAAGAAAACAGTGGAACACGTTTGTATGGAGAAAAGCCCCGTAGAGTCCCCTCTTAAAATCAGTTAAAGAATCTCCTCATTTCAACCTTCCTTAAATTTCTCGTGTAAAAAACCCGAAGTCCGGGTGCAACTCAATCCTTTAGAAAAGTATCGGATCGCAGGGTTTGAAAAATTGCTTTCAGAGTTGTTCTTCATTTTATGTGGCTTTTTATTTATTTTTCAAAATCAAATCGTCGGCAAACGTTCTTGTAAGGTTACTTCGTTTGGAAAAGTTTGTTAGTTTCGACCTAATATTGTTTCGTTGTATTTGTCGGCTGTCTAGACGTCTTCATTTCTTCAGTCTAGTACCTTATTTGACTGAATTATGGCCTAAATTTTTTGCGTAAAAAAAGTTAGGTTCGCTCTGGAGATGTTTCTTTGTAAGTAGGTACATTTAAAAAGTTTAAGTATATTAAAAAAACTACTCGTGTAAGTAGTTCGCTTTTTTATAAGCCTTTTCTGGTGGTAGTAAAAATTTGAACTGCTTTGCAACTATATTTTTAGGACTAATTGTCCGAAACTAACGTACCTATGTCAGTCGACGAAACACGCAGTTTATCTTTGAACTTTTGGACTTTTTTTTACTATATCAATTATTTTTTTAACAATGGTTGGTTTGTATAAACAGATAGAAAGTTCGTCAGACTGTAAATACCAACTCATTTCGTAAATAGTTTAAGCGATAAAATCAACAATCTGAAAAATAAACAACCAATTCATTAACGCTATGCCTCTAAAATAGTCTAGAACCACCTACAAACAAACTAACATACATACAACTAAACGCAAACAGTTAGTCTAAATCAAAACAAACCCGAACTATATCAATCGATTTACGTTTAATTACATTTTGAACAGCGTGTTGTCATTTCGTTCGTGAAATCGGCCCGCGCCATCTTCGAGTGCCACGAAAACCGCAGGCGTGCCGCTGACTGGGCACTTTCACGCGTGTTTACACATTTCCTCGCACATCTGCCATCCTGGTACCTAACGGGAGCGACGAACGGATTATTCAGTGATTTGCGTTGGCGTAAATATGGCCGGGATGGGATGCGGGGTGGATAATTTCTAGATGTCGAGGTTATCTCTTGCAAATAGTCGTTTATGGCTGTAATGTTAAAAAAAAAATGTGTAACACACGGTACGGTATTTTGTTCAATAAAGATATTATAATGTTGATCGAAAACTGCCAAACTGTTGTCTTCTAGGAGGAAACACGTTATTTGTTGCCAAAATAATGCTTTGATACAAAGTTATAAATTAGTACAGTACATGCGTCATGTTCGTGAACGGGCGCTGTCAGTTGTGACTGGTCATCTCTTAGCTGCCACGGTTTATTTTAATTACTTTATTTTTTAATTACTGATTTAATCTTTTACTCTGGACGCTCTTAACTTGCCCGTATTTCTACATTGTTATCACATATTTTTAATTCTTAACATGAATGATGTAATCAAGATTTTGTAACATATTTTGATTTAAAAGAGTGTCCATGGAGTTTCTTGCCCATTCTTCTCCATAGAGATCTATGCTACGGAATGGGCAACTACAGTACTTTCACAAGTTATTATGCCTTGTGACTGGCACTGTAGCTTCGCGTTTTATTTTGTTTTTTGACTTTCAAAAGTGCCTGTAATGGTCTAATTGAAATAAATGCTTTGACTTTCACTTTAAAAAGTACCTAAATATTTGATTATAGGTAGGTACTACTTATTCCTAGACAACATTCCAACTTCATTCATTTCCGAAGTAACCATAACAATTTAAGTAACAACACAACAATGTTTAAACCGAAACTTGGAACAACACATTAATATTTGAAACCAATGGGAATAATATTCATGGAATAGTTAGCATTTATAATTCTAATCTACTGCACAGGACGATGTAC
The DNA here is from genome assembly GCA_963082945.1 of Cerastis leucographa. Classification (NCBI taxonomy): domain Eukaryota; kingdom Metazoa; phylum Arthropoda; class Insecta; order Lepidoptera; family Noctuidae; genus Cerastis; species Cerastis leucographa. Next base: position 19,471,544 of record OY720354.1, read on the forward strand.
CCGGTAATAGGGTGACCATAATAATTATGACAAGACATTAAGTGCAGGAATTATGTGTTAGGAGAGAGCTTAATTACACTCCAATGACACTTTATAGTCAAGTTATGGAAGCGAGAATACATACTAGTACATTCAATAAGACTTGTATAGAAATAGAAATAGAAATAGAAATAGAAATCGTTTATTTGCCAATAATGTAGGTATACAGAATATGATGGTCATTTTGATGAGCGTCCCGATACATTTTGCCTTACGGCGTGCAAAATTACCAAATGTCAATAAATGAAATTGAAAATGGCAGAAAAATCAAGTACTTACAAATGTCAATGAATTAGATTTAAAAAAAATGCCAGAAAAATTAAATACAAATGTCAATAACAGAAAATCAAGTACAAATGTCAATAAATTAAATCTCGACAAATTAAACTACCAAATGTCTACAAATTAAGCTTTGAATGTCAGAAAATTCAACTAATAAATTCAATTACAAATGTCAATAAAATGGCAAAAAAATAAAATAACATTAGAATTGCAATAAAAAGTAAAGATAGAAATGTCACCAAATTAAATTACACGGAAGCAGCACACAACCCATTAACAGAAAGTTTTGTCATTAACAAAATCTTTAATTGCATAGTAACACTTGTCCAGTAGCAGTTTTGTTAGCTGTTTTTTGAAAACTTTTATGGGTAACTCTTTTAATTGTATCGGTAATTTATTATATATAATTGGACCCATGGTTAAAATATTGTTTTTAAGTAAAGACGTTTGGTAACCACCTGTGTAAAGTTGATCTTTATATTGTGACCTTATTGGTCCTGAGCGTTGTCTTTTATCCACTACTGACGTAAACAGGTGCTTGTTCATTCTAACGAATAGAGCAACTTCTAGTATATACAAAGATGGCAATGTAAGTATTTTTAGAGATTTAAAAACAGGTTGACAGCTTTCTGTAGTTTTAAGACCTGTCATTGATCGAAGGCAACGTTTTTGGGCCCTAAATATTCTTTCTCTCTCACTGCAGTTTCCCCAGAATATGACACCAAATCTTAGTGAGGAAGCAACTAAACCATGGTATGCTGTCACTAATGTGTTTATGTTAACTCTTTTTGAAAGGCTATAGAGAACATATGCCGTTCTACTTAATTTATTGCACAAGTTTTCAGCTTGATGTTTCCATGTCAGTTTATTGTCGACGTGCACTCCTAGGAATTTTGTTACTGTAGTCGTATCTACGTTTTGGTCATCATATTTTATTATCATATTTTCTGGCTCTAGCCGCTGGTAGAAATGCATGACTTGTGTTTTATTTAGATTTATCACTAAATTATTTTTATTAAGCCAATCTATTATAGTTTTAAGGGTGTCGTTTATATCTTTTTTGTATTTCGTTTTATCTATGCATTCAATTAAAGCTGTGCTGTCGTCCGCAAATAATGTCATTGGATGGTGAATTTGACGTGGTAGATCGTTAATGTAAAGCAGAAATAATAATGGCCCAAGCACACTACCTTGCGGAACCCCAAACTTAGGTATTCTACTTGCAGATAAATATTTGTATTCACGCTTAGTTTTAGTACACACTCTCGATATTTCTGTAAACTGTTTTCGATCAGTGAGGTAAGACTTTATTAGGTTTAGTACGTTACCTCTTATCCCATAGTTTTCAAGTTTATTTAACAGGGTTTCATGTTTCACATAATCGAAGGCTTTTGTCATGTCAGTGAAGATTGCGCATACAGGGTTTTTCTTATCCACATTATTCATGATCACTTTTAAAAGATCAAATATTGCCATATTAATATTTTTATTTTTTCTAAAGCCCTTTTGCTCTTCACATAAAATATCATTTTTAATTACAAATGTGTAAATAGATTCATATATAATCTTTTCGAATATCTTAGAAAATACGGATATTAAAGCTACGGGTCTGTAGTTGGACATGTCTTCCTTGCTGTTTTTTTTATGTAGTGGTTTTATGACAACAGTTTTTAGTTGGTCCGGAAATAAACCTGAGCTTATGCACGCATTTATTATATGGCTCAAAGGTTTGGCTATGATGTCCGAAACAGATTTTACTACCGCGGTAGAAACTTCGTCGTATCCAAAACTTTTTTTATTTTTTAAATCTTTAATGACACGTAGAATATCTTGAGGTACTACTGGGGGCATGAATAAAGATTTTTTGACATTAGTATTGCCATTTGTCTTCCCCAGATTTTTCTTACTTACATTCTGTACCTGATCAACGAAGAAATCGTTAAATGACTCAGCAATTTGCTTAGGGTTTGTCACTAGTTTATTATCTTTATTGATTTGCAAAATAGGTTCCTTTAACTGATTGTTATCATTAATTATCTGCCATGACACCTTTGATTTATTTTGCGAACAGTTAATAAGGTAATTATTTTGAGCTTTTTGAGTGAGATTTATTATTTTTTTTAGTCTTCGTGAATAATTTTTAAATGTGTTTTTATTTTCACTTGAAGGTGCTTTTCTATATTTCCAAAGTAGGTTTCTTTGTTTTCTGCTAGAAATCCTTATTCCACGCGAAATCCATTTTACTTTTTTATCAGGTTTTACATTAATTAATTGTTTTGGAAAGCATAGATCATAAAATAAGCGAAATAGATCTATAAACTTATTATATGCCTCATTAGGGTTATCTGTTTCAAATACTTCAGAAAAAGACAGACATTGAAGGTGTTTTTTAAATAGTGTTAAATTTTCTTTGGATAAGTTTCGTTTATGAATTTGCCAAGATTTTAGTATGCATGTTTTGTTCACCTGTATTTTTAAAATCTGCGCAGTGTGGTCCGATAATGCAAAATCGATTACTTCACTCATACATTTTTGTCTGGAATTATGAGCAAAGTTATCTATACAAGTGCCACTTTTGGGTCTAGTCGGTTGCTTGAATTCTAATTTAAGATTATAAGTAAGTAGTAAATTTTCAAAGTCCAATGTTATGTTATTTCTTTTTAGTGTGTTAATGTTAAAGTCCCCGCACAAAACAATTTTTTTACTGGACTTAGTACACAATTGCTTCAGTAAGATGTTTAAATTATCCATGAAAGAATTTATACATGTCATATTCGGAGGTCTATAAATGCATACAATAATTAATCCCTGTTGAGATAATTCAATTGCACAATATTCAAATACACCTGAGATAGACGTGTTAGGCAGTTCCTTATATTCATATCTATTTCTGAGAAGGATACACGCTCCTCCACGCTTCTGATGGGATCTTGAATAACACGATGCAAGCTTGAAATTGGGTACTTTAATTAATGGTTCTTGTCCGGAAGTTACGAAGTGTTCGGTTAGGCATAATACATCAATGTCGATGTTTTTTTCAGTGTAATAATATTATAGAAAGAAGATTTGCGGCTGTCCAGTGTTTCGTCATTCCGTGTGATTTGTATTTTTTTAATACCTCTACCAACATACTCATCGCGTCACCCAGCTACAGGCTTATGCAGGTCAGAAATATTGGTATTCAGCCTTATTCGGTTAAACTGGAAGTAGATCCCAACATAATTAGAAAAAGGATAGACAGATCATAAAAAAACACGTGATGATTTTTTTCTTATTTTAAGGTTGAATTAAAACAAAAAAACAAAAATAAAATAATCCAAGCGTCTTAGCGTCGGGTCCGCTTTGTTATGTGCTTGTACTAAGCGGTCTACTTAGCGGTCCCCCGACGCTAAGACGCTTGGATTATTTTATTTTTGTTTTTTTAGAGGTTTTTTGTGTCGGGGGTTTTTTAAATTTTTTAGGAGCTACGATACCACAGACAGACACACAGATACACAGATACACACGTCAAACTTATAAAACCCCTCTTTTTTGGTCGGGGGTTAAAAAAGGAGTATTTAAACGAAATCAACGTTAATTTGCAATGGATTGAAGCCATTCTGAAATACGAAACGTTTAAAAAAGTCCACAGTTTGGGAATAAACTGTTGATGATTAACGCAATGTCAATATTATGAATGCCTATCAGGCAACAGCAGGCAAACTATGCCACACATCATATTCAGGTATTTCCATGTTTCATTCTCGATAGTGATTCGATAAAAACGAAAAAGGGTTAAACTCGAGCTGTACGTTTTTAACTGTGGATCGTATCATTTCCAGTGAGGAGCTCGTGGCTTAATAATTACAGCCGCTCTGGTCTATCGTTAGGTTAATCCGTGCTTGCCTAGGTTGATCTGTAGATGGGTGACCACCCATTACATACCAAGCTCCTCCGTGCATCGGAAAGCACGTTACGCCGTTGGACCCGGCTGTCATTTATAGCTTTTTGACAGTCGTTATAGGTTAGTGACCCGAAAGTTTGACAACCAGGTAATTGGCTTGTGGAGGTCCGATAGGCAGTCGCTCTATGCTATAAAATACTGGTATTTAGCTGCATTCGGTTAGACTGGAAGCCGACCCCAACAAAATTGGGAGAAGGCAGACAGATGAGGATGATCGTACCACTCCAGGTGAAAAATAAATATTAGAATAATCATAAAGATTACTTCCATAAACAGCGTAGTTGATATGCTCGGTGCAACCTAGGCAGTCATCTACCTTTCTACCATCTTGCTGTCCGGTATTTTTTTACGGGATTAAATATAATGAGCACCAAAAAATACTTTGAGATCCTAAGCTACGTTACCAAAAAAAAAAAAAATACTAAACACCAAAAAAATTGTATTCAAAGACCAAATATAGTAAATGATCACCAAATATAGTAAATGATCACCAAATTTTGTGGCAAGAAGAACTTAGGAAGCAAGTGCGAGCAAAGCGAGCTCGGGATATTGGGCACCCCGACTCGGACAGGTTAGGTTCGAAGGGGATGGCGGGGTCTAGTGAGCGAGCGGAGCGAGCGAACTAAGACCCTGACATCCCCTTCGTGTTAGGTTACTTTAAACCCTGCAGAGAGAAATAGGAGCCCCGCGTAGCGGGGCTCCGTCGACTACGCCTTAGTTCGGAGCAGTGATTTTCAGGTTTTTAATTCTGGTGATCATTTACTATTTCTGGTGATCATTTACTATTTTAGGCAGTGTAAAAATGTTTTTTAAGGTTATATTTACTTTATCTGGTGTTATGTTAAACATAAGCCTTTTTTTACTACGGTACGAGTTCTGACGGGCAGTAGAGGACGGAAAGAAAAAATGTTTTGCATCGACCCCAAGTAACGTGGAACAAGGAGAAAAAGATGATGATGACATGGGCCATATGTTCACACCTAAGCCAGAGATGATGGATAGAATACTCTTTAATATGTACATCATACAAACTACAGGTAATTGGATTATAGAACTTATTTAATGTATGGTGACACAATGGGCGGTCTAATCGCTAAAAGTGATGTTTTCAAGAAAACTTTCGGATGGATTTAAGGGAAGAGGAGAGATAAGTCTGTCAGCGAAGAAGAAAGAGAAGAATTGGCCAACGTTAGCCTGTCAATGAATTTGCTGCTGAAGTTATGAAACCCTTTTGTTGAGACATATTTCTAGTTATTTAACCAAGAACACTTAAACATTGGAGTACCACATCAGGGCACACGACGGTAGCAATATCATTTAAAAAATAAACTTTATTAAATATAATACAATTTATTAGTTAGGCTGGCAGCATTGCCACTTTGAATGTATTTCACCGTGGCAATGCCGCCAGTCTTCTGGGCACGTTTCCGGATGAAAGCGATGTGGAGGAGCATTTTGATGCCCGAGCGTCCTGTTGTTTTTAAGTTAGTTTATATAAATATTAAGTTTTGAAAATAGTTAGTTAAATTACTTTGGAAATAACCAACAGGAACCAGCGGTGGTCTCTAAAAATTGCAGTATAAAATCATAGCAATCGATTCTTAAAACGTCATATTTTATTTGTTTCAACAAACGGTGCAAAACGGAGTCGCCGTAAATCATTTCAAATCGCTGTTTTTAAAACCTTGGAGATGGCTAGCTAGACAATAACTAATATAAGGAAGGAAAAACTTATTGGAGTTATCAGTTTTTCCAACAAACAGAATTTATTGAGAAAATTGGAAATGTTTCCTGAGATATTCGCTGTATATTTTATGATAAATTATTGCGGTGTTTCTTAGGTACAAAACGGAAGCATAAGTTCTGTAAAGAAAAGTAAAGTAAGTAAATGTTTTGCCAGGATATATTTTGTAGA